>JACBWW010000015.1:9588309-9627965 GCA_020086605.1 Lanius collurio | reverse complement strand
GATTGTAAGAAGCCTCTAACTAGCAAAATTTCCATACTCGAAACATAATTTTTTGACAAAACCCCAACTTGCCATGCTAAGCAAAATTCCAACAGATCAGGTATTCAGATGAGCTATGAAGAATCAGGAAAAAAAAATCTGTAATGATTTCTAAATGAAACTGAAACAGATTTCAGCACCCAAAGTGAATAACCTCATTTTATAAATACTACCTACCATAAAAGAGCTTTAGCTTCACACACATATGTTTCCACAGGTAAGCTACTCAACCCCTGCTAAAACCGAATAAATACATGTATAAAATACTGAAAAACCTTTTAAGGATAGGAATATTGTTGTATATACTCTAAGTAGGAACATCAACAAAAAAAACTAACAATTCAGAAATCCTAACATTCTAACCTTAGGTCACATTTAATAATATAAAATATTAGAAAAATGTTTTGAGTCAGATTCACTAAAAATTTATTTTAAATAAAGTCAAGTTATCTTTTTGAAATATCAGTTTCATATGGGAAGGAAATATATGATTTTAACAAGGTTTAATATGTAGGTTATTCATGGCAGAATGGGCACTTTCATCTCCACTGTTTTCAAAAATATTTCTTGTTGTATACCAAATGTCATATTTATATGTAAATCAAATTGGAATGCTTGAGTAATGGTCAATATTATTTTTTTCAGCTTTCTAGCTTTTAAAGCATTCCATAAACTGGTACAGCTATGAGGGTCTTCAGCAAAGTCCTCTCTTACATTAAGATTGCAAGGCCCAAAAAATCTTCTTTTGTTCTTCATGTCCTGTTTTATCCTGCACACAGACTGGGAACCACACAGAGATAAAAATTAGCAAGAGCGGGTGGTCAGAAACTTTAATTCACAGCCCTGCTGGGAATGCTATAGATGTCAGTTCTGCTGGGACCAAATGACAAATGGAGTATCACTAAGGCACATCCTCCAGCAACAGAGTAGGTATGGAGGTTTCCTCTGTCTTTGTGCTCATGGGAGACAGCTGCTCTAAACCAACACATTGGAAGAGCAGAAATTTCTGTTTCGTGGATTGGAATATTAATTACAGTAAAAAAGTATTATTTCCATAATGTGATCACACTCAACCCTTTTACCTTCAGCCATCTTAAATAAAAATACCTCACTAATCCTTACAGAAATTTAAGAAATAACTATTCATTACTGCAAGGAGCTAAAATACACATCTTTGTGAAGTCAAATGAACTGAATAAAGGTAGTATGGCAGATGAAATTCAATTCCAGATGTGTTAACTCAGGTAACATCTAATCTTTTGGGAAGACATATTTTACAAGCTGGAAGGTACTTCTATAATCAAGAACTTTTATGTCGTTATACAAATGAAGCCAACACACAGGCTTTATAGACAATGTACTTCAATCCAAAATTCAGAACTGCTATAAAGGATGAAGAAAACATGATTTTGTAAGAAAATAGTAAAACCAGAGGACCTAAATCAGTAACACACCTGTATTTATAATGTCTCCTACTTTTATCTCCTTGGTAAGAATTTAAAATCTGTCCACTCTCTCTGGTTGAGCAACACAAGCTATGCATGTGTGGAGAATATGCCTACAACACTACTATGAAAACCAGCTGCTTTGACAAAGTACCCAAATAAACCACTACTGGAGACTCACTTATTTTATATGCACATTCAGGGGAATAAAGTCAAGCAATACCCTAAGTAGACTACTGTTGATGTCAAAATAGATAATTTCTTGGGTAGAGTAAGTTTTTGATTCATCGTTCTTGTTTCCAATTTCCTAACAATTTGACAAACTTAATATTGATTCTACACTGATGAAAATCTTTGACAGCTAGATAAAATACTTGACATTTAAAGTTACCATGCAAAAACTAGCCTTTTGCTACCTACTTTATCTCATTTTCTTCCTCCAAGTCATCTTTTTCTTCAAGTATCAGGTCACAGATATTTACTTATCTTAACGGCACTTAAAGCAATTAATTAGCTACGTGATGCCAAGAATCTTGAAACAGAATTTGTCATAGCATTATGTGTATTCCATTTAAAATATACATACTTGCCCATGTGCTTGAAAGAGCCACCACATATATCCCAGTTTGTCATTACCTTTTTCATCAGATGCCAGAAGCAGAAACCCCTCTCCTGGTAGTATTCCTGCACACCTGCATACCTAAAATATCCTTCAGTGCAGCCATCCTACTTTAAAGGTACATCATTGATTCCTTAGAAGAAATTAGCAGGAAGAATAAATGGTCAAATATTTTGAAGCCTTTTGCAATTCATTCACAGCATCCTAACCACCCTGAAACCACACCATAGATGTTCTATGTCCTGATATTTTAAAATCATTTTTCTTCAAAGCTTTTCTTTTACAAGAACACAAATCAGAAGGCAGTAATAATTCCTACCCTAAGCCTGGATCAGAAGTTCACTCAACCAACATTACCTTTGGCAAACTTTACTGAGGTTTGAATCATGCCAGCAACATTGCCAGCATACCCAGTAATACTGTGGTATGTTCCATCGTGCTGTGCCCTCATTTCTAATTAGCAAAGATGGCCTTTGAGTTTAAAAACCAAGCAAACGTGTGTACTCCATTTCTGTACTGGGGGAAGAGGGGGTGTGAATGTGTGTGAAACACAGAGTATAGAAAAGTTGCTGGGTTTAGAGGCGTGACACAAGAGTAAACTCAAAATTTTCTCATAAATTTTCAACACTGACCAAGCTGTTCCTTAATATTTGAGAAATATGTAACATTTTTTTAGACACATTTTGTTTGAGGTCTTAAGCAACCCATTATTTTCACTGTCTGGTATTGTCCCTTGGAAAAAGAGTAATAAACAGCCTTTTAAAACATAGGTTATCTTGAAGATGTTTATCTTGGAAATACATACACTAGCAGGTTTTAAGTTACTCTGAAAAGTATGACCATAAAAAGTTAAAATTCTATCACAAAAACATTGTTCAATGACTAAAATATTTATTTTCGTAGAAATTTTTCCCCTCCAGAGGCTAAAAACTATCACTGTTTTGTTAGCCAGTGAAATCAAAATACAGTCTTATATGCTAAGTTAATTTCTTGTATCTTCTCAATATCTTACCTGCAAATGAAATAAAATCATTATAGATCAGTAATTGACTTCATTTCCTTCAGTGCAAAAACTAAAAATTCGAGCTAGAGAATCAAAATTGAAAGTGATAGCATTGCTGTAAAGATTTATACTGCTGCTATTTTCCTTCTGTGAATGTATATAGCTTCTCATTATAACACTAATATGAATGAGACCATACACTAACTTCATTACCTTCAAAACACCTGGATAATTTAGCTCTAGTTTTCAGTGTAAATTTAGAAGATTGCATATATCAAGGCTTACTGTCATTTGTTTTCACTATTGTAATCTTAAATGAGTTGAATGGCCCTCCAAATAAAACACAACCAAGCTTAATATTGAAAAAGCAGCCAAGCATTTATTTTAGTTAATCTACAAGCACACCAGTATTCAGTCTCCCCTTAATTTTAGAAACATTATAATTTATTCTTGAAGAAGTCATAAATAGTATCCTTATCAGAATGGTCATTTATAACACTCAGAAGGCTTTAATGTTTTATGGACATAGACACACACAAAAGGAAGATAGAACAGGAATTTACTTCCATACAATACTAACTATATTAAATTTCAGGTGTTCCTAGGAAGCCAAGTGATTAGTAGAGCATGCCTTGGAAATTGAACTGATGTGGGAAATTTTACTTGAAAATTGAAGACTTTTGAATATACTTCTCCAAATTCATTTATAGACACATATAGAATGTACCTCATAGTAACTAATATTCAATTTACACTGGAATGTCTTTAAAAGACAAACCACTTTGTTTTTCGAAATAAGCATCTCAGTACTAGATCTGTTGCAGCAACTCTGTCAAATCAAATTTTCCATTTAAGTAATGTGTTGATACACAGATGAAAACAAAATCCAAATTGCAACTATCTTGAAAAAGTCATCTGTTTGAACTTTATCCCAAAGGCCATCTGGATTTGCATACACAATTATCATTATTTTAGGATGGCAATCTTGGTAATCATATTTATGCAGAAGAATGTATAGGTATTTAATATTCTCCCAGGAAAGACTCGTTTCTTTTTTATGTGTAATGGTCCTCTGGATGCAATTTAGAAAAATCAAACATTCTTCAAATATACCACTTTCTACAGTATACAAATTCATCACTTTCACTATTAAAAAATTACATTCTTCCAGCTTATTTTGCATTGTTTTGCCCCTAAAACAGATCTTTAGATATGCTTCCTGAAATAGACTTCAGCCTTCTGTTTGTATCAATATCTTCTTTTATTATCACTCCTGTTATCAAAAAGTCTCTGTCACTTGAATCCTTTAGATAAAAATGGCATGTAATATCCAGGTTTTTCCTTACAGACCAGAATCACAGAATATGCTGAGTTGGAAGGGACCTATCAGGATCATGGAGTCCAACTCCTGGCCCTGCACAGGACAGCCCAAGAATCACACCACGTGCCTGAGGGTGTCATCAAGATTAACTAGTTAGAACAAAAGCAAAATTTTGAATCCTGTCTTTAAGAGGCATTCATAAATGCCTCACAAAGTAGAAACTTTAAGAATGTAAGTTGCCTAATTTGAAAAGAAACAACCTCAATTTTGAATGATTTTTGCTCTTTGAATAAACTTACAGATATGTTTTTTCAATGCATACTTAATGTTCACCTCAGGAACTAGACAATCAGTAATTAACAGCCCACACTTCCAATTTTCAACTTCAGTCATTCCCTTGGCATTATTACTTGATGCAAGATTTACTAATATTAATCTATTCTATTTGAATTAGACTGATATTATGACTAAGCTTGCATCAATTTGAATTACATGTTAAAGAAAGTTAAAAATCACTATTATGCACATTCCTACCTCCTTAATCTTTATTAGAGCTTCCAGCTTTGCAATGTTGTAAATACAACATTCATTACATGAGGATATACAGAAAATATGCAAATAGAATTTATCAGGTACCAGGAATTCAAATGGCACATTTTTACAGAATATGAAAATGGCAGACACTGCAGGTTCCAGGACCTTCAAAAGATAACAAAATCCATGATTGGGATGCAGGCTCACTTCTTCCTCCTATTTTTACTGATGAAAAAAATAAGTGATTAACTTGCAGTATGTATGTTCTGATGGAGTTGCTATTAATTAAGCATATTTTCACAAGGACTGCTATCCAAAACTTTTGGCACAACAGTATAGAGATTTTAAAAAATCAAAAATCTGAAACAAATTGCAAGTCACTGCCCTAAACAAATATCGTGTGCATTATAAACATTATATATCAGTTCATCATATCCAATTTATCTCTTTATTTTAAAACTATCATACTTAAATGTAGAAGGGTATAAAATTTTCTCAGAAAACTATCCTTTTTCATTTCATAACATTCAAAAAAACATTTTTCCTGATTTAATTTTTGTAGCTTTATTTGCTTCTCATTTTTCTTCCACAGAACATCCAGACAGGTATGCATATCATTTAGATGTTCGTAGCTGTTTTTAAAGAGTTGACTAAGTTTATTCTTATCATTTTAAAGCCTCTGGTGAGAAAGTATCTAGCTTAGAAATACCAATAAAACTTACAAATGCTAACTTTGTATATGCATGGGTTTCATGTATAATTTCAATAACGGAGAGAACAAAACTGACTTTGTGAAAGGTGATACATATGTATTGGTTCCTTACTGTGCACTTCCACTGAATTCCATACAATACAACACAGAGCTAAAAGATTCATGCACAACAGACCAGTGAAACCAGACACAAAGGAAGACTATTTACAAGGAGTGGGAGTATCTGTGGATTTAAGGAACTGGCGACACAGCCCTGCAAGTTCAAGTCACTCCTGTTCTTCTGGTGGTATAAACAAACCGTATTTATCTCGGATCTGATGCCATTACTGTTTCAATTCTAGATACAGTATAGTAATAGAGTTAATATTTTTAGCACATGTAGTTAAAATGGCAGCAGAACCCATTTCCCCATTGACTGAATGCTCTGAAGAATAGTTCAGGAGAGTAACTGTGCTCAGTTATAGGTCAGAAGCTTGAAAGTTTACCAGCATCTTTCTGCACCACAGTTCATCTAGAGAATGCACAGCATGAACTTTTTAGCAGTTTTCCCCAGAGGCAGTAGTGCCAAAAATAAAAACCAAGGATTTCTTCTCAGCTGCCTAAGCATGTAATATTTATTTGAGTTCTTAAATATTTCCATCTACACACTCTCTGGAGGCAACTCCGCCATCTTCCATGACAGCGCTACCCAATTCCTCAGGCTGTCTCACCTTTCATCACCCTCCTTTCTTCCTCTGCAAATACTCTCACTAAACTCTACTGCTTCTGTCTTTTAAGTCTATCCTCCTTTGTCATTCTTTCTGCTGAAATACTCATCCCTCAGTCAGCCTGTCTTGAAAAAGACATTTTCCACCTGGTTTGCTTTCTCTGCTTCATCCAAAACTCCTCCCTTCAGCTGCTTCCCCAGCTATATTTTTTAGAAGTTTTTCATCAGCTTGCCTTGCCTGCCATCCACTTTCCACATTCAGTCCAAGGAGATAACAAACGGATTTCTCTGTTATAATCCTATTACATTTTTTCTCTCTGCACAACATCCCTAAAGTGTACTTTAAAATGAGCCTCCAAAGGCTTCTAGTGGCTCCTACCTCCATGGGGAAACACCAGGGTGTCAGCCAACTTACTGATTTGACTTGGATGTGTCAAAATCAATGTCTCTAAAGCCATATTCCTCTTCTCACGTGATTAAAAGAAAATCAAATTAATTTGGAATAAAACACTACTAAATTACTGGAACATTTTTCAGTCCAAAAATAGTCCCTCCAATTTTCAATTCATTTTAGATATTGTTTGTTTTTTGTTGTTTTTTTTTTTCTTTTAACACCTTTTTAACACTCCAATTTTAATGGCAAAATGGATTATTACAATGAATTTTACAAAGAACAATACATTACCATTACTTTGGGCTGTTTCAGAGTAACACAGTAATTCTAGACAAAATGTCATTATGCTAAAGAATTTGTAGTATGTCTTCTCAATGAGTCGATGTACTAACACTGCTCTGTGGTATTCACAAATTGCAGTAGCTACAGCTGAAATGCTGCTAGATTAATACTGGTGTTACCTGCCCCTGCCTGCCAAGAACAAACAAACAGTAAGGATGCCATTTACAGTTCCTGGGAATATAGTCTAAAACTGACTATAAATCTGAAGCCTCTGCAAAGCCACTGGAATTTTCCATAAATACTTTATTTTTCCCAAGTGACTGAGATAAGGGATTTGTGACATTTTGAGGCAACAATGCTGATGAAGAACAGCAGGAGACAGGACAGGAAAGGCTTTCAGCAACTGAATACCGAGCTAGCTACAGAATCCATCTCACCTTCAAAATGTTTCAGAGTTGAATAACAGGGCTGATGGAGTAATCAAGGCTACAAGCACCTATTTCACAGGACCTTTGTTGGCTCAGAAAGAACCAATTCTTTGAATAAAGTTTATCATTGGAGAAGAAAAGAAATTGAAACCTAAGACTTGTTAGATACTACTGAAAAAAAGACAGACCTCTAGCATTTGTTTTTTCTATTAAAAAAAACCCAGTCAAACCTTCCTATTGTTAATGGCTGCCCAAATAAGAAGACAGCGTGATGGACTAAAGTTTTTTAATTTTTTTCACGAGTATCTTACACACAGCCATCCAGAAAGTAAAATTCAAAAGTGTCTTCTCAATCCTTCCCCACTGTATTTTTATTTTTAAGACAACATTTACTTAGCTATAAAGGGATACCTAATAGGTACCTAGAGAGCTGCAGCTTTTATGTCTGCAAATTTTTGTTTAATAGGAAAACCAGACAGTTCCTAACAATAAGAAAATTAGAACACATCAATTCCTTTGAACACTTCAGCCAGTTGAACAGAGAAGCTAAATACAATGCTGTAATAAACCACTTTATTAATACAAGCCACTCCACAAATAGGCTGCAAGAATTCCATTGAGAGCTGACTCTCACACATATGACAGACTCCAAAAAGCCAGAGGGAAAAAAAAAACAACAAAAACAAAAAAAAACCCTGTAGTATGTAGATAGATATAGGTATGTAGACAATATAGATATTTATCTATGTAGATAATATAGACATATAAATCAAAAATTCTAACAGTTCTTCATGCACAGTAAGATAAATTTTTTGCTGCTGTTACCATTGAACAACTTGAAACACTTGGCATTTACTGTTCCAGAAAGTTTACTACCCTTCAAGTAGAGCTTCAAAAGGAGGCAGACACTGATGTCTCTCAATAGGCAAACTCATCTTAAAAAAATCTGAATTGAAATAACCATCCTGCTGGTTTATCAAAGTCACTAACCCATTTAGATTTATGGAGCCCTTGAAGTGCTCCATTATGGGTTGACACGTCGCTGTACGAAGTTTTATCTACGCACACAACTGTGCTGTAGTTGACTTGTGCAGCCACAGCTGCCTGACTTTTGCTGCTTTATTATTGAACACAGCAGGAACACTGCTGTACCAGTGCACACAACAGCTGTGAAATGCTCTATAACTTTATTTAGACAAACATTTCACACTAGTCACATAACAGAGGCTCCTGACAGCAAGTTCTAACCTATGTTATTTATCGTGACAAGAAATCAGGAGCACTCCATGCACTAGCTGTGACTGAATTTAATACCTGAGTGTATGTGAATTGATTAAGGCAGAATAAGGCAACTGTATGGAGATTGGAATCTTATCAGTCAGCACTAACTACTGGAAATAACTTGGAACAGGACAGGAACCATCAGTCTAGGCTAAGAATGCTGGCCAAAAGGCACAGAAGACTACAAACATAACAAAAGCAAAGCAGCAGAACAGCTATTTTATAATGTCCAGAGGAACCTCTGTGATAAAATTACTCTTCCATGTAATTACTTGGTCTTGTTCTAGAAAATGCAACAGTTAACAGAATTAAAATACAACTTCTCCTTCAAGGCTAAATATAGTGAAGCAAATCACACTGTTCTTTGCTTTTGTTGTAAATCTGACTATTAGCAGTAGTTAACCTTCTCCTGCCAGACAGCTGAGAGTTCCCAGAACTTTGGCAGGGAGGTTGCATAACTCTATCCAAAAAGGACACTCAAAACTTGTCTGGAAGAGCACCTTCTCTGGCCTATACCATGTTGAACATGAAGCTGGACTTGGGCCCTCCATCCTGCATTTGTCTGTGATTCATCAGCTGTGAGGGTTGCCCCGAGTAGTTTCTGCTACCCACTTCACTACCAATATCCACAGGGTTTTGTAGTGCTTTTGCCTCCTCTCCTTCCCTCCATTTGAGGGAATCAGACTCTAGGTTTTCCTCACAGTGATGCAGAAACAAGTCAGAAATAAATAAGTCATCTACATATAAAGAGTTGAAAGACAGGCTCTTTACAGACCCTAGGTTTAGACCTAAAAGCCTGTTCTGAATTAATTTTTGAATAAGACTGCTCATTAACATAAAAAGTCTGCAGAAAGACAAATTCTAAATTAAATACCAAAGCTAGATAGCTGACTTCTCCTAACCCCCTAATACTTAAAAGTTTTGAAAAATGTTACTGCTTTATTTCTTGAAAATTATACACTAGCCTGAAACCAACTTGAAATCTAACTTACAAATATATCACAAGGCCTCTAATTTTAGCCTTTAAAAAATGTTTAGAAATCAATTGCTAAGAATTTCTTTTACCTACAACAGCATTTCAAAAATACTAAGCCACAGACATTAGAAGAAAAAACTAATCAAACATTGAGATGTATCAAACACTTGGATACTGGAAAAGCTGCTTGGCTACATAGGGTGTGGGGATTTTTTTACTTTCACAGTGGGTCTTTTTAGCAGCTTCTGGAGCTTCAGATGTTCTGTATAAATTATTCCTCCCTTCAACAAGGAAACAGCTTCTTTGTGGAAAGCAGTGTGGCCAAACAAACAAAATAAATTGGAACAGGATTGAATAGAATAAAAAATTGCTGAACATAGATTTGGTGGCAAACAACAACCAGTGAACACAATTACACCCTTAAAAAGCATATTTTCCCTGGCACTTCATTGACTTCTAAAAATGTTCCATTTTGAATTAACTAATGGATAACAATAAGTCATCGTACCAAGAGAATTTTCCTCTGTTCTGAACTATCACGTACTGGTAACAAGTACAGCATGTTTTCCGTACAAAAACAAGATGAATTAGAAGAACAAGCTCTTCATGTCTCTGTGTTCCCCTTCTGTAGCATTAGGCACCAATTCATTCTTCCACAGCTTCATGCATTGATTATATGATTGAAATCTATTGCCAGCAGAAACCTTCTTGCTGGACTACATTAAAGGGCAAGAATGCATTATTTCACCGCCTTGGTTTGCTCTATCCACAGAACAATTTTTAAGAGTCTGTCTAAACTCTAAGGGAATCACTGCCTGTAACAGAAAATTTAAAATTACTCTTTGGCAGAAAGCACTGCCATCTTCCTCAACTATAAGCCTCCTTTACGTAGCAAAGTAATCAAAGAGATTAATGGGGTTTTTTTGTTAAACATAACCAAGATTCAGGCAAGGTACCTCAATGCACGTAATGTACAGAATTATTCACAGCTATAACTGGAGTCTTGAGAACATGAAAGCATGTTTTTCAAGCCAGTTGAAATAGACAAACACATCTCAGGTCAAGTTTATGGTAAACAGTGGGAAAGGACAGACAACTTGCTACTATTGATGCACCCTCGTGCATGATCTTACTCTCCACTCCACCACCCATCCAAATGTTACTATCTTTATGTTCTTCATCTTTCAACATTGACAGAGAAGATGTGAGGGGGAGGGAAAAGAGGGAAAAGAAAGGAAAAAAGCAAATTAAAAAATGTCAAATGTTTATGAAATTAATAAAGTTATTTATTGAAGCATAAAAGAAAGATAAGATTAAAGAGGTTTTGACCTCTTCCTTGGACAGCATATAGAGGTTCAACTCTAACTGCAATATATTTTACACCAGATTGTGTTTCAGATGAGATGTTCATATGTGGCAGGGCTGAAGCACTCTACAGCTGTTCATGAAGAGGCACATTGTTCCCAAAAGGTAAAATCAATATATTATTTACCAGCAAGCTTTACAGAAACAGGGATAAAAGAGGGACTGTCATGCAGCATGGTATAGTGTCAAATATAAGCTTTTCCTTCCCAAGAATGCAGCTTTGCTTTTTTTTTTTCTTAAGCCTGCTTAGAAAACACCATTAAATACAGGAAGGCAGAGAACTTCCACTGGATTCTCACTGTATTAGCACTGCCAACAAATTTGAATGCCTTAGAGTATCATTAAAGATCAGTTGTCCAGTGCTATTTTGGAATCAAATGAACAAGTCATACCTCATGAATATTGTGACTACAAAGAAATCCTGAAAAAGTCATTCAATAAGGATGGGAAATGGATACAATGTAGTTTGCATGTTATGTACTTTACAAGTGTTCATTCCAGGCTGGAATTTAAAGCAACTTTTAACCAAAGCCAAAAAGCAGCCTGTTATCTAACCAGAAACTACATTACAACATTAAAAATACAAGTCACTCATAGAACAAAGAAAAAACAAATATACAGATATACAGTGGGAAAAAAAAATATATGCTTGAAAAAGACATAGACAATTAAAAAAAAAAAAAAAAGAGAGATGGACCAATGGGATGGACCAATTTTTGTTGTTCCTTTTCCCTCCTTTGAAGTAAATAAACTAGTTCCATAAATACGAGATTAGATTTTTTTCCATTTCACATAGCTTCAACTGTAATTTAACAAACATCACAATCCTTTTTGCTCAAATTCTTACTTCAATTTATTTATGTAATGAAAATCTCAAGCACACACTCATTTGAGCTGTTGAAAAGTCAGTAACAGAGCATCTTCTCAAAAGTCCTACCCATGTTTACAAATTACACCTTCATATCCTCCCATCACCCAAATTAAAGGTCATATCCCCTTTTCTGTGTAACTCTCATCAAGATTTTGGGAAATTGTACTTTGATAAAGTTACCTGGGAGGCAGAGGCAAAAAAAATAAAACAATAGAAGTCAGACAACTGTGTTATGAATTTCACAAACAGGAAATCCAAACTATTCCAAACCCAAGGTTGCTGCAAATTAACGATACCACAGATTTGGATATATATCATTAGGCACATATGAAAATGAAGTCTGTCTGAATGCCAAGACACAACAGAAATGTTGCAAGCAAAGATTAGTCATATGTTTGACAACTCTCTATATTCAAATAGTGCTCTTCACAGAAAATTACAGCAGGCCTTGGCACAAGTGCTCAGAAAGCTAGGAAGTGCGAAGGGAGTCATTGAAATGTTTCCCAACAGACAAAGAACAAATAAGAAAAAATTCTCCGAGCAGAAAATCCTACAATATATCAAGCATAAAGAAAAAAATAATTTCCACACAGGAAACCTACATTTTGATAGGTTTACTGAACAAAAGATGGATGGTTTCATAACTAAAGGCACCAAATAACTTTTAATAAATAAAATAAAATAACTCAATTCTGAGGAACAAACACAGAAGAAAGTGGAATAATGGCTAATACTATCCGTGAAAAGCCAATAAAATGCCAGGGAAAGGAAGTAACAGTGTGAGGAAACAGGCTTGGACTCTCTCAATTCACAGACTGTAAGGTAGAGAGAGATTGAAGACAGAAGGGAAGGGAAAATATAAAGTGCAATGGTTTTCACTTCTGAAAGCATGGAAGAAAAGAAATAAGTAGAGAAAAAAGAAGAGGAAAAAACCTAACTAGACTTAGCAAGCTTCTTTGCAGGTTTTCTTTGTCATGAGGTTGTGGGGTTTTTTTCCTTCCCCTCCCAATTTAGGTGTCTAAAGAAAATATAGTGACAACATGAGGAAACAACTGAAGATTGTGACAAGCTTTCAAAAATCAAGGTTTAATCCCAATTTACAAGATTTTGGAAAAGCTGCTAATTTTCCGAGTCAAAAATAAAGTATAATTTTGTATATACATAAGAAAAAATACATGGTATCATTTGTCATGTGCATTTCTGCCAAAATCTGAATTCTCTGATTCAGCAGTCATTTAGCAAACATATGGACCAAAAAGAGATTTACTCAATAATTTGGGAAGCATATGCAAGAGAGGCATGAAAGTTTCTGATCACTTACCAAGCATTTGAAACATGATTATGGCATTCACTGACCAACCATTCAAAAAAATCAAATTATATCCAAAATGAATTGCACAAATATACAGTAACTTAATACTATTGCTACAACGCCATAATTTGTAGCTTTAGGAAGACATTTCTAGTTTAAAAATAAGGTGGAGACAAAAAAGTTCTCAGTCTTTCAATGAAGTGTCATAGCAATCAACAGCCTTAACAGCAGATGCTCCTCAAGCTTATGCTCAAGTGGGGTGACGTCAAAGCCAACGTGTGCTCTTCCCACCCACTTGCTCTGTGACAGCAATGAAAGAACTCATCAGGCCAATTATGACTTAGTGTTGAGATTCTAAACCATTTGTAAGGAAAGCAAAATATCCCCAGGGACAGTAAACCTTACATATTCCAGCCATGTAATTCAAAATTAAAATGAGCTTTTTATCTCAGAGTGCAAAATACCCTCAAGTTAACTAAAAATAGCAACACTGTATTCAATAGATTCCCATTACAGTATATAACAGTAAGTAATGAAAGACTGAGACATTTATGGATAACATTGCGGCTGAAAGTCTTTCCACCACTTCCCACTTAGTTAAGCTTCTCCTACAAAAATCTTACAGACTCTATTAAATATCTACCAGTATTAATTCTGTTCATGAATTCCACTCATTATGTAGCACTTATGCTAACCAAGTCTTTGCAGAATTTTCAGCTATATATTAGCCACAGAAGTCAAATGAGCATCAAAATTATCCTGATTTAGGAAAATGCCCATCAGTTTTAAACTGCCTCTGTGCTTTTATTCAGCTTTGCTACTTCTGAAAAAAATCTCTCTTGGTGCCTTCAGTAAGGATCTCCAAGGGACTGAGGGAAGGGCAAACCCACTGAAAAACTCTGTTTGAACTACTAAGAGAAAAAACAAGTCTCTGCTTTAGGAACCATAATTACAAAAAGGGAATGAGGTGAATAACCACAAAATATAAATGACAAACTGGTGAAATATACAATAACCAATTCTCTGAATAAAGAAAAATCACCTCTACTGATCAAATTTTTTGTTATACTTGTTATTTCAAAGACCAGCTAAGTCATTAAATACATACAAAACTACTGCAAAATGTTTCATAAGTGACACAAAACTTACAGGAGGAAAAATAATTACATACAGCTTATTAAAAACACAGAAGAAATTTCAAGCAATATTTTCTCTGTACTGGTGTATAAAGGCAAAAAATTTAAAAAAAACAGCATGCAAAATAAAAAAAAGCAGCACTTAAAAGAGCATACCCAAAGCTTAGCTGATTTTGCCAGTGATTAGATCAAATTCAATGTAATATTTAGGAAATTAAATCTTGCAAGTATTTTAAAGTAATTGTCTGATCTTATTCTATTGTTTTATCCTATCTGGAATCAGTGAAAAACAAGTGCTATCTCTGGTTATCTCATCCAGGTATAAATTGAATCTATTCAGGTAAAGTCTAGATATTTTGCAGAAATACTTGTACCTCTGTGGAAGCTGGACAAAATAAATACAAGAAATGCAACAGAATTATTCCAAACACAGAGATTTGCAAATGATTAGGCAATAAATGAGAAATATATCCAAAAATCTAAAATATTCCTTTGTCCCAGGGAAACATTACATTGTTGTCAGGGTTTCACAGTCCCCTTTTTCCTCCTGCTTGCATCCATATTACTATTATTCAGCCCTTTCCCATCATTTAATATCTACCAAAAGAGTAAGGACTGACAACTTAGAAACTCCAATCATATGATTACAAATGAAGCCCAAGTGACATTTAAACTTTAGGTCACCATTTGCTTTGCAATAGACTGCATTCTAGCAGCAACATAAATTATAGTCTGCTGGCTTCAACCATCAGCTTCCACATCGTCCCTTCAACTTGTTGACCCTATGAGAACAAGACAAGCATTATCCTTAAAACAATCTCCTCTGTGGTGAGCAGTGACAGGACACGAAGAAATGGAATGAAGCAGCATCAGGTTAACTTCAGACTGGACATTAGGAAAAGGTTCTTCACTGAGAGAGTGATCAGTCACTGGAATAGGCTCACCAAGCCTGTCAGAGCTCAAGAAGCATATGAATAATGTCACAGTCATATTGTTTCAATTTAGATAGTCCTGTGAGGAGCTGGGAGTTGAACTTGATGATCCTTATGAGTCCCTTCCAATTTGAGATATTCTATGATTCCATGATTCTCTATTTAACACCTTCATAATGGCCTAGAGGATGGGATGAACTCACCTCATCCAGCTCACAGGCCATTGAGGGGAGGGGTTCACACACTAAGGCGAGCAGCTGTGCTTCAGAGAGATCACAACAGACTGGAGAAATGGGCTGCCAAATCTCAAGAAAAAACAGCAAAAGACAATGCAAAATACTGTAACTGTGACAGAAAAACCCCACACAACAGTCCGGTGTGAGAGCTAACAGGGCAGAAGTCAGCTCTGCACAAGACGGCACATGGGGTCTGATGGACAATTTGAATACAAGCCAAAAATGCACCCTTGCAGACACTGAATGCTGAGGGCACACTGGACTGCACTAACTACAGCAGAACCAGCAAGAAAAGGGAAACTATTATTCTAATCCACACTTGCCAGGCTACATCTTGAGTACCGTATTTCATTTTATGCTCCCTGGTATATGAGATATTGGTACACATGGAAAGCCAAACAAAATGGTTTGGGGCTGGAGGATGGGATGTATAAGGAGCAGCTGAGAGAACTATGTCTCTTCAACCTCTACAGGAGAATGCTCAGGGGAGATCATATACTCAACTATCTAAAAACAAAGCCAGATTTGCTGGAAAATGCACAGCAAAAATATAAGAGGCAATGAATGTAAACTGAAGAAAGGGAAATTCAGATTTAGATAAAAGGCAAAAAAAAAATGTTCATAGTAAAGATGATGAAAAACCAAAACAGGTTGCCCAGAAAGATTGAGGAATCTTCACTCTTGAAAATACACAGAAAATGTAGAAAAGGCCCAGAGTAGCCCATGTACCTTCAAAGTCATCCCTATTCCAAGCAGGCAATGAGATCAGATGATACAGAAATGATATGGAATAAGGGGTGGAGACTGTATTTGGCCTGGGTGGGATGGAATTTATTTTTTTCAGGGCAGCCCTATTGAGGTTCTGGTTTTTATTTGTGGCTGAAATGGTGTTGGCAACACACCAGCATTGTACTTACTGTTGACTGCCAGCAGTCAGTCAGCTAAGGGCAAGTGAGAGGCTGAGAGAGGACACAAGCAGGACAGCTGTCACATACAGATCATACCATACAAAGTCATGCTCAGACAAAAAAGCTCAGGGGAAGGAGGAAAAAGGGGGAATGATCATGGTGATGGCACTCATGATGCATGCAGAGACTCTGCTTCCCAGGAAGCAGTTGGACACCTGCCTGACTACACAAATTAGTCAATTAATTTCTTTTTTTTTTGCTTTGCTTAAGCATCATGCTTTTGCTTTTCCTGTTAAACCGTCATTATTTCAATCCATCCTTCTATTTTCTCCTCATCCCACAGGAGATGGGAGTGAGCAAGATGTTGGGGCGGAGCTTGGCTGTTGGATGCCCTTCAACTTAAATGATTCTATGATATTTCCTCTTATGTCTTTCTTATATATATTATAAGTGTCAAAAAGCACTTCATAATGCTGTGAGGAAGAAGTTTCTTGTTAAAATTTTATACTGTCCCAAAATTTCTCAAGTTTTGTTTGGGGTTTTTTTTTGTGAAATTTTGATAAATTCAGTATTGGCCAATATCCCAGGAGAGCCACAGATCAACTGCTACAAGCCAAGAATCTTTACATTTATCTTCCTATCCCTCCCATTAATATTCACTCAAAAGTGAAAGGAGAGAGAACCAGTCTTAAGGAAGATGGAGCAAAACTGAGAAGAATGATTAGATGACACATCACACTCCAAGTTTCTATGTGGGTATGTGTGAATTCTGACATATTTTAAAAATTTAAAGCATTTTTACTGTTGTGGGAGTTCACGGAAGAGAGCTGAGCAACTGTTGTAATATAAAAACTGAAATTAAAAAGTTGCCAGATGCACTGGATTTGCTCTCCTCCCAAGGAAGAAAAAAATCTCAAAGCAAGTAATTGAAGAATAAGCCAGTATGATAAATCACAAGGTTTGATGGTTAAGATTCGGGTGATTTTTTTCTCCTATTACTTATTTATAGCCAACCACCCATTTTATCGCATGCAAGGATGAAAACAAGGGTGTATAGTGTCTCATTGGTTCTAAAAACTCTAATGAGCTGCTACAAATGCCTCAGACGGTTTTCTCAGACCTAGAATAGGGTGTGTGAAAACTAAAAACAAACTTTAACAAGCATGTTTATTTTACACAGTTTGACAGCCTTGCTGCTTTCACATTTGTGAGATGCAGAAGTTGGAAAGCACAGGCACAAATGGACAACCCAGGTAGGCTTACTCAACTTGACTCATTCTCCAGACTGGCTTTTGGGGGCTCTTGGATTACAGAATTTCTTTCCAACAGATCATCACATGCTATCAACATTATGATCTAATTTTATAGCAGGAAAATGCCTATCAGTTCCCAACAGCCTTGTTCATAGGCATCTGCAGAAAATCAAATGCTTGCAAATTTACGTTGCCATATCTGGCTTTTAAGACAAATCACAAATACAAATTCAGAAAAAGAAATTTACCTGCATCAATAAAGTGGGTCCTTTTTTCATTATTGTTGCTGATATTACTACTATTATATTTGCTCTTCTGGACAAAACACTCAACAAAACCAACCTAAGTTTTGTCTGCTTGACACAGAAAAATGAAACATGAATTAAGAATCCTAAATTTCATTAATGATGACATCTACCAGGACCCAGTTAACAGATGCCAAGGTACGTTAGTCAGAGTGAATGTGACAGATGAGTAATATTACAATGGATTACATATGATATTCAGCTTTTCAAATTAAAAAGTCAGCTGTGACACCATGAAGTTATTTTTATAGAGGGCAGTAGGAGTAGGTTATATTCCTGATTAAGAAATCTAAAATAAGCAAAGTAAAAAAGGGTCACCTTAGGAATTAACACGTTTAAAGGGAAATATAATGCATGAAAAGCAAATTACTGTACTCTAGATACTACTACTAGATACTACTGTGCTGTAGATTGCGATATCAATCCATGTTCTCCCTTATTTTAGCATTTTGATCAGGTTTTTTTTAGTTTAGGCATTGATATAGATTAAACTGTACATGTAACAGCTATCTTTTGATTTGGAATTTGTCATAATACTAAAGAGCAAAACTTTTAATAAGGTTTTAAGGTTTTATTTCTTTTGTTATATGGAGTTTCACTTGGTTGGTTGTGGTCTGTTCGAGAGGTGGGGATTGTGGGCTTTTTGGGTTTTTCTGGTTGTTTTTTTATTGACTTGGCAAGACCAGAAAAAGGAGGAACAGGAAAGGAAAAGGAGGAACTGAAATTCAGTAAGTCAACAGGTGAGAGCCTGTACATCATTTATAACAGTGAAATGACAACCCCATGCCTATAAAAGTCTTGTGCCTCAGAAAGTGACACACAATTAGAGATGGATGCGAGAGTAAATAGTAGTCTGTGTTGGACAGTTTTAGTGATGTGACTTTGTTCTCCCACCTAGTTCAGAACTTGAGTTAACTCATACCTTTTGTCAAGTCTTTCAAAACAGCTCAATTTACTGCTTTACTTAAAAATAATAATTAAAAAATAAAATAAATTAAAAAAAAAAAGACACAACAAAACTACCACACCTGTCCCAGCAACAAATTGTTTTTTGAAAAACACAACTATATACTTAATTTCATTACTACTTAGTTCTAGCAATGCTCATAGAGATCAAATTAAATTCTCAACTAATACATGACTTGAGACACTCCAAATCCAAAACTCTTCCAGCAACTACTGAGATTCAGTTAAACAATATAGAGCTCTACTAATGAACATCACAGATGAGCAGACATGCTCTGCCACTTGCACTATCCAGATGTGCGTGAGTACTACACAATAAAACATTCATAAAGAGCTTTAACCAAGTCAAAAAAACACTTTTTTTGCTTTTTTCCTGAAAAAAGACCATTTAATTTTTACTTCTTCGACCCTTCCAATTTCACATACGTGCTTTGTGACAGTACTCCATTAAGACTGAAGAGTCTTCCTTCCTGGACTGACCATCCCAGTTATACAAAGACCAAAATACACCAACAATTCATTGATGAAGGGCTATAATTTCTGCATAAAAGAGTCAGATATAATAACAGAATCTAGAGATTCACTACCTTTTCTCTCATTAATGAGCAAACTCTCAGAAAGACAAAACCCCAGAAAAGCGAGATATTGTAATAGACATTTCACTTATTCAGGGAGCTACAAAGGGTCATTTTCCATGACAGATTTCAGGAATCAAAATTTATTTTTAACATTAGGTTAAGTACGTATTAAAAGTAATGCTCTCTTCTCATTTTCTATCATTCCCTTCAAAAGATAATGGGAAAGATGACAGAAAAAAGAAAAAAATTAAACCAAAATATTTCCAACTTTCACTTGTCTCACCTTCTTTCCAGCTTCTCTTAGCAGACTGCCTGCAGCCATCATAAAGATTTTGCAAAACATACCTCTTTCTTTCCTGGCCTGAGTATGCCATCACCAGATGTATGACTTAGAACAGAGTCATTACTTGGAAGGATTTACTGGGAGACACAAAACACTCCTAAGCAAAGAGTTTTGATGTTTTTAGAGTAAGCCTGTTTTAGCCTTCAAAGTAGTTTTTATGTTAAATCTGGGAATAATGGAGTGGATGGGGGTGAATGTGTCAAAACATAAACCTTCAGATTTCATTCAGCCTAACCAATTAATTAAAATACCTGTAAAAGAGGCACAACAAAATGGAAGAGCTCCTCTCAGAAGGTGAAAAAGAGAAAGTTCCAGACTCCAGTTTCATTTCAAAATACTTCATGTGAAAATGTGTGAAGTCAGAAAAACTTTACTTAAGTGAAACTAAACAAAGACAACATTGTCTTCTCTTGCAACAAAGCAAAGCTGCAAGTAGAAATATTTCCAGGATGACTCTTAAAATAAGGAAGCACACCACTGTCCCAGTGCCTGCCCAGAGCAGTGTGAGGGGGGGTGGCCAAGACACTGTCTTACTTGATGCCATCTTATGTCATGGCCAGGGCAAGGGAGAGGGAAGAAGGGGCATGGTTTCCAGGCGGGAGCAAGTACGGGGTGAGGCGCCGCTGGCTGCCGTCATGTCACGTTACATCATGCTTTGGTGAACATTTTTGCACATAAATCTCCCTCTCTTTGTACACTTTTGTTAATTGTACTGTTGCTGCTGCTGTTTGTTTTCTTGTCTTGTTGTTGTTTTCAGTAAATTTCAGTAAACAACCATAAGTTTTACATTTTGTGTCTTTAGTTCTCATCTCCAACCCCAGAGCTGCAAGATGGCCAAAAAGCTTTCAGCTGCCAGTCAGGTGAGCCCCTGGTGACACGCAAAAATGTTCACCAAAGCCTGACCCAACACAACCACAGCACCCCCACCCTAACCACTTCATCTACCCTGCTTGCTCCCAACCAAAACCATGCCCTTTCTTCCCTTTCCCCACCCCCAGGCATGATGTAAGATGGTACTGAATAACAAAATGTCTTGGCCATGCCCCCTCACACTGATCTGGATGAGGACAAAAACATACAAATATGACAACAGGGACACAAGGTGGTTTAGGATTGGAGAATCTCAAATCCCACTATGCAGCTAAAAGTGCTCTCCCTTCTAACTGGAACTTGCATGTCAAGAACTGCCTCCGTGACAAACCAGAAACCACAGAAAATCAGACATCTTCATTGTCAGGCATTTTTGAGCATCATTACAGGATGATTCTTAGGACAGCAGTTCAGTGATGCAGGGAAGGTCTTTCTATTTTCATGACATCCTTCAGGAACAAGGAAGGAAAGGTTCTACACAGCATTTTGAGAAAGAATTAGAAGAGGACAGGTCTTACTCTATCCTTTCCAGGAGGCAGTAATAAAGTCATAATCAAGGATTCTGTACTAATTTTAAATTAATGTAGAAAAAAATCAAGATTGCCCAATCTTCTACAAGCATAGAACCTGCTTCTTTGGCAGTAAGGAAGTTGACACCACTGGATAAAAAAACAGATTATTTCTTTATTGGGCCCTTACTAGTCCCAACATAGTGTTTCAAAGCTACAGATTCATTATATTTATGTGAACACTAAATCACATAGAAGTAACCTTTCAAAAAAGACTCTTTACACTGAAATATAAAGAGCCTTCAGAATCTATCAAAAAGGAGAAAAGAAACCATTACACATGATAGGCTTTAAGATTAAGAGAGTAAGCAAATGCCAGTGAAAAAAATCATGTTACATAGTGCATTCTTCATTCACTCAGGTACAATTCAACACTTCCAGAATATAATTATAGAGATTCTCTCATTTTGTATTAGCAATACAATCACAGATGCAAGAGCAAACATATTTTTATGCATGAAACTTCCCTGCATCATGCACCCAAAAATAAAGAAACCCATAGGATCTGAAGACTTACTTTTATTCTTTGTTCCTGAAAGGAGTTTTTTTTGCAACCATCAAAGTAATACTATATAATTGTAAGTGCAAGACAATAAAATGAGAAAAAAAAAATCTGTAGATATTCCCTATCTCTATTTCTACAAATAACATTTCCTTAGACCATCTGTTCCTCTTTAGGTATAAAAGCTTCTAAAACAGATTAGGATATTAAACAGCCATCCTGCAGAAAAGCTTCCTGTTGCTAAGAAACAGGAAGCAAAATATCCAAGGTCAGCTGTTAATTAATTGATTCAGGCTGATAAAATTTTTTGACCTAATTTGACATATTTCCTAAGGAATCAAATACACTGTTTGTTTAGGCTGGACTGTTTCCCTAAGCCTTATTCTGCTTAGAATTTTTATATTTGCATGGTGATGATGAGCAAAAGTAAAATGGTGTTCAGTGATCAATGACAGAAATGTTGCTTTGGTTAGACAAATCAACAGGGAATTAGAGAACTTTGAGAAATTATTCTTGGGGAGTTCAAAAATTCATCACATTTTGTATAACTTTCATTTCTGGTAGCTTTTTAATTATACAGACTTCAGTTCTAGGTTTAAGTCAAAGGTCAGGGCTTCTAACACACCACTTCTTTCAACACGCCAATTAAAGACAATGGTTTCACCTGAGGCACCACTTCTACAAGCACGAAATAAGGCATTGCTCTCTTGCTACTCCCAGCTCATTGATTCAGCTGCACTTCCCCTTAGAAATTAAGAAATCCAAACCACCTCTATACAAAATAAAATGCAAATAAATTACTAATATAGTGAAATTACTGCACAGCCTCCAGTTGTGTCACTGCAAAAAGAACACACAGAACACATGTGCCACGGATTTGCTACATATTTAGGGAAAGATATCTTAAAAAACATTCAGTATGTCTACAACCCAGTATCATTATCCAAGAAGTTTAATGAGTTATGATTTTTTTTTTTTCCAAAAAAGCCAAAACAAAACAAAAGAAGTCATCATTACTTTTGAGGCTTCCAGTGAAGATTAGAAAACAAGATAAGGAAAGTTTGGAGGTTTGTTTTAAAAGCATTGTTCTTCCCTAGCAAAGCTGTAGGGACACATGGAAGCAATCAGGTACTTTGCTGTTTCTCCTTCTACTCTCTCTACAGGTCTGCATAGCTCTTATCAAGCAGCTCATCCAAGAATTCCCCCCCTCCACTCTAGGGAGTTAATTACTCTGCATACAAGGCCCTGGAAAACAATATCATTCCAGGCACAAAAAGTACTATGTTACAGTCTACTAAACATTAAAAAAAGATACAAACCAAACAACATGTAAATAGCAATACATCCCACAAATAACCTAAACAAAACTGCTAGACAGTTGGGCCTGTTTGTCCCCTACGCAGTCTTTCCCACTGGTTTGCTGCATCCGCTCCAACATACAGCAAATATAACCCATGTTCAAGTACAGAACCACAAATGTTCATCTTGATGCCTACATTTCTCAGTCTGAAAAGACACTTCCCAAAATTATAGCATGTACCACATGGGTATTCTTCTGTCTTGCAAAATACCTCTTGCTTACCAAGCCTGTACCTGACGTAACTGCCTGAACTCTATAAAAATAGTTTCTTCTGGCTGCCTCCTGTTTGTTCTCTGTACTTTCTACTTATTATCTCCCCTGAGGGTAACAGCAGTGATAACACACCTTTTAAGAAAAAAGGGAACCCGACGGTGATAATGCCACACATTGGTGCTGAAATAGCCAAGGGGAAAAAAGGTGAAACTGCTTCCTGCACTCCCAAGGTTTCTTAATGACATCAAAAGATGCTGGTACCTTTAGGGATCCTGTGTACCCATTCAAAAATGCTTGAATTCAAAATATTTTTTATTCATTTATTATTATTTATAATATTTATATATCTATATATGAAAAAATAGAAATATTTATATTTAAAAGAAATTGTCTAATTAATGCAGGATACTCAGTAATAAATACTGTCCAGTCTTTTTCCTTCCCTTCTGACCCATTCTTCACTTATGGTTTAAATTTCAGTACTCTGGTGATACAGAAGATTTTTCTAAATTGTAAATTAGTTCAAGATGTTGCTTGCTTTGTCACTTTCTAATGCTTCCAACAGTTCTCATGTTGACCTGGAAATTAAAGGCTATTCCAGTCTATGACTGGACATTCATTTCAGAATAAAACTGGTAATAGGGAAAGTTACTGCAGCAAAATTCTACATCAGATTTCACAAAAGGGGAAGATCCTAATTTGAAAATATCCCACTCATGCTTATCCTTCCAGAGATCTCATTCACTCCCAGTCTCAAACTCACCTACACACAAGTGACACATCTGTCCAAGCGGTCTTGCCAGGATCACCTCTACATGACGAAAAGGACAAGAGGCACCAGCTACTAACTCTTCCCTATGTTTCTGGGTTTCTTCTCAACTGGCAACAATAAACTACTTCTTGACCAGACCTTCATAGCTTTTAGGAGCCAGGGGTGGGGTGGTCCTCCACACCACAACCTTATTTATCTCAGTCTCCATAAAAGTTAAAGCCAGGCTGGTTTTCCTCATTTGTTGAGCAAGTAGGAAAAGTATTAGTACACATAATAAGCTTTCACTGACAAATCATCTGCTCTTTCAGAGAGCAGACATCCTGGTCTTGACACAAGCATTCCTCAGTCTTACTCCTGACAATGGTGTCCTGGGAGCTGCATTCTTGAAGAGCTGTTCTTCATTATCACAGGCCTTTATTTTAACCTTTCTGTTGTTTCTGGTGGTTAAACACACCATTTCTACTGCATTCATACCAACCCTAATATTTCTATTACAGGCCTCTAGAAAAGGTTAACAGATGTAAGCCAAGTCACCACAAACAGCCCCAGCTGTCATTCCTGGAAATCACAGCAAGGAAGCCAAAAGCTGATGACTCAAGTATGGACAATGCTCTCAGACACATGGTGTGATTCTTGGGGTTGTCCTGTTACCCTCAGGGGAGATAATAAGTAGAAAGTACAGAGAACAAACAGGAGGCAGCCAGAGGAAACTATTTTTATAGAGTTCAGGCAGTTACGTCAGGTACAGGCTTGGTAAGCAAGAGGTATTTTGCAAGTGAAAAGAATACCCGTGTGGTACATGTCCATCTGCAAAGCCCATTCCCCATTACCCCATAAATCATAGGTTTTAGTATTTCATTATGACAATATACCATATGGGAAGGTTTCCAAGGAATAATTAAATTCCAACAAACAGTATCTTTATAGATAACAGTTTACATTTTTCCCTCATAAAGAGTACTTTTACCTCCTGCCTTTACATCATTTGTCTCCTCTATCTTGATTTTGGCCATGAACCAGAGAGCATGCTGTGCGCTCAGAACTCTCCACAATACCAATACAGATATGCAGGTAGGGAATTCTTTTCCCTAAAGAAAATGTTTTTGGCATCTGTACAACTGTTTAACAACTGCACATTCTTCCAACAGCTAAGAAGCTTCACACTTAATGCTTTCCACTGAGAACACAAGTTCTCAACAAATACAATTCTCTACCATACAGTACATAAACCAAAAACATTAGCAAAGATGACTTATTATGAAGGAAGAGTCTTCTAAGCCAAAGTAAATGCAGAAAGATGAAATAGAGAGTGAAGGCAAAAGTAGTTAAGTCTCAATGAACATCAAATTGATACCAAAATCCTCTCGTAAGTATATAAATGCTGATGTGCAGAAAGGAGATTAGACCACTAGCTCTAGTTAGGCCTTTCAAAAAAGCTCTAAGTCAACCATTTGTTATTACTTTATTTACAAGGTATGGTGCCAATCAAACAATTTCCAACCTAAACATAAAATTATTCAAGGCATTCTTCTTGCTACAGAATATTCCCTAATGGGATGCAAGCAATATTTCCTGACAGAAATGTCCACAATTTTCAAATGTTTCAATACCTGAAATGGCCTCTGTTATTTCCAAGTACTTGCAGTACCTGGCAATTCTGCAATCCTTTTATGTTTGTCACAGGACAAAACGCAAAGCCTAAGCTTAAAATGTGGACTGAAAGCCAGAGAAAATAGCTTGATTTGTAACAGTTTGAATATTATGCCAAAAATAAGCAGTAACTTAGTTCAACTTGAACACTGTCAAAACCAGATCCTGCTTAACATTTTAATAATGAGAGCTGTGGCAGAATATTCACTTTCTAGCATGATGAAGTTCAAGACAGGAAACATTCAAATCATGTCCTCTAAGAAGCGTGGTGCTTGTGCCTGTTTATTCCAGACTCAAAGCTGAGATGTTTGTCTGGTGAAGATGCTACATTTATCCACCAATAGAAAGAGTAACCACTTACAGCACTGACTGAGACTTGAACACTCCTGCGGAGTATGACACTCTTGCCCCAGTTGTTACTACTATCATATAATTTCTGTTATATGTGGTACTGATATGGCAGCTATATGACAGAAGGGATACCTCTCACCTAATTGAAAAAAATGGAAAACATGTTCATTGTTTCTTCAGCATAAAAAACCAAAATTTATCTGCCATGAAGCTGTTTTATATTTCTTGCCTATGAGAAAGACCAACCCTCTCAGGTCTAGTTGAGAACAACTACTTTTGTTTCACCAAAAAAAAAAAAAAATCTTTTCATGTTCACAACCAAAGTGACTAGTAGAAGGGAAGGTAAGAACTTGCAGGTTTGTTTGTAATCCCACACCTACTGCTCAACAGTAAATTTATCAAGGCTGTATATCTGGATATTTAATTCTTTGGGTTCTTTCAACTCATACAACTATTCAAATTTTGAAGCTTCTCTGCAGTCTTCTCCTCATTGTGTGTCTGAGCAGGTGAACTTATAAAGGAAAAGGTACATATTTGTGGGAAAGCTGTGGAAAAAGCATTGACTTCTAACTCCATGTATCTCATCTCATCTCATTCTAGACACAAGCACAGAGGATAGGCCATGCCACTGTCACAGACTGAACAAACTTGATAACCATTTAAAATGCAAAAATGGAAGTGTAGCAACTGTATCTGACAAGGAACCCTCACCTCTGCAAGGCAAAATGTTGCATTTAATCACTATCTGATTTTATACTTGAAAGATCCATCTATTTCACTCAGATAAAAGCCTTGCTGGAACAGATAAAGTCACAAATATTTTGATATGCCTGTCTACTCCTAGATTTTTGCAGCAGGGAGAAAAATTTCAGCAGTTAAAACAGCAATATTTCTGATCACAGCAATGGCTGAGGTTTACTTCAGTTCAGCACATGTCTCTCCAGTACAAAAACATATCTACATGGACAAGTACACATAAACTGCCCCAGAACCAGCACTAGCTGTGTTTTACCAGGCTTGTGAAAAGGAACCAACAAACTGAGTACTGGTTACAGTAACAGAGCATTGTGTAGCCTCTGGACTGAAGGCAGAGCACAGACAGCTCTGAATATGGGGAGAAGAACAATGCATTAAACTTGCCAATTATTTAAATAAGATATAGAGCTGAAACGTGACCCTGTTAAGAGAATGCACTCTTGGATGCTACTGTAAACTGCATTTCTTCACGGTTTCTGTTCCTCTTTCTTCTCCTCCCTACCTCCACTCTTATTTTTCCTCTGGAAGTCTTATCATTTCTCAATATTTTTCTGGGGTTTGTTTGTTGGATTTTTTTTAAAGTCTTAAAAGAATTAATGAGACAAGAAAACAGCTTTCTGGGAGCTTTACCCAGGACATTTCCTTGGCCATGAATAACTAACTAGTTTTGAAAACAGCATTGCTCTATTTCAGTTGCTGAGCAGGTGGTCTGTTAAATCTTAAAAGTTATGTCTGTTAGTTAAGTGTTCGTGTAAATATTTCATTAAGCTTCCTGGCTTATAACAAGCATTGCTTAATACTATTTTAGGCACCACACACTGCAGAAATCATTCTACCAAGGTGGGAAAAAAGATGCATGAGACATGAATAACTGCAGTTTGGGAGGGGGGGGGGGAAGGAAAAAATATCATGAATGCTAAGTTAAATATGCCTGATTAGGGAAGATACATCTTGTTTCATCTCATCATCTTATAGCCTAGGCAAATAAGCTCACATCATCCCTATATTCTCTTTCTTATAATCTTATTCAATTGTTTTCAAAAATTTTTCCTTAAAAAATTACTTTATAAGTAGCTTAGGAAAGTATAGGATATGTTTTTCCAAAACACCTTACCATAAATGAATTTATTTCTATATATTTTGTCATCACAAAAGATTATTAATCTCTTTGTGTGACAAAGCAATAAAGATAAAAAGTCTTAACCATGAGCAACTTTTAGCTGTTGAGATGTTAACAGTCACCCCATTTGAATTTCTGTGAAGTTAAGGGATCCCATCAGGTTCACTCTTGCTCTCTCCGGATACTACCACTTAAACACTACCAGAAGTTGCCTAGTTTCTCTGTCAATTTTGCAAGCCATCATCTGTTTTATTTCCTGGCATTCCCCTCTTGGCAAGTGATTTAAATCATCCTAAGATGCAAATAACACACAGGATATTAATTATATTTTGAACAGCATTTTTATTCCCCTTTTTGTTTTTTTGTTTATGATATTGACAAAGGAAACCCTTCCCTCAGAATTTTAATGATCATGTTCTCAGATGTCTGTTATTTTATTTGTTCTTTCATGAAATAAAGAAACTATCCTATCATTAGCCTAAAAAGCATCATTGCCTGTTACAATTCTTACTAGTTGGTCAGCACAGAAGAGTGTAATCCACTGGCCTTGCAATAACAAAGTTTGTTATACTCCAACAACATTACTGTAGAGATGGTGAGACAAAGTTGTAATTTAGAGATCCAAAATAGGCTTCAATTCTTATTTAACTAAAGGTGAAATGGAAAAGCAATATCTGGAGAAAATAAAAACAGAATCTTTCTTCCATTTCCGTTAAAGCATCTGCATTCTCTGTGTGCATTTAAAGTAATGCAGCAAGAACTGTGACACTGTGGCACTCACACAAGCAATTACAGCCACAGTAAGGCACGAAGCACCATTATGGACCTGCATAGCCAATACAGCAGGAAAGCATGGATAACTTCCCAGCTCTGCAATGACTGTTTCCAGGGAATAAAAGCAAAACTCATACAACTGCATTCCTAGACAGACCATAACACTACAGAGTAAAGCAGAAAGGGAACTGGAGTAAGCTTTGCACTACTCCTCAGTAATATTTAAGTAAGAAGATAGGTCTGAGGCTAAATTATTAAAAGCGAGAGCAGAATTCTCTTTTATGAACCTGCTAAACCAAAATTATATATTATAATATAACATCATTTCCTGAATAATGTTGAATATTGTTAAATATAGACAGGATACTTGGCTCAGAAATATCTTCAGACACTAGCAAGTAGATCTGGTACAGTCTCTACAGCAAGCAAGCACTAATTCCTTTGGCTTCAGAAGCAAACATCTAATTCTTCTACAGATTACCTCCTGATTTTCAGATTGGGCACTCAGAAAATGAGAGAATGACACAATGAAAATGCACATCTACAAGTAAAAAAACAATAATAATAAATAAAATAATTTAAAAAATAATCTTTTTTTAAAAAGCTCCAGCTTCAAACAGGACCTATGTAGCTAAAGAAGGCATAAGCCATATAAGCCATATTTCCAGGATAAGATTTAGCTGCCTAACTACCAAAAAACACTTTTCCCCCATTGTATATTCAGCATGCACTATAGAGCTCTACAGACAAAAACATCATACAGCTCTGATTTATCCCCAGCACCTCAGAATTTTGAGCAATGGTTCTACAGAAAGAGGACAGAAAACTATGGAAAAAGGTATTACATGCATCTGTAATACATACCCACAAACACCAAAGAAACCTGCAGAGTAACTGGGGTCTGCTGTAACAGCCAAAGTAGGCAACAGTGCCAAGGCATTACTACCCCTGTGATCAAGGGCTCAAATCGATGGGACATTCTGTCTACACTGTTGTCACACTAGCACCTCGACCTGGCTTCAGCTGGACACACCTGCTTGTCTGCCTTCACATCTCAAATCACACAAGCAGTATTGTTCTTGTTAACTAGCTCCTTGTCATCCTCTCTCAGTATTCGTATCTGAATCACATCCTACCAGATTAATTCCTTTTTTATTTTTTAGGATGTCACTTTTCTAGCATAGACTCTGAGTATCACCTCCCCATTGCACAGTCTGACTCCTCAGGTTTCAAGCATTCATCTCCTCATGATTTTTGCTCCCTTCCCTATCACCTTCTCCCCCTAGTTTTTCTTCCTCAGGACTTTTACTTCTAAGCAGCTTTCTCTCCCAGAGCTCCTGGGCAGCGGGCAGCATCACTTTGGCTGCTCACACCCTCATCTCTCTCAGCCCAAATGACTCACATTTGTGATTTCAGAGTAATCCTCCTTTGGCCCAGCCATGAAATGTTATAGAGGCTTTAGCCAATAAAGTCTAAGTCTTCCTAGCATAAAACCAGGTGTTTTCGAGGTCTACTATTTTCCACGAGCAAATAAATCTTCTTGGGAAGGGGAGAAACTCTTTCCTTGGACAAGAATCAATCCATTTTATTTCAAGGCTCCTATACTGAAACATCAGTGTCTGTGAGTTTCCAAAAGTATTTGACAGTTATCTTCTGCCAGCCAGCTCAGCTCTCTAACCTTGCTAAAACCTTCAAAAATTTCTACTCAAAAGACTGGCAGACATCACACAGGGACTTTAAAGCCCAACAAAAGGCTTAAGTAACAATGACCAATGTCATATATCAAGAAGAGCTGACTTTAAATAGATGATTAGGGTAAAAGAAGGGTGTTCATAATTTATCACATCACATTCTACTATCATTTCAACTATCTATTTCAGAATTTTTACCTAAGAAAACTCCCTTTAGCTTTTTTAGCAATTTAAAATTTCTACATTTTGAAATCACCTCTTTAGGAAAAATGTTGTTATCTCCAAATTGTTTTCACTTTGTTGTAGTTGTTGAAACTACTTGTTTCTGTTTGAAAAACCTTTCTCCATACCACCATGGACAGAGACATGCATCTGCTGTCAAATATATTTTTCATGATATTGGTGCATTTACTTTTTCTGAACATTGTTTTAGGAAAATACTACAGAAAATAGTTTCCATGCTCCATGAATTTAGTTTCTTGCTCTGACAGGCATCTCATGAACTTTATGGAACCTTTGGAAATCTCTTAGATGGTATTTTAATGAATATGATATAAAATAGATATAAAAATTCTTCAATTGGGAGGCTATTCTATTGATCAGAAACCCTACTTTAATTTCTAGAATAAATTCATAAACGGTCAACAAGGTTATTTGCTCTGCTATCAGCATGGTCTTTTTTCAGGTAATTCTTTCCTTGTGATTATCCCCACTCATTTATAGAATACTTACTCTATAAAATTCATCTTCCCAAAGAAGTCAAGCTTCCAAATCATGACATGATACAAGTCAAAAAAGGTTGACAGTGCATTTTGTTTCTTAAAAACAAAATTTATCTTATTTAGAGTTTAGCAATGAAAACCACTATAAGCACAGCTGAGGCAAAGGGGTATTATCTGTCACACTTCCTTATAGTAGCACTCTCCTTGGTAAATTCCTAGCACCTTTTTCTAATTTTCTTTTACCATTATGCACAGAAATATCCACTCCTACAAAAGCAGTTTAAGAACTTGATTAATACAAACGTCAAAACCATAATCCTGCAGTTCCTTGGATTAGTTTCTCCCCCCTTAAAAAAGAAGTACACTGCCCTGTTAATGCCTAATTAGCTAACTGCCTCACTTCACAGCCAATCTGCATTCAAATTCCACCTTAATTCCCTTTTTCATACTTCTATTCCTTTTCCTGTAGGCAACTGGAACCAGTTGGTATAAAACATGTCACTCAATGAAGTTTTTATACAAACCTAGACTTTTAGTGTTTCCCATTCCCACTCCTGGAAACATCTCTGATGAACTTTGTGCTCCTGTCCCCAATACCCTTAGCAGGGTCCAACTCAGCTTGACAACTTCTCTGTGCAGGCTCCTGTCTTCAGTCCTAAGGCTCTGAAAAATCCAGTTGCAATGATGAACACAATCATTCTTTCATGAATTCAAGTGTATCTTAATGACAGCTTTTCAGAACACACATATGTTTAATCGTGGTCTCAAAAGAAGTAATTATAGTGGTTACAGCCTTTAGAAGTAGTCTAAGTTCTGAAAGGCATATACAGAAATGCTGTTGACAATTCAGGAAAAAAAAAAAATAGTTCTATTGAATTAGGTACAACATCACCACAGGCAATCAAAAGCACTCCCTCAGTTTTTGTTTTGTAACAACTACCATTACCTAGATTCCTCACAGATGTTTAAGTAGTGTTGTAACCTGTGCTGTAGCTTATTGCTATTGACCAGTCCTTTAGCTGAACAATAATCCCTTTCAAAGTTTTAAAATAAAAATCTAACTTGACTAGATTTCACATTACATTTAGTATTCGATAGCATAAAGCCAAACAAGGAGGCAAGAATCACGTGCTCTATAACAATTACATATTTTTCATTCCTACATATTATTTAAGAAAGAATTTTCATCACAATTTTGTCTTTAAAATCTCCATAGCAAATAAAGATGTTTTTATTTTATTTTTAGTTAAGACTATATGATAACATCTCATTTGCATCCCAATAACTGAGCACAGAGAGACAGCAGCAAGTGGGGAAGTACAAATAATGCCCTGTCCATCTTCTTCCAGTCCCACTGCAAGAGCAATCAGCCCATTAAGGGATTCTCTCCACAAGGCCACAGGACCACAGGGCTGCAGAATGACAGGCAGGGACACAAATTAGGGACTTGAAGGAAGGGAGGCCTCATCCAGACTCTTCCCAGCACAGTCCTAAGGAGGACCTCAGTCACACTGTCCAGTTTTGAACCCCATCACGAGCACCCATGGGTGCAGGATATACTGAGACGTATGGGAGGGGCATTTGGGGATTGCACAGGACTTGCTCTGGGCAGTCAGAGGCAGAAACAGAGATGGATTTACAGGATCTGGGGAAGAACAAGCATGAGGTAACAGAAAAGTAAGTGGATAAAAAGGGCCAGTTGCATGCAAATATTTTGGTGGTTGATTCACTTGCCTGGTTGTGCACTGCCCTGATCAGCACAGTCTGTCCTATCTGCTTATTAAGCCCTTTCCAACTCTTTTCTGGGTGAGTGTCTCTGCTCAGTCTGTGTGTGTGCACGGGGACCTGATGACTGCCAGCCACCAGAGAGACTGGGGCAAGTGACTGAAAGTGTCAGCCTGAGCTGGGCCATGGGAACACCTGTCTGCAGTGCAGCACCTGGAGCAGATGTGGGAGCACATTCACTGTGGGAGTGTACTGACAGGATGCATTCTGCCTGGCTGCTAGCTGGAACTGGTGCATGGACCTGTGGCAGTCTCACCTCTCTCAGGCTGCAGAACTGATATTTTCCAATATTTTCCTCTATCACAAGGGAAGAAAAGGGTTTTGAAAATTTAAACACAGCATATGTTTAAAACAAGATTTTCTTTTCATGCTTCACACACAGTGATCATCATCCTTCATTTTGTATCTTGATTCTGTTCCCTTTTCACTATTTTTCCACTCTGGTCATTTCATCCACTTCTATCAATCTTACCATAAATATTTTCTTTCCTCCTTTTTGCTTCTACCCAATACAATCAGAGATTTTTATCAGTCTGTTTTCCTTTAGCTCACTTAGGTCTTTCTCCATTTCCAAAAATCTCACCTTTGTCTTCTCCTTCACAAAATTTTTATCCTTTCCTCTTTAAATTCCTCAACTACCCTTTCAGTAGGGATAAAAACTGCCCCTTACACATTCTGTCACTTCTCTTCAGCATTCTTTCCTCTTGCCAAAATTCCTTCCTTGTAACATTGCCTTCCACTCACTTTCAAAGCAAAACGCATGCATTTGAAGTCCTTTTGTTCATAGTTAAAAAAAACACAGCTATTTTCAAACATTTACTGACTGAACAGGATTTGCACTAAGGTTTTTTTCACAGGATGACAGAATAGAATCAGCAGATTATTACTATGAATGCTGCTTAAAAGACACCAAAAAAAGGGAGAAAAGTTACTTACAAAGTGCAAAGGACTGTTCAGGTAACAAACTTACCAAGAAAACTCTCAGGGGTTATCTACATCCTGTCTTCTCCTTCGCTGTGTGTGGTTGCAGAAGAACAGAATTCCAATAGAATTTAATTTCTCAGGCTTTGCTCTACCTTAAGGCACCCACCTTGCCAACTTCAGCATATCCATATAAAATTGCAGAGTTGCATTCACTCTAGTAAGAGTTTATCACAGAGCTTTTATCTTTTTGAAGCATTTTGCCTCCAGTGGACAGTCCCTCCCTCCCTCCCAGCTCCACAGAATACTGCCTCCCACTGGCTGTGAAGACCAGCATTTGAGAGGCATGTGGAGGTGGGATTGATTTGGCCTTTTTGCAGGTATGTCACCTTCCAGCCAATACCTCATATCATCTGTTAGGACTTCCTCTAACCTAAGGTACTGATGTTACTGTCTGATTTTCAAGGAGGTATTATATAAACAAGGAACTTTCACAGTAAACACTCTCAATCCTGTAGAGTTATGTTTATCAACTTTATGGAAATGCATCTGTTTCCACAAAAACTCATATCCATCAGCTGGCTCTTTAGTGGCAACTTACCCACAGAGAGCAAGCACAGACAAGGAAAACTTGATAGTGACACTACATAAAGAAATTTTCTACATGGCACTGAAATTATTAGTACTTAGCAGAGAAACGACTCAGTCACAGTAGCTGACCTGTGCTTGGCTGCACTTGGCAGACAGACCTTAAATAGAAGAGATCACACCACTGTGAGGAGATAGTGGACATCTCTGGAAGGGAGTTAGCACTCAGAAGCCATGCTGTAGGTTTCTCTCCTAAGAAGCAGCACAGACCCTCTGAGCCTAAATCAGCAACAAGGTAAAGTAGCACATTATCCACCACAGGCCAGGAGGGCAACGTGCCTGCATTCATAGATTACACAGCAAGGACTGATGCCAGTTTCACACATTAGAAATGTTGAAGTACAAAGTCTTCCCTTGGGAACTATAATCATCTCTTTCTTATGATGATCCAAGCCCAGGGAAGCATGATTAGATTTCATCCTGTTGCACACTGCTTTGTGCTAGCATGCAGGACTTTCACTCTGCAGCCTGCTTCTGAGCAAGGGTTTTTCCTTATTTCCCTACTCCAGTTGATGGCTGACTCTGTACTCAGCCAACCCCGAAAATCAGAGATCTGGAACTCATCCCATGTCCTTGCACTACAGAAAAGGGTACCAACTGATGGTTTCCAGAAATACACCTGAAATAATGCTGCACTCCTTGTTGTTCTCATCTCCTTTCATCACACTTATTAAGTCCTACAATGTCTTACACAGAACAAAACTTTGACAGTGTGGAACTGTGATAGTTTAGCCAGCCACCTAAGATAAGAATCACAGAATATCCTGAGTTGGAAGCGACCTGCAGGGATCATCAAGTCCAACTTCAGTCTCTGCACAGGACACCCTAAAAGTCACACCAAGTGCCTGAGAGCACTGGCAGGCTTGGTGCTGTGACTGCTTCCCTGGGAGGCCTATTCCAGTGTCCAACCAGACCCTGGGTGAAAAAAATCTTCTCCTAATATCCAAACTAAACCTCTCCTGACACAGCTGTATGCCATTCCTTCAGGCCTTGTAACTGGTCACCAAAGAGAAGAGACCAATGCCTAACCCTCCCTCTGCTTCCTGTAATGAGGAAGTTTTAGAAAGCATGTAACAAATGCACACCCCTGTCCTGACAGAAGATAGCTCCAAAAGTTCACTTCCCCACTGGCTAGAAATCTCATCAGAGTCCCTATTTTATTGCTACTTTATCTCATGCCAAAATTTTGTCCCTTAGGTTAGGTATGTATTTAACTTGGCTCATGTTATATCAGTTTCATTTCTGAAGCAATGTAGTAATAATTGGCTTCAGCTTTGAACTTTTCCTCCATGCTAAACAAGTTCCTTTGTTCCTTAATACCATTGGTACTTTTTTTTTTTCCTTCTGGGAAAGACTTCAGAGAAGATGACCTTGGGGAAGGGAGAGAGAAACCTATCTCCTATGAGACCCACAGTTATCAGGCCATCACAATGTAAACTATACTCCATGGAGGCCAAGGAAGCTGCTCCCATGACTGCAAAGATGGCCTGGTTTTCCCTCCCTCTGTTTCATTTGGAAGGTCTTCTCTGCTTTAGAGAGCTAACAGGCAGAAGCTGGACAAGTGGGATTAGTAAGCTCTTGACCTCAAACACATTTTCACTTAATGACCCAGCATAACCAAAACAACTCTGACATGCACAGAAGCTGCCCTCTGCATTTCCTCACTGGCAGACCTAACCATACAATGCCACAATGATGACATTTGCACAAGTTCCTGCAAAACCATGGTGCGTTTCCCTTCTGCAGCATGTCCCCCCTACAGCTGTGTAACACAATGTGAAGTAAAAAATACCATGCAATACGAGGGAGCAGTTAATTATAATACTTCTAGAGACGTAAAAAAAATAGAGAAACTGTTCCTATAAGAAAAACAGAAATCAGTCAGTGACCACTACCTCATTTAAAGAACTTAATTTTGCAGTGGAGATAAACAGGTAAGGCAGGATGTTGTTCCAAATCACAAATGAAACAAGCCACTGGTTTTTAGACTGTGAAACTCACCTGCTGAATAGATTAGAAGCAATTAAATTTTTCAGTGTTCTAAAGTACTTTGTACCCCTCATTGCTCACTATTTTAATACAGTCAAATTGAACATAACATTTTTGAAGAAATCACATTTGACATTTAATTTTGTCTACCCAAAAGTCAGTTTGTAGGTACAGAAACCAAACTTGGATTTTAGTTGCTGGCAAGCAACTGTAGAAACATTCCCAGTACATCATACCCATCCTGACCTCCCAGACTTAAATTATATATTTAATTCTAATGAAATCTGAGGGTTTGTACTACCATTCGTTGTCTACAAAGCACAACCACACTGCTACCAATGAAACAAAATCAACTTGATATCATGCAGCTTGCCTTTGCAAAAATGCACTCAACTGTGACCAAGATGAAGTTCTCACCTCAAAGCATAAAGAGTTCAGGGCAACAGCTAACAAGCTGGGGTTTCCCAGTGTGCTGTACTCCCCACCACTATCCCAAAGCAGGCATGCTCACATGCCAGAGGGACAGGTAGAGATGGGTCAGTTCTGGAAGTCATTCTTGTGAAGAAATGTGGCAATGGACAGGCAAAGTTAATGGGACAAAATCCAGGCAGGAACACTAGAACTCCTCCTCCACATGAGGTATTAGAAATGCTTTCAACACCTTGAAAGCAACACTCCTCATGAAAAAAAAAATCATTTTATAAGATTATAAAAGAGCCATAAATATAGTGTCACTTTCACTGTAAAATTAGAAACCTTGTTTTTCAATAGTCACCTAGTCTGAAATTAACTTTACACTCATCCACAGCTCAGCATTGCCAAAGTCTCTCACAATACAGTACAAGACCTATTTTGTACACCTGTCCTAAAACCAACAGGACAGCACTGTGGCAGTACAATCACCCAAAGCACCTTTAATACCTCTGCATCCCAAAAATCATTCCACAGAAGAAAAGTTATAAGCAGTATGGAAATACCCAAAGGAGCAGTGAAATTACACTGAATGATACATTACTATCAAAATCCCTACAACTTCCAAATCATTAAACTCTAATTAATGAGTTTTAAGTTTCCTTGTATGCCTGGTTGCCAATGAATTAAAAAAAAAAAATAAAAGGCATTGAACCATCAAAATAGCACAGAAAACAAGGTAAAGGTGGCTTACCATTCCTTATTGCTTTAACTGTATCATTAAGTCTACTTTTTAAATGGGTGTTTATCCCTCTTTCCTGAAGAATCTGATATAAATCGCTGTATTATCACACCCCTGTCTGGAACAAAACCTCCTTTTCAATTACCAATGAATTGGAAAAATACTACCCAGCAGAAGAGAGATCCTTTTTTCTGGCCTATGATCACTTGGTTCTCTTTAAAGGAATGCACCTCATTAACCCTGATAATTAACAAGGTTATTCTCATCACATTAAAGGTTTAAGTTCCTCTATTAAGTCATTATTTGAATTTGCACTGCTATTAAGATGATGAGACTATTCTGGATTTAATTTCACATAACAAGATGTTTCTCTTTAAAGATCCTAATTTTTTTCAAGTCAAGACATATAATTGCATTGTCTTGTATGCTACATAGAATCATAAAATGAGTTAGGTTGGAAGAGACATGGATCATCTAGTTCCAAACCCATCCCATGGGCAGGGACACGATTAGCACATCTATTGGATTAAGAAATGTATTACATACATACCAAAAAAAAATCAAAACTGAAAACCTAGAAGGGGTACGGCAGCAATGCAAACAGGCAGCAAAACCAGCAAATGGGCATCTGGTGGCAGCACGGCTGTGGCAGCAGAAACCAGAGAGACTGAAAAAGGAGAAGAGGACCAAAAGTACAAGGAGATGCATAAAGCTTGGGAAAGACTACCAGCAGATGGATCTGCTCCTAGCTGGACCATTCCAGTAAGACTCCACAGACTAAAGAGAAACTTCCAATTCCCACGATGTCCCTATGGCAGGGGTTTTGAAATTAGATGATCCATAAGATCCCTTCCAATCCAAATCATTCCACGATTCCATGCTTCCATGAAGCAATACACATTTGGGGCATTTTTCTCTTAGATCATGTGAGGACTGTCTAACCAATAAAATCTCCTTAATATCTACTAATACCTGCACACAGGTATTCCTAGCATGCAAATTTGCTTCCCCCACAAAGGAAAAGCCAGTTGTCTAAGTCAGACAGTTATTCTGAAAATATTAAAAATTGCAGCAGCCACATATCAACATCCCACATCAAATATAAAAACACAGATGATAGTTTACCTCATTATCCATGCTGACATCATATTAGTTCATGTGCTCTGTAGTTAATAAACATTTGGAAAATCATAGAAGAATTAGTCACAATTACTTAGAGATTTGATTGTATTTCTTTGGCAGCATATCTGACACCAGGGCATTCAAGCACCTTGAACACAAATATCTAGTGATGGCAAATTAATACCGCAGGTTTTGCAAAGAAGTTTTTTTGCACAGAATTCAGACCTTATGAAATAATAATAATAATAACAGCAATATCCTTTAAATGTCAGAAAAGACAAGAGAACTTTCTGTCATAACATGAGTATTATCACAGGGCTGACTGGGTCAAATATTGAAAGCAAACAAGTTCATAGAGCTAAGGTCAAGGTCAGCTGTCAGTCTAGAGGAGAGTTTCAAGCACTGCTAGTTTGTCCCATCTGTGCACCTTAAAGGCTGTCATTCATTTAGCTGTGCATTTTACAGAACTTAATTTTTTCTATTTTAAAGCACTCACTGCTTAATCTTGTCACAAGTGCTTACCAGTGTGCGACAAACATTAAACTCTTCCCATAAAGAGTGTCAAGACTGCTGTGAAATATTCAGAATAAAGACACTGTAAATCTTATCAGCATAACAACTCCCTCAAGAATTACTAATTTGCTAGTCTCTCAAACCCCTAATAGGGTTTAATGTTGTGAAATAGGTAAAATGTTGTTAAAAATATAGCAGGGTACCCATGAATGAGCCATATACTGCCCTCC
>JACBWW010000015.1:9418750-9573309 GCA_020086605.1 Lanius collurio | reverse complement strand
ACATTTCAACAAAAAGGAATAAAAAACCTGCCTACCACCAAAAACAAGTAATAAAACAAAAGAGACTGAGCAAAACAATGCTAGGAGGTAAGCACACTTCTGTGCTTGTACTCTTTTCTGTCTTGTGAACTTTCACTCCATAATACAGTTCCTAATGTGTACTTTCTTCACAAAGAAATCGTAATTCTAACAGTGAATAAAAATGACCAGATTTTACAGAACTGAAAAAAAAAAATTAGTTTTTGTGACAATCCAGGATGAATGTTCCGCTCCTGAGCAAAAGTTATGATGTAATAGAAAGGGTAAGTTAGTTATTACCAAAGCCACTAGAGTTTCCATGTCTTGGTTTCTTGATAAGGTAGATATCAAGTACACTGTTCTGATTTTTTCTTGTGGGGTTATTTGTCCTCTACATTGCATTTAGCAGCTTAAGGGGAAGAGTTAAACTATGATTCAGAACAGTGGCCTCAATTAGTGCAACGGCTTGAAGTGTATTGTTTATTCAGTCATATTATTTTTTGTACAAGTACAGAGTTTAATTATCAAGATTTCTGAATGCACTGATGTAAAACAAAGTTCAGTGGTAAATGCGACAGTGGTGTAACAAGATTCAACAGCAAGCTTGATTGTTCACTGCATAGAGGACAGAGTCCAACAAAATTGACACCCTTCTTTTGAGTCATGTGGTTCAGAAGGGACCCCCTTATGTTCAAAACTCCTTCTTAGGGAGCAGTCTAGGTGCAGATGGAACTGCTAGTTCCAGGCTTGGTCAGTGGTTTATGTCTAAAGAATTACATATGCACAATCAATCTTTTATATCACTCAGCTAAGATTTCAAAGTTTAGCATGCTATTAATCACTTACCAAGAATCTGTTGCAGCAAGGAATCCCTCAGCCTCGAGAGGCATTGCTGCTCAAGGGGAGTTCCTGTTGTGCAATACACTGCTGTGAAGAAGAGCTCAGCAGGCCCTGGGCTGTCCACTACTGATGGAGTAAGAGAGAATGGCTTACAGTCATAGCTGCATTACAGCAAGACATCTGGGTCATCATTCCAGACAGCCCTTGGCCACCGTGTTGCCAGCCATGCATGGAGAAGGAGGATGTCTCCTCTAAGGAGGCACTGCCCTATGCCCTGTCAAAGATGTGGCTCCTTATACATTTCTGGTTGTTTGAATTGCTTTGTACACTGCTTGTTGCAAGTGATCACCATTGCAACATACATTCTCTAATGCTTAGCTGTAGACTACCACAGAAGCTCTATTGGTTTCATTCTTCATATTAAATCAGAGCAAGCATTTTCAGTCACTATAAAAATTGCATTTTAAAACCACATCTTTTTCAAGAATTCATCAACAGCGGCTCTTGTGTTGAAACAATAAATTAATGCTCTACAGGACCTTCATAACTCTTTGTAGTCTGTCATTATGCTGGAGTACTAAACACTTGCATGCCCAAATTTCATCTGCAAATGTCACATCTACCTTGTTCTCTCAGGAACTTACATTATCAGGATCAAGTCTCTTATTTGCATACTTCAGTTTCCCATTCCTTCAGATGTGGAAGACCAATTCCAATGTATAACTCTGGCCACTGAACTTCATTTAACTTGGAATTACTGTCCTGTGTACATGGGCTACACACCTGTGGTGTAGTTCACTTGGTTGGTTTCTAGTTTTCACATTGGTACTTAAGCTGAAGATGCATAAATATGCCATAAAGTAGATAGTTTAACTATTCTGGCAGTGGGCTGTTATTATTTAAACTGTTGTATGCTCCTACTGCATTCACAGTTTGTTATGTTTTCCTTTCTCTTGACTTTAGTACTATTAGATCCACATGAGCCAATTTGCCTCTTTTACTGCATTTCACCATGATTCAACACTTGAAATCACTGGATTCTCATCAGATTTGTTTTCCTTAATTAAAAGGGTCTTTTTGGCAACAGAAACTCCTTCAATCTTCCTTGTATATGTGTCTTGCTGATAACTTAAATAATATTTTCCTTCGTGCCTTGTTCTCATTTCATTTTAAGAAAGATAATAATTGAAGCCTAATAACCTAATCATCCAGAATTCATAGATCTGCCTTGCTCACAACTCCAGAATTGAAAGATTTATCAGGAATCACCTTTTTTTTTTTCCTAGTTATTATGACTATTTTTAGGTATAATTATTAAGATATTGCATGTCCTGGGCCAGGAGCTGGACTCAATGATCTTTTGGATCCCTTCCGATTCAGGATATTCTATGAATGTGAGTCTTGGAAAATCAATTGATCCATTTATTCTGAATTGATTAAAGATAATTGAGGTTCAATTCTTAATTGAAAAAGTATGGCATTCAGCATTACTTTTTGGTGAAAATGTAACTAAGCTTGACAACACTATACTACATGAAAAAGAACTCCCTGATGAGGTTTGCAAGATACAGAAAAGAAAGGAAAGGTCTGTCAATAACTCATTTAAATATGCTCAGATATGTATTTTTGTTTGGGTCTGCCTGTATTGAGAATTAATGTGTAAATCTCAGCTTTCTTCCCACACTTGACAAGACTCATCCACTGTTTAAGCAGTGGAAGACAATAATTTTCAGACCACAACAAAACCTATAAAAAAATCTATAATAACAATTTATCTGAAGAGTGAACCTGCCACACATTGATTGGTTTGATTGCTGTAATATCACTCACACAAGTAACCCTAGGAAACTACATATGCTCATGCTAAAGAAAAAATGCCTTAGTATCACCCTATAAATCAAAACAAAAGCCCTGAGTGAGTTGAGCTGGTTATTAAGACAGATGAAATGCATCTTTATTTTACACAGAAGGAACCAACAGATGAGTTATTTCACAAAGTCTAAATACAGCATCTGTGGCTTCGGATACCCACAAAGCAACATTTATATATCGTGCTTTGCTTCTAGGGATTAGCATGTACTAACCTAAATTACCTAGTTAAAAACAGGTTAGATTTCCAAACAATTTTGCTGTAACTGTCACTTCTGATGCTCTTAATGACTCTATAATTGCTATTATCATTACCTTACAGTTTTCAGAAATAAATTAGTAACTGTTTGCTGTCATTTAAAATAGTTAACATGGATCCCTGATTTTTTGCAGCCTTCCTTCTCCCCATAGTCCTCAAAACAAAGCTAAAACTTGGAGGGTCTTTGTTCCCAGGAGAAACCTTTGTTCAATAAGTTCCCAAGAGATCTAGTGTCTTATTAAGATTTAGATACATGACTGACCAAAAAAAAATTTTTTCTCTTCCTGGTTACAGGTCTAATTATATGCAGACACACTGCATCATCTGGACAATGCAAATACCACATAGCAAGAATCCACGTTTTAGAAAAGAAGTTGTGTGAGTGCTCTTTGTCACAGTCCCACCGTTAGCCACTACAAATGCATATTATTTCAATACACAAAGACAATTGAATCAAAAAGGATGTCAAAACCCTCAGAAAAATTCTGCCAAGTAGTATCCAGCTTTACCAACTCATACAACTCATTCAAAATAAACAAGAAAACCAAAACCAGTAGAACACATCAATTCTCACAGCATTTTCTCCACAGTCCCACATGGAGACAGATAACCTCAGCAGCTGAGAGAAGGGTTATTCAATGGCACATGATGTTCCAGCAGTGGTGAAAGTCCTTAGGGTCTGAGGGGTAAGCAAAAGTTTGTGGTAGAAAAGGTTTGTGGTAGAACAGACCCTTTTGGGGGGATGGCTATTGTATTTTACTCTTTCAAAGGTGTCTTTTGTCTCTGTAAATGAAATATTGGGAGGCTGTCATAGTTCTGGACACAAAAAGCAATGCTGAAACAGAATGGAAGATGGATTATGCAGGCAGCATCTTCATTCTTCAATTTCTTGGTCTACCACACCTGAATTTATTGAAGACCACTGGAAGGATGTTGAATTTTTCAGATACTTGAATTGATTTACATTCAAACCTTTGAAATCTAGAGCAACTATCCTCAAATAAATATTTCAATGTCCAATTTTGTAGCTTCTTTGATAAGACCTTTCTACTGTGATCATGGCAACATTGTTGGTATTCTTAGAAATATCATTTTAGTTAATAATTCATGCAGAGAAAACAAAAAATATCCTCACTGTATACAATGTCCATATTCCTCTTCATTCCAATCATTAGAAAATACTAAAGGATGTGTGTTACTGCTTTTGGGGAAACATTTTCTTCAATCTTTCCTTGCCTCCACAAGTCAGAAACATCTTGGAATACACTGAGATCTTTTAACTTATTTACTCACCCCAGGAAGGCTCCTTAGAGGGGAACCTGCTCCAGAATCCAGGTCCCAAAAAGTTGTTGAGATTAATGATGTGGCAGATGTTGTGCACAGCAGGTTACAAAAAAGGTGACATAAGAGCTATTACCCATCCTGCAGAATTGCAGGAAAGAGCCCTAACTCTTACATTTTCTAGGAAATATGGCTCAGACAGAACAATATGGTTTTTAATGGGATCCAAATTTGGACTCCGTTTTAAGTTTTATGGTTTTTCTTAATACACTAATGATAAATCAAAAAGTCATTAAAAGATACATTTTAAAAAGTAACAGCAGAGCCAACTCAAAAGATGCAGATACATAATTTATGCTTCTTGGAACAAGAATCTTTCTTTTTTCAGGTTGATTCAAAGAGAAATAGAATTCATGTGTATTGATTAAAAGATGCATCAATGCATCCAAACTTTTCTATAAGTGTTTTCTTTTTGGTTTTTGGCTTTGATTTTTTTTTGGTTTAATATGACAGTATACTGGATCCAGTTCATCCATCAATGTCCTGTGTTGCTCACTACAAGGTTAAAACTTTTTAAAACTGCATAAAGTGTTCACTGTCATTGCTTTTCTGTGTTCACAATTTCATTGTGGTGTGTTTACATACTCTTGGGTATGCAAAACTAAGTTTATGCCCAACAGAAGTTTAAATTAGAAGACATGCCAAGCTGTCAGCTATGTGAGTAGGGAGAATTTGGAATCTTCTTTCCTACAAATATATTACTGATGAACAAAAATGTAGTTGCTCTCTGATAGTAAGTTTTCTCCATGTAGCTAATACACACCATTCTTACCAAAAAGTTCTAAGTATATTATTTTATTGAGAAATCTAATTTAATTATATTTAATATAATGTTCGATTAATATATATAATCTAATGTAAGTATATTTAATTGTATTTTTGCCTTTAGCATATACTACAAAGTGAATGTCCATCTTGAAGAATTAAAAATTAGGTAGTGAAAATATATGGAGAAAACAACTGTTATCCCAATAAAATTATGACAAAAGGTATAAAGTGCTAATGACAGAAGGATTAATAAGGTCAATTTTTCTCTAGAAAAGGGCTGTGTAGAAACAACCCTGAAAAAGTTTCAATCATGGCATGAAATAAAGAATTTTTCTTCCTCTGGACTAGCCGACCTTTCAAAGCTTGTTTGTATTACACAGCACATGCTGTTTTGAGTGTTTTGTAGTCAGATTTCTTCCTATCCACGTGCTTCATACATATTGAGAAATGAACACTAATTAGTTAATTGCTTGTTGATTTTGTCAGAGTAAAACAGTACTAGTTCGCATGGCAACTGATTTGCACAGATACTGATTTTCAGAAACCCTCATGTTCTCAGAAGTATTTTCTTTGTTTTGATATGGGGGAAATCAGTTGTCTAACAGACCCCATAATTAATGTAACAAGCATTTTATAAGGAGTGGGAGGCTTCTACAGTAATTGAAAAAAAAAAACCCACCCTATGTTAAACTATGTGGGTACTTTTCTGATAAACTATATCCCAATGTTAAAGCATTTTCTCAAATCTCTATTTACCTTGAGGAACATTCAATACCACCATCCTTTTGCAGAAAACCCTCAACAAAATCTGAACAATGCAGACAGATAAAAAAGTAACCAAGAATTATGCATGCAGTGCACTATACTTTTAGTCAATCTCATTTGCTTTCTGTCAAGATGCAAAAGTGAAACTGTTCTCTGTGTGTCCAGAAAAGGCTGATAAGAATGCACGTCTGTGCTTAAGAGCATCTACTATATAACAGCCCAAGAAGATGAGATCTTCTCACTCAGGTAATGAGCAGAGGGAGAACTTCAGTTTCATGGGCAAAGATGAAGCACATGCCTTTTTTTGCTGTACATTTGCATGCTCCAAATAAGTTCCTGAGGACAGAGTTCACATCTGTCATTGAAAATCACTTGATGAGGAGCTCCACTATGGTTTAGATCCAAACAGGAGTAGGATGGTTGTTGTGCAGCCTGGGCAGAACATACCTTCTTCAAAGAAACTCCTGCATCTCCTGTCAGCAGATGGAGTTTTATTGTTGATTTTAAGCTGACCAATAATGAAATAGAATCTTGGATTAAGAACTTGAAACTGAAACTCAACAGATCTACAATTAAACTAAAACAGAGATTTAGAAATTAAACAAATGCTGACATGAGTAATCTGATTACCAAGATGCTATAAACCACACAATCCTGATGCCAGTATCAAGCACACATTTTATTCAAGTGTCTAATACATAAATCAGCTCTAGAAGCACAAGTCACAGTCTGGGATTTCATTGTCCCCCAACAAGAGCCTAGCGAATTGCTGTACTTCATAGACAGAAGTGTCTCAACCCAAAGTTGCCTCCAACTGTGTTGAAAAGCAAATTTGAATTGCTCTATCTGGGGGCAAGGCTTGAACCCCAGGCCCTCCTTTCCACTTAAAAAAAATATCCTGCTCATAGCATTTGTGTTGAAAAGGAAGACTTGTATCAACACTCAAATAAGAGGGTCACTTACTACCATGATCTTTGCTGGAGGGCAGACAAACTGCTTTATGTGGGGTGATATTCTTGTTAGCCTATGATCTTGAAAGTAGAAAAAAAAGGAAAGCATTTACAGAATCAGAGTTTATGTGGCATGAAAAGGAGAGAAGAGTTTTGATTTACAGTTCTAGACTTCATTCCATATATTTGTCTTTGTTCTTTGTGCTGAACTTTGCTTCAAGCACACTTAGGCTGCTCTATTCTGTCAGCTACATGATAAGGAAAAAAATTAATGTCAGAAGTGCCAGTTAACTTCATGTTTCATTTGAAAAATATGTAGCTGATCTCTTAGCATACAAGGAATATACAGCACTTAATATCCAGCCCTCACTTCATATGCTGCCTCACAAGCCTAATAGAAACTCTCTCTTGCCCCCTTATGGAATACAATATCAAAATAAATGACTCGTCATTAATATACAGATAAAATCAAGAGGTGTTTTTTCACTTATAATACTTTTTAAGTTTTAAAAATTCAGGTGTGATTGTATAGCTGCCACAAAACTTCTGAGCACAGTCCTTTAATACTCAGCTAGGGACCAAGACCACATTCTTGTTAGGAAGAATTTATAACTCTTAGCAAAGCTCCTATTAAACTGATTGTCTTTTGGCCCAGGAGTTTTCTTGCATTTGCTCTTCCTACTGTCACCCCACCTTCTGCTGTGGTGGAGGGAGTGAATATCTGCGTGGGTGCCTGGCTGCTGGCTGGGATCAACTCACAACAGTTTTTTGCAGCTGAAAATCGCCATTTATATGTTAAAAACCTTGGGTTAACTCCAAAGTCTGTTCGGAAAGAAAGTAAGAAAAACCCAAATTCCTATGTTTGCTTTCTATTTTGACTATGAATAAGGGATATAATAGTGTGGAGAAAAAAAACTCTTATCTGTCTCCAACCACTTTATATTTAAATAAAACTATTTTAAGACATATGAGTTACCACCATCCCCTGGAATTACTAATTGCTAAGATGAATTAGTTCTTTCATGAATAAAGTGATAAAGTGGTAAGTTTTCTCTGTTTATTGCCATCTATTTCCAGTATCAGTTTGAACACTAGCTTCAAAGCAAATAAATTATTTTCATTAGAACATCTTTCCTTTAATGTACTATAAATTGAATTAATAATATTGAAGATTTTCTATATTTCATCAGAAAAAAGCTTTTTCCCTTTTGTGTAAAACTGGTGAATGGAAAACTGTTCTTTTTTAAAATTATAAGAACAGGTTTAAACCTGATTCAAACCAAAGCTGAACATTTTTTTATTTTGAAAAGTTAATGCTAGCTATCATTTTTCTTCACCAATTTATTTCTCTACCTTCCAACTAAATTGTCCAAACTAAATTACAATGTTATTATCCATTTACACCACCTACATTTTGTCAGAAACAGCCCTGAGATACCATAATACAACAACATGAGCACTAATATTAAATAGAAACACCAGATGTTTAATAAACCCTTCATTACAAAATATCAAGGATATTTTCAGGCTGTGGACTGTCTGAGATGATTGAATCTGTTTTCTGAATCTTAAACTTATTTAATTTCTGGTTACACTGCCCATATTTGTCAACCAGATTTCTTCACTTACAGGAAAGAATCCTTTTGGCTCCTATCCTATCCAAATACTGAATTGTCCATTTTTTTTCTTTTTTCTTTTTTTTTAAACAAAGACTGGTTTTTGGACTAGTTGTGCTGAATAAATAGTCCTTAGACTGGGCATAAACAGTTTTCCTAATGCTTTGCCTTTCATACTTTTTTATCAAAATCTCTGAATAACTGAAGCCATAAACCTTGAAGAAAGGAGGTTTAGATGATGGGAAATGCCAGCAGTCCCACTGTGCAGGGTGGGCCACAGCAGTTCATGTAGCCCAGTAGTTCCTCTGTTACAGCAGACACCATAAGTTCACCCAGGGGAGCTGTTGCATTAAGGCTGTTGAATTTTGGCAGAAAATAAACCCCCTAGCTTTCTGCTCTACTCAGACATGAAAAGGGCTGCGTGTGGCTTAATTTCTGATTAGGGCCAAATTTGTCATTATCGGCCTGGTTGAGCTCAAAAAGGACTCACACGAGTTTCTTGCACAAGATTCACAAATAGTGCAGTGTTGTGGCTTAACCCCAGTAGGCAAACAAGCATCACACAACCACTTGCTCAATCCCCCACCAGTGGGATGGGAAAGAGACCTGAAAAGTAGAAAAACCCTTTAATTGAGATAAAGATAATTTATTAGGTAAAGCAAAACCTGGGCATGCAAGCAAAACAAAACAAGCAATTTGTTCTCCCCTTCCTATTGTGTAATGATTACTGGGGAGGACAAGCACTATCGTTCTGAACAACTTCCTCTTCTTCCTTCTTTTCCTGTCTTTATATCCTGAGCATGAGGCCATATGGCTTGGAATATTGCTTTGGTCAGATGGGGTCAGCTGTCCCGGATGTGTCCTCTCCCATCATCTTGTGTACCCCAAGTCCCTGCTGGTGGACAGTACAAGAAGCAGAAAGGGCCTTGGACCTGTGCAAACCCTGCTCAGCAAAACCAAAAACATCTGTATACTATCAAGAATGTTTCCAGCACAAAAGCAGAACACAGCCCCTAACCAGATGCTGTGAAGAAAATTAACTCTACCCCAGCCACAACCTGCGCATGCATTTTACCAATGTCACACTGGTCTGGCTGAATTCAGTGAGAACTTACTCCAGATTCCTAAAAAAGATTTTATATTGAAGGAACAAGAAAGCAGGTTCAGGATTGCCAGTGATAAAGGCACTAACTAGAGAGTGTTAGTATGTATTGCAATGGGAGGTATGGTGACAGACATCTATTAGTGCCATATATCTACAAATTAATATTCCCAGGTCTACTCCAACACCACTGGATATGCAAAGCCCACCTAAAGGCATTCCTTCACTGGAGGAGGACAGACAACATCCATCTACCGATCCTGAGTAAACAGACATGTTTCCTCATCTCATTTTTTGCCCTGCAATCTCCCTTCTTTTCACACTATAAATTTTTTTTGGCCCTTCCCAGCTGGATGGAGCAATCACATGTTATAGGTGGGGTCTGGTGACTTTGGTCAAACATATTTTACAAAACTCATGTTATTCCTCATTTGCATTTTAAGGGGTGGGAAAGTTAATATGCAAACAGAGCTTAATGAAGGTCTTGGTTACTTTCAGTCTGAATTTGTAGTCAATATAAGAGGTAAAATAAACTCTTTGGTCCTCCTCCACCCACTGAGGCAGCAGTAAAGTTTGCCTCATCAGAGCCTTTGTGCACATCCCTGTCTCCTTAAAGGACCAGATTTGCAACAGGTCTTGTTTTTCAGGGTGAAGGAGGAGTGAGGCCAATGGCTGGTACAGAACCATGGGTCTTCCTCTGTGCCTCACTGAACCAACGTCAGGCTGCAAGGCCTCTGATTCCCTCTAGACATCATTCCATTGTCCAGCCTTGCTCGAGCCAGGTGCAAGATAACTGAGGGGTCCAGCTCATGTCTTTCTCAACTAGCCTGGCCAATTCACCACTAACTTAAGGCAGCTCTGTAGCAAGTCTGAAAATTTACCACAGGAGCTCCAGAGAGCAGTTGTACTTACTCTGACTGAGAGACACCTTTTGTGCTGCACACGTTTCTCACTTTGCCAATTGCTATCTAAATGTGCCTGAATAAACCAGAATTATCACAAGGGGTAGATATAAAAAGCAGGGCTGCAATTCCAAATCAAGAAATTACCCTGGATTCCAAAATGGCCATGCCATGTGTTGATTAAAAGGACCAGAGGTTATAGAAATAAGTGAATGCACAGCATTAAATTTCTATCTTGCAAACACTTAGGTCAATCAATTATTAAATATGGATATGTTTTTTCTCTCCTAGTGAAGAAACCCAAGGGAAAAATCTGATAATATTCTACTCTAACTGGACACTTATCCATATTTTTTGAGCGGAAAACAGTTCATCAATTAAATGGGCTCAGAAATTATTGATGCTGAAAAGTAAGACTATGTCATAAAAGACACCTTTTAGAAAGAAAATGGCATGTAATTGTATGTGACTAACATTCTTCCTTAAAGATATCTGCACTTTTTTTTTTGTTTGAAGCTTTTTTTGCCACATTATTTCTTATAAATATAAACAATGAAACTTATGGAAACAAACTACTTGTTGCTTTCAGTGTATTACACAAAGAGATGACGCCACAGGGAACAATTCAAGTTAGTATATTTCTGAATCAAAATGTGCATAACTTAAGGCCACATTTAGAATAACATAAACCTCCCTTTTGCAGCTCTAAAAAGAAAACTGTTAAAAGCATGGAAATTGACGAAGAATACATTGGTTCAATTACAGAGTCAGCAACTGTCTTTTCACTCATCTGTGTAATTACCATACCATGGTTGTTTTCTGGGAAGTGATTTCAAATGTCTCATATTAAATGAAAGCAAAACTGCCACCCCCTGAAGATCTGAATTAAATCTTATCAAAAAGGAAAGTGTCATCTATGGTCAGAGGTGCATGACACTTTGCCTGTGAAAAAAAACTTCCTTGCCCCTTACAATCCATTTTGGCAATGTGTCTTCATATTATAGAACACAGCAGTAATGAAAGCTAATTAATTCCCTTATACAATTGCATTTTGCAGGGCCTCTGTTCTGAGAAGTTCTTGCTTAGTGCGGTTTCAGTCCATTATTTGTAATGCAAATACTTGCAACTTTAGAGTAGTGGAAAACTGCAACATGTGAGAAATTAGCAAGTGTTACTTTGCTGTTTGATATGCAGCACATAGTCAGATTTACATTCCAAAGTTTGAATTTGAAATAAAAAGCATACTCATGATCTCTGACAATAAGAAAATAAAACATTTAGAGAGAAAAACAGAGGCACCTCACACTCTTTTTGAACTACATTTTACATTAAATCATTTTCTGAAAATTAAAGGTGGGGCAATTCTTATGATTTATTCTACTTAGATGATGAGTCTGTAAGTGAACTGCTATGTGAGCTTTGTAGGAGCCTGGTTTTCAATGATATTAAATGTAAATGCCTTTAATCATTACAAATTTGCCAATTTTTGTGTATAAGGCTATATAATGGTCTGCATATAATACTATGTCATTTGGCAAAGAGGATTGTATACTTACAGGAAGAAAATAGGATATCTATGAAAATTGGGAAGACACTGCTTGGAGAATGAGAACACAACCAGGAATGTTCCAGCACAGTCTCAAAAATTAGGCTGAATTCCTGAAAAGTAGCACTGTCTTGGCACAGGAAATAGTCTGAAGTGTCGGTTACCCCACATACATTATATATACATAATTCAATTATATTTCAATTTTTTGTAAGATACTACTACATTAATGATAAACACAGGAGAATCAGGAGCTATGGCAAAAAGGAGGGCTAAAATCTGTGGTTAAAAAAGGGCTGGGAGAAGGCAAAGAAAATCTTCAAGATGGTCTGAAGCCATTGCACACAGAGAATTGAAGAGGTTGATGCTTAGTCTTGAATTCTGCCGGTGCTCTGAGCTGGCCTGGCATCATGATCATGACTGCAGGTGCCTGGTTGTTAAAGGCTCCAGAGCATCAATCTCCCTGTAGGAAGTTTGGTAAATAAGGGCAGCATCTTGAGGTTTGAGCCGTCAAGCAGTACAACACACCTAATTCTGACACCAGTTTCAAGTGTGGTACATATGTACTTTGTATGATACTGGTGGGGATATTTAAACAGAATGTAGCTGCAATTACTCCCATAATATAGAAGGGAAATTTGTTTTACAGAACATTTCACACCTGTAAGAGTCTGTTAAAGCACTATTAAATGTTCATCGATTGTTTGACAAGCACAAGTGGGAAAGCAACTGTATTCCATAGTCAACAGCAGCCCATGCACAGGCCCGCCATATATGACCCATCTCACTGAGAAAACAGACATTAGCCAGAATTACAGTATCTAAACTATCAGTATTAAGTGTCAGTTTCTGAATAGAAAACAGCAAAATAAGTAAGAAAACCTCCCATCAAAGGGAAGTGATGAAGAAAAAACCTGGGGTACACATATGTTTTTTTAAAGACAAATTAAATGGTACCCTTGGTTTTAATCTTATAGGTGCTTTCAGTAAAATTAAAAGGTGTGGTGAAACCTCATCTGGAATAAAGTACACTTTTGCTGTCTAGGAAGATGAATTCAGGAGGTTAAAATAAGCATCATGAGGAAAAAAATCCCTGACAGAACAGGCAAAACACATATGAATGAATAAGGTTTAATAGCCTGTATGTTGGCAGTGTGAGACAAAACTGGTATCAAAGGAAGCAGAAAGCTATTGCACTGTATGATAACTATTTCTGTGAAAATTTGGGGGTTTGTGTGTTGCTCTTTATTATTTTTCAAGTGAAGCTCAGGCAAAGAGGTGAACTGCAGTGAAGTAAAGAGGACAACTTTTCATGCATTTGTGAGAGAAAATATCACCACAGTGTTATTCTAATCTGCCACCAGAATTACCTCTGTGGATGCAAAGATGAATTTACATCACTGGGTGATACACATCCATGAGGGTTCTCACTTATGCCCATAGTTGACTAAATAAAGAGAGCATCTTTCTGAAATCATTACATCATCGTTTCAGAACCAAATGCATTAAACAAAATGGAAATTATAGTTGATGGTTATACTCGAGTCATGGTGAAATATTTCTGACATGATTAGCTATCAGAAAAGTGCACTACCCAGACATGCCTAATCATCATGATTATCTTTCTATTGTTTGATAGAATAGACTGCGAGGCAAGTGTCAAAATCCTGACTCCCTTATGTAAATATTTCAGCACTGTCACTGACAATTTAAGTAAACCTCAGAAATATATATATAGATTTTATTTTTCAGAGAGATAATACCATTTAATTATGCTTGCAAAAGTAAGGTGAGTTTTAAGGGCAGAAAAATATTAGGGATGCACTGGGTGCAACTGCTGTTCCTCAGAGTTTTACTCTGATATTTGGATTTCAGTGCAGAACTCAATATCTAAAGCCTTTACATTTGTTGCCTATTTTTTCCAAAATTTTCCCTAGAATGAACAGAAATGTTAGTCCAGGTTTCCTAGTTCCAAAGCATTGCAAAAAAAAAACTAGAAAAAGGAGATCTCAGAATGATTATTTTCTGTTCATAATTATTTTTAACAAATGGTAGTGGACTTTGTCACATGCTGAGGAGTTGGGGGAAACAGTGCCTATTCAGAGTCTGAAAGACTCTGATCCAGACTTCATTCTAAGACCTGTCTAGCTACTCTCAGGTGACTGATCAGTCAAGGGATCCCACTCTACTCACCCATAATTACACCATATCTGGAGTGCTGTGTCCAGCTCTGAGCTCCTCAGCAAAAAAGATACATGGAGCTCCTGGAGCAGGCCCAGCAGAGTGGAACAAAGATGACCAAGGGACAGGAGCATCTCTCTTATGAGGAAAGGCTGAGGGAGCTGGGCCTGTTCAGCCATGAAAAGAGACACCTGAGAGGGGACCTCATCAATGTCTGTCGGTGTCTGAAGGGAGGGTGCCAGAGGATGGAGCCAGGCTCTGCTCGGGGGTGCCAACAATAGGACAAGAGGCAATGGGCAGAAACTGATGCTCAGGAAGTTCCACCTGAACATTAGAAAGAACTTGTTGACTGTGTGGGTGACCAAGCACTGGAACAGATTGTCTGGAGTGCTGGTGGAGTCTCCCTCACTGGAGATATTCAAGAACCAAGTGGATGCACTCCTGTGCTGTGTACTCTGGGATGACTCTGCTTGAGCAGAGAGGTTGTGCAAGAAGACCCACGGTGGCCCCTTCCAGTTCAGAAAAGGAATGTTCCAAAGCTATCAGGGATGACTCTCACTGCTCCTGCTCCCGTGCTCCCAAGCAGCAGGAGTTCCTGGTACTGTCAGAGCTGTTGGCACCTCAGCCTTGCAAGAGCTCCCAGTATGATCAAGGCATGCTTCACCACCAAGCTCTTGCACAAGGCCTGATAACAGGTTATTGAAACTTTAGATGAGGCACAGAATAGGCCAGAGGTAAAGAAAGGGGAAGGGGGGAGGATCATGCAGCCCATGGTAGCTTGCTGAAGGAGAGTCATTTATTTCCTTTCTAATGAAAGTGTGCATGGTGTTCATAGATAATGATTTTCTCAGTTGTGAATGTTACCTTGGTAAGCTGTAACACCATTAACTGTGCATCAAGAACAGTGACTTTTATAATGCCACTCACACTTCTGGATGTAAGTTTGTCTTTGATAGTTTCATATCAACTGCTCAATTACTTGAATGTACATTATATTTAAGGGCATAACCTGGACGTGTAGAATTCCAGCCAACCACAATTTTCTGTACACTTTAGCTCAGAAGAGAATATACTATTGAAAAAAAAAGATACAACCTTGTAAAGATAAGAGGGTTTTTCTTTCATTATTCCACAGAGAATAAGGATTTTTTTTTTATTTTTTTTTTTTTTTTAATAAATACGCATGAGGCTGAAAGACAGCGTTAAAACTAACGAAGCACTGATTTAACTCCTGGAAGAGTTCCCAAAGCTTCCTTATTGGCTACCACAGTATATAAAAATCTAATGAACCACAAAATGATGATGGAGAAATCCAGTCTACTCAGACTGGCTTCTGGACACTGGAATGTTATAAGTGCTCATCACAGTCATTATGGAGAACATAATAGATGGAAAATGGCATGATTATGAGATTATTAAATTCCACTTTCCTTTACTGTTTCTAGATTCAACAAAAGCGGTTTTTTGCATGTTTCATTTTCAGATGTTTTCCTGTACTACAAATTGTAATTAATGTATGCTCATCTAGATATAAAAATTAATTATTAATATAAATCCATTATTGTTAATTATGTATTAATATCAGTTTATAGATGTACTAATAGATTTTTATCTAATTAATATAATAAACTCAGTTATAAATACTGTTCTATTTCTGGGATTTCTATTACACAGTGTCTAGATTGTTATTTCTATGGACACTTCATTTTGCCTACTATGTCAAATGCTGATATCATCACACCATCTTGTCCTCAAGAACCCAATCTGATGAATTTTTATCTTTTTAGTGTTACAGACATCTTGTACACAGCCAAATATTTGTACCAATGCAAATAACATTTTATTTCACTACAGATCAGAATGGACTGCAAGGTTTTGCTCTATGCAAAGGTTTGTACCTCAGCTATTGCAGAGATTACTTTTCCAACACTGTGGCTCTCTATCCAACATTTTGAAGGAGTGTGGGATGGGAGATATGAATGTTAAAATAGTCTTTCAAGTTTTTTCCTTGGCTGCTCTTACCCATATGAAATATGTCAAGAGTTACAGCATCTTTGCTTCTGTCTTCCACTCTGTGCTTCAGTTCTATGGTGCAATGACTGTCATCATAACAGTGCAGTCCACTTGGTGCCTAAATCATGTGTGCACACACAAACATGAATTTTCAGCCCTAACATTGATTTGTAGTTAATCTGTATCACAGCATAACATAGACAGTGGCAGGAGAAAAGGATTAAAGACCAGCAGAAATGTTATCAAGATCTCCAGCTGAAGCTTTCATTGCGTACCCTGTAGGTGTTCAACTGAAGCTACAGTTCACCTTCTCCTTCAGAAAATGTCACTTCATATTTTTACATGGCATCCATTTGGTAATTAGCACATTTTTAGTTGTACTGCTTAACCCAATTTTTAGCCATTGATTAAAGTTTTCTAGACACAAAATGAGGTTGCAATGTTTCCCATATTAAAAAAATGTTTATATTTTGCAGAGAAATTAATCAGATCCTCCTGTTAACAATCAGAATATTTTCCCAGTTGTCAAAAGATATGCAGCCTGTACCAGCTACATTTTAAGCAGCTGAACCAGATGTGAGTAAATTTAGTCTTTTATATTAAATTACTTAATTAGGAAAGAAGCATATTATGGTATCTAGCAGGGAATCTAGGGATGATTTACCACATTATAAAAAAATTTAGAGTACATCAAATTTCTGATTAATCTTTAGCATCCTTCTGGTGTAGACTATGTTCTATGGCACTTGGAGTTTTCCTCTACCTACCTGTTTCCTAGTTACCTTTTCATGGAAGTACTTCAAGGGTCACAGAGGAAACTTTGATTTTTCAAGATGTTACTTTAGTAAAATAAACAATATTCTACATGCTCCATTTCCCTTATTTACTACATACATAGTAAATAATACATACAAGTCCACTGTATAGAGGATTATAGAGGGTCCTATGTCAAACTAGTTTCTTTTCCTTAGTCCTTCTCTTTAGATTAACAGATTTTCTAACTCAGAGTTTCCCAGGGAAAATTTCACAGGAATTTTTTTCCTTCTTGCACCATACAGTCTAGGCCTGATGGTTACTGCTGCTAGAAGAGAAAGTTTCTCCATTTCTGGATACATCTTCAACTTTTATTTTAAGGACTACCATTTCCTATGCAGAGCTTTAAGAGCACCTTTTACATTCAGTAATGTGAAAAACAACCACTAATTCCAAATTCCCGTCAGTCATCAGTACCACAGCTATTATAGACATCCACATAACATTATAGACATTATAGGCTTATGTTCCTTAATGCTCTACTCTTAATGCTGGCTACTGTCATGGGCACTCAAGTTTTGTTTAAAACACACCTCCTTGTTATATCCAAAGCTCTGCAGCATGTGACCCCAAACTAGATGTGTGTTCTAGTATCAGTCTAGTCATGACTTCATGAACTTGCTACAGCACAGGAGGATACTGCACAAAGTTCTTGTCTGAATGCTTGTCCTATGATAACACCACAAAATATTTTCCACCACAAGGTAATTACTGAGATTGGAACTGGTAAAATCTATAAAAATTACTTAATGTAATTGCTTTTTTCAGAAAAAAAAAATCAAGAAGAAATTTCACAGTACCATTTCACAGACCCATAGCTTCATCTTTTTTTGTGCATATGTATATTAATATAAAACATACATAAAAATGCAATGACTGGCATTGAGCCTGTGCTTTTGAGGGGATGGCCAATGTGATGTGGAGGGAAAGAGGGAGAAGATTCCCCGAGGTTGTAAACAGCCCCAACACACAAAAAGAACACAGCACAGTTAGGCCAGCCAGTTTAAACATCTGGCAATACAAAACCAAACAAACAAACAAAAGGAAACAAAACAAAAATCCACCATAAACCCAAACCCACATTAAATGTGTTCAAATATGCAACCATCTTTTCTTTTTAAATAAGGAAAATGCACACATACAGGTACCTGCTGCCAGAAGTTCACATGAAAGATTACTTTAGATTAAATAAATAATGTCTTCATCTGGGCAAATGACTTGGTATCCTCTTGTTTACTTTTACTCACCAGAGCTGAGTGAGTCAAATACATGGGCTGTGAGAAAAAACTTCTACAAAAAAATATTGACTACTCCAATGAATTTACTATTTCTACTTCAAGTAACTGAAATCCTAGCAGAGTACTTGCTCCTTTTCTCTGACATTTTGGAAGCCAGATTTTTGTGCTTCTTTTTATCATTTTTTTGCCTGCTAGAGTGAGAAATTTTATCACAATTTAGAAGGCTCAAAACAAGCACTATCTGAGATAGCTAATTCAAATTTCTGCAACTCAAAACAGCCTGGCTCTCAGATGATGCAGATGGTATGGAGGAGGAGAAGGATCGTTTTGGCCATGGAATCACATCTAATACTTTTTTTTCACTCTAGCATAATCACATAATCATGTGATGGGACAAGACTCAGATGCTGCTGCTCTGTCCCCATTTTTCCCTTTTTCTTGCTCCATATAGTGTGGGTGTAAGTGTGCCAGGGTTTTCCCTTGGGAATGAATGTAGCAGAGAGGATGAACAAAGGTCTGTCATTCAAAGAGAAGGCAGAAGGTCACAGAATGGCAGATAGACACTCCATCAGTGTCCACAGAGAGGCCATCATTACTGGATTTCTTGCTGAAGTACAGCAAGCTGTATCCCCAAACCACAAGTATACAAGGTTAGCATCCTGTGATTTTGATATGGCCAGAACTAGGATTTCAAGCAGTAATTGAAGGAATAAAGAGGATATCAAGGTAACTAGAAAAATCCTAAACCAACCCATCAGATTCATCCACCTTGTGGCAGTTGTTCAGCTGTATTTCATATCAAACACAACCTCACCACTCGTCATCATGCATCTCCATTCTCCCTGTCATAAAGTTGCCTGTGCTTTGAAAACTCAGTGGATGCCATGGCAAAAGTTTTGCACTACATTCTTTTCCTTCGAAACTGATGATCATTTGTTTTCCTTTAATGGTCTTGAATCTAATAAAAGTGATAGATACCTAACAGAATTATTAATTGCTTGGTGGTTAATGCATAGATCAATTTAAAACCACAGGGTGATGACAGCCACTACTGCATAAATAGCAGCCAATAAAATAGTAGCCGATAAAAGGTAGGCAAAACATTGTATTTTCATCAAGTCTATTAATCATAATAATTATTCACAAACTGCATTGCCATGGAGACAATCCTCCTAAAATCACCTGAATTAATGAGGTTAGTAATTAACTTTATTTATCTCATTTCAAACGTGGTCCTTAGATTTTGACATTTACTGATTGGATTCTGCAACCTTTATATCATTTACTTTGGAGTAATTTGTATCCAACTTTGCACAAGCCTCTGACGATTTTACTGAGCAACCACAGATGACAGAAAACCTTTTTCTTGCAAAACATTCTTGAGAGAAATAGGTGCATAGGTGCATATACTCATATAGCCAGCTTACTCAGCCTATGCATCACTATTGATATTTTATCAGGGTTTAAAAAAAAAAAAAAAACAACAAAACAAAACCCACCAGATTTATGATCAATGCTGACAGTTGGTTTCCTGTGATGGGAAGGTGCAGACCACCTTTGGAAACACAAACTATCTTTAAGTACCCCTCCCAAAAAAGCAATACATGGCATACACACCTAGAAAACTCAGTTGCTGAAAGCTCTTATCCAAGGCAAAGGAAGGCAGATGCTGCATCTGTTATATGTCAGGTCTAACTGACATAAAGTTGCCAGGTTTTATAGCCACCACCATGCATCTTTATGAGAAGAAAAATTCTCTAACCCATATTGCAGCTGGTGGAAGAGAAGTTGTTTATGAAGTTTTTCATGGGTTCCAGTTATGCATATTGACAGAAAATTTGCAGGCCAGAACACAGACGTTATTGGTACAGAGTGTCAGGTTATTAATATACACCTAAGAGGAGAAGAGCACTGCTGTGACTTTCTAACCCAAGGACACAGATTATTTCTGTCCTCCAATAACTTCAGACCTTCAGCAGTTGACATACCTGTTTAATCTCTAAAAGAAAACTTTTTCCCTTATACTTTATTTTATATCTTATGAACCCATGATGGGCTAGAATGTAAGTTAAATATTGAGTTTAATTGTTAAATCAAGTGAAGTATCTTCAAACCATTTTGACAGCAGAGCTGTTTATAACAATCTCAGTGATCACTTTGATTTTCAAGCACTTTCATAACTGCTTTCTATTAGTGTAGAAGATTTTTTAAAATGCTACATGTAAAACCAAATGTTACATGTAAAACCAAATGCTACATGCAAAACCAAATGCTACACGCAAAACCAAATGAAACATTCTTGCAGCAGCTAGAAAATAATCTCATCTCAAAATAATTGTGGAGAGATAGATAGATAGATAGATAGATAGATAGATAGATAGATAGATAGATAGATAAGCATGTGGACACTCACACATTTGCTTACAAATTTTGTGCTGAAGTTCTGCAGGATTTCTCTCTCTCTTCCCCTCCATCCCTGCACTCTGAATTCAGCAGCAAATGTAATGAGGCAGAGGTGATGGTATGATTTAGTGTAAGTCACTCCTGCATGAATATTACTTAATTTTCAAGTAATATCATAATAATTTTAAATGAAATTACTATTGTTTCTGTAATCCACTTCTCTTGGAACATTTGAGAAATTTGAGTTTTGTATTCTTTTTAGAAGTAAGGAAAAGCTTTTTACTTCATCTGTGTGAAAAATTCAAGAAATACAGGATGTTGGAAGCTACACCTTGTCTCCTATGGTCACTCTTAAAGAATTAATAAAATGTATATTTGCATAAATGACTTATTTTATGAGAGTCTGAATATAACCCAAGAATGTTTATTTCTGGTTATTAACTTCAAGCTTAATCTTTGGTGAATGCAGTATTAAATTGCAGTGCTACCATGCATGGCTGCTAACTGCAAAACCAAATGTGCATTTGGTCATAAATTTTACATCTTCTAATAAAAAGAATAAAACAGCCTCCCCATTCCCAAAATCATAGGAACTTTTTGACCTATTGTTTTCTGGGGAAAATGGAGGAATAGAATTCCTCCATTTTCCCCAGATTGTTTTTAACAAATATTTGGTCAAGGATGAATTCCCACAATAAGCATGTGCAGCAGAGTTGAGAGTACTTTGGCTTCCATCTGCCAAAGCCGAATGTATTTCCAGATAGATTTAGCCCAAATAATAGTGCAGATCTAAGCACTAATATGTGGGAGTTGATAGCAGCACTACTGAAAATGCCCTTCCCTCACCTCTCCCCAAGCCATGTAGACGAATATCTTAGCACCCAATGCAATAGGTAGGATTGACCACCATGGAAGTTGAGGCAAAAGTGCTGCCTAATGAGATGGCTACAAATTGGCTCATTGCAGCCAAAACAGAGTTTATTAACAATGTATTTTGCAGTACTACCAGGCATTTGCACACAAGGAAGTGTGGATGGAACTCACTGGCTTGCAAAGTTGTCCTTTTTGCTGGATGAGGTGTATTTAAATATTAGCTGCTTGTAAGCACTTTGCCAGAAGGGACTTCCAGGTTAAATTGAATATAATATGAGAAAACTCATAACCCAAGAGTACCCAAGGATCTGGAAACTGACTTGATAACTTCAGATTCTGGAAATAGTGTTCTTTTTCTTGTAGTTCTCACTGAGACATGTTTGTCTCCTCTTTGAATTGGAAAGTTTTCCCCGTCCCAAACTAACAACAAAAACATTTATAATAAATCCTACAGAAAATTCTCTGATAATTCCATTTAAGCCAGGAATGAAAGCTGATACTAAAAATTCACTATTTGTTTTTGAAGTGAACAACAGGTAAATCTGAATGAAACCCTCTTGTGTCACACACAGACTGTTCCTAAGGGCATTATCTGGTTTTTATCCTGATTTCTAGCCAGGGTGGCAAACACAGACATACTGTATCTCTACCCTGGAAGATCTCTAAACTGTTTGGCAAGCCAAGTTATGCCTTCTCACACACATCTGCCTGTTCCCACATAGTAAGCATCATCTGCACTAAGCCAAGATGGTAAATTAAAATAATTCCCTTGCAAGATTCTGGAACATCCTTTAGGACAGCTGCCATCCAGTAAATTCTAAAACACAGGAATCAGTGGTATTAAAGCCCTGGCAAGCCTTTCATTACCAACACAAGTAATGATGGTAGGTTCATAGCTGATCAAATCTGTCTGCCAAAAAACTAACTAAAATGAAAATAGGAGCATTTGGCAAGCAAAAAAAAAATTACCTAAGCAGTAGCTGAAAATTGTTCATCCATACTATATGGAACTTAAAAGTGTAGATGCCATCACTGTAACAGTGGTTGTACTAAAAAACATTAACCTAATAGAGTGATGAAAAATAAAAGATATTAAATATAATGTGTGTTTACAAAAAAAAGAAAAAAATAAAATAATAGCCATGTAATGTATCATTTATGTGTTTTCCTCACCATAAATCTACACACCAATGGAAGATACTTCCTGATCTGTAATCTGTATGAATTTTGAGAAACTAAGAGAAAGAAGCATTTTTGTCAGTGCCCTAGGTCCATCAGTATCCAAATAAACAGAGATAAACATTTTCATTTCTTCCCAAAGACATTCAGGTGAAATATAAGCCTGCTGTTCAGCAGATTGAAGAGCCAAGTTGATCGCTGAAGTTTTACTGTGAATTTCTAGAGGATTTTAGTATTGTACCCTTCCGGCTTTAATTGCTAAATTTTTTTTCTGGCTTTGTTACTAAATGACACTTGCTATAGTTTGTTGCTCTGAGTTCTGTCTGTGATTTTCCTACCAAATATGGGTTTAGAAGGACTTGATTAAACAGTTGAAGGCAGACTTGTTATTCATAATGACCTCATACAGGTGTCTTCAGATAGCTGAATCAGCAGAGGGATAGATCATCTCTTAAAAATGAGTGAAAATGAAGATTGAACTATCTTACTTCAGTATAATAAAAATATTTAGTTAACTGATTGTCATGTATATGCTGGAGGTGTCGTGTAAGCCCAGTGTGACAAACAACAAATGTGAACAGAATAAAAACATTTGCTTTAAATTCTAAAATCCTTTGTTAGCAGACAAGACACAAAAATGTCCAGAAATCATCTTAGATGAGTTAAAAAAATTATTCCAGTTTATCTTGTGCATTCAGTGCTTGTGGTTATCTACTGTACTTATTTTTTGTACAGACATTCAGACCGCATCTCCCAAGCAGGAAATACACAGGAGATGGAATTCCTCACAGAAGAGTGTCTTATCTTTGAGAACAGAAAGAGAGGAAATGCCATGTTTTGCATTCCCAAGACACCAGGGCATTTAAGACAGAAGCCTGAATGTTGGCTCCCAGACAGCCTGACTCCTGTCAAGAAGGAATGCTTCCTGGCTTGTAAGCTTCTTCCCCCTCCTTTGTTTCTATCTCGTCCATTACACCAGAGGGGAAAAAAAAAATCATTCCTTTTTAGGATCCCTCTGAGCTGTCTCGATCAGTTCTACGGGATCCAGACAATCCAGGTGTGTTTTAGAATGTTCTTAGTATAAACTTTTCATAAAGGTTGCATTGAAAATTGTCTTTTTTTTTAATATTCCCTACAAACATTCTTTCTTACTGTGATGACTTGCTTTGCTAGTTTAAGTGAAGTTACAAAATCTGTAAACTCACTCAGTGTAAATGAAGAGGAGAAAAAACTGCTTTGAGTAAACCTAAATGTGATAGACACATGGCGCAAATATGAAATAGCACAAAGAATTAGCAAAAGTTCTGTCAAAGAGAAACCTACAGCAACTTCATTAAAACCTGTAAATTAACCTAACATGAAGTACCTTCAGATACCTTTCTACTGTCCATGCCTTTTTAATGCAACAAATGCATAAAGGGCTTGCACATGCGAAAACACAAAATTTTGATAGATGCAATATCATTTGTCTAGAAACCATGAGGATTTGAAATAAGGAAGGATACTGTAACAACCATCTTTTTTTTTCAAGTATTCATAAGTAAGACCTAGTAGCTTCAGCCTGCAAAATTGTTTTTTGTCTACATATTAAAGCATTACCTCGAAACATTCTAGTTTTAGAATCTGTTTCTTTTGGTGTGATTTAAGGCAAGATAACATAGATCAGCAAGGTATGCTGATCCACAAACTGCAACAGGAACTGCATATTTTTGAACAAAAGGGTTCACATGAGTACTCAAATTTAGAGTCCTCCAGACTCTGTGCTTCCATTCAGTGCTTTTCAATCCATGCAACACCCTACTCAACATTTTCCTTACAAGTTTTTATGCACTGCTTTGGGATTGGTATTTGTTTCCTCAACAAGAGGTTGAGTGAGACTTTGTGAATCACCTCAAAGTCCCAGACATTTGGGTTAGGAAATCAAGATTGAAAACAAACGTCTTTGAAGAAAACCTCTTCTTGCCCAACGCAAGCACCAGTTTTTCAATGCTCCAAATAAAGAACTTATCTTTCGTACTACAGATGTAGTAACTAAAATTGCCTTACTTCATGAATATTACACTATACTCAGGCACTTCCAAAGAACTTGTGAAAACTGCGGACAGTTCTACGGAAGAAGGAAGTACAGCAGTCATCATGTGTGGATTGCAATAATTACGCTACCAATCTTATTGCAACATCTATTAAAATATATATCCATGCAGGATACAGAAAGAGAATTTATCAAATGTTCTGCACTCCACAGAATGACGTGCCAACTGGGCATGGATTATTATAATTTCTTCAGAAGATACTGGCAATGGGGAAAGATTAAAATCTGATGTAACTGTTTAATGCACGGAGTTCCATGTGAAGCTAGAAGATTGTACCATGTTTTAAGGGACCTTTCAATTGTAGCAAATTATTTCCTTCCTGCACCACAAAGTGAAGATGTTGCCACACAAAGGCAGTTAGCGACAAGTTACAGCCATCAAAATAGACTGCGAAGTGAAAGAATTGCAAATTTATCATGGTTCTCCTAAGAGTCTGCTCCTCTTGTAAACAAGAGTATTTACACAAGTATAGAATTGCTTTTGCAGGAATATTTCAGTGCTTCTGCCATGATATTCTTAAAAGGAAAGATTTCCATAATCTTTTACTCTTTAAAATCCAGCTCTAAAAGTTATCAAATAATCCTAACTCTGAAATAATCTATTTCAAATGAGGATCCAGGAAAAACAAAATAAACCCAACAACAAAAAGAACCAAAATCCTGTTTTGTCAGCATTATTAAGATTTTGGAGAGGAAAGTTCATCGATTCTTTCTTTGGAAGGTCCCTTTCCATACTTTGATATATACATCTATTATAAATCGTCACATTTATGGCAAAATCTTAGTTAATAGAAGTTTTTGCACAAATAAGAGAGATGATCTCTACAGCTCAGTAGATTAAGAAAATTGGGTTTATATCATTTATTACAAATTATATTAAAATTATATATTTTATAATATATAATTATATATAATCTATAATTACACATAAAATAATTATATATTATATAAATCTATTGTTCAGAAGTTTAAAATTTAAAAAATAGGGTTCATCATAAAATTAATTTCAGTATTTCTCTGAAATAATTCTTTCTATGAAATAATAAAAATAGCTAATGTGTTATCTCATGAAAACAGTTAGTTATTGATCCATAGGAAAGTAATGTTTAAAGTTAGACATTAAAAACAACCCTTCTTCTGAATACCAAATTAATTCTGGTTCAGTAAGCTTATTTTTAAGCAGCAACTTTTATATGCTTCCCTCACTTCATTTCAGCACACCCTTTAGATGACCCAGAAATGCATCTTTGTAACTGGAATATACCCCAGTGAATAATTTCTGAAAACACAGTTCTTGCTCAGCTAACAGTAACTGCCAAAAGTGTTCTGACAAATTAGGAAAATCAGAAAAATGCAATTACTTTTATTTCCAGCTACTGATTAATTGTACTACAGCCACAACTATAATTTGGATTAATGAACAGTAACACCCTGCTACTGTAGAAAGGAACCTAAATAGTGAAAATGAAAGCTCTAAACAAGTAAGAAAATGCAATTGTGAGTTGAGTCTTATGCTGTCATTTGCTTTGAAAGAAAACTGGATCATATTTTCTTCTCCTCAAAAACTAGACCTACATTTGGGTTTCTGGATGAATTTGATCTTTTGAAATAATCATGGCAAAGTAGGGTTAGGAACAGGAGGTAGAGCGTATTGCTGGTTCTCTTGGCATACAATTTTCAGAGATGAGGATGGTGTTCTATCTTCATATGTCAAGATTTTGAAAGTCTAGAAAGATAAAATTATGTATTCATAGAAATTGCACATGTGATGGGGTGAAGGGAAGGTTTGCTTATGTGTGAGTACTGTGGGGCATAATCCACTTTCCATGATAAACCTGCCTCAGCCACTAACCAGGTGAGGTTTGTGATTCAGTCAATAGCAATCAAAACACACAGCTGGAAATGGACTCCAAACACACCAAGTGCACTCTCCAGCGGGGAGTTTTGCACGGCGCATTTGCTGAAGCCAAAACAACCCGTTGTACCTTTGTAGTCCCAAGAAAGAGATAACAGAGATACCTGTGTTTGGTAAAGGACTGTGAGGTGTTCCTGATTACAGCTGACCAGAGGCAATTCAGACCTAGCCCCTCTCTGTCCCTGTGTTTAGTCACACACCCTGCCAGCTCATCTTACATGCCTTGTCCCAGGTCTATGTTTTGATCACAGCATGATGACCAATCATGTTCCACTTTGTAGCTGCAGATTCCTTTGGATTTGAATACAAAGGTGATGTAAATGAAGATTATTTCTGTGCTCTTAACCACTATTTTTTCCCCGAAGAACACTGTTTTCATTATACATAAAATTAAAAAATACTTTACAACAAAAACCTGAAGTTATCCATGTACCTCTGCCTCACAAAGACTAGAGAATTTGTCCTTATAATACCTACAAGGTGAGCCATTATTCAACATCTCTGTTTCACAGATAAAAAGCTTAAGCACAAAGCCTTGCTAAGGTAACATGAACTCTTGAATTTATCTTGGTGGTATTAAAACAAGCCCTGATTCAAAAGCAGTGCTCAAGCACACAGATAGTATATTGAAATAAAAAACAAACAGAGAAACAAAAACCCAAACAAAAACCCCTCAAACTTAGCTACATCTCCTGAATTCCAAGGCAAAAAAAAAGAATCACTAAGCTATAGCTTCTCAGCTTCCATTGTACTCTGTATCACTATCCTGACATCTATGAACAATACACGATATTTACATTACACGACAAACATTAAATATCCTTTCTACACATTCTAAGCATGCAAAGTGCAAAGAAATGGTAGTTCTCTGGAAAGAACAAATTCAGAAAAACAAACTATTTTGTAAGCCCTAAGAGAGTTCCAGGTGTGAGCAGGCAGTATTCATGCACAGACAGGTCACTTTGCTAGTACACACAGCACAACTCCAAACTGAATGTGATGTATTAAACCCAATTCAAAACCCATTTACAGCACAATACAAACATAACCATTTTATAGAGAAACAAACAGCACTGTGCCCTGCAGACTAAGCTAAGGAAAAGCTTTGCCTTAGATATTCCTTTTTTTACAGAGAATCACTCTCTTTAACATTTTTTCCTATGTTAATGATCTAGAAAACATGGAAAATACATTTTTATTTATAATACACTGCACGTGGCAATCTCTTTCCAAGTCATTATTAGCATTAAGCAAAAAAGTAACTATGATCCATTTTCCAAGTAACACCTCTGAGCAGTGGAACACAGGAAGGCTCTGTCAAGTGTAGTTACATTTTCCTGTCAGCCTCTTGGTTATATATTGATTTAGTGTACACAGAGACAGAAAGTCTTGCCTCCAACACTAGAACTGAAAGGGTAGGAGGAACATGGTGCAGGAATACTCAAGCCTACACTCTAAACTGGGATATACTGCCCCACCCAAAGGTGGATCCAGTGCAAACCAATACATGGAAACTTAGAAACACGAATCTCTCATAGCATCAGTCTCAAGCACCAAGCAGAAGAGATGTGCTATGCAGCTTTTCACTACAGTGAAAGACACCAGGAACTGACAATTTCAGGCTGTTCACATTACTCATATTTACTTCAAGGTGAGGCTGGATGGAGCCTGGGCTACCTGTTCTACTTAAAGGTGTTCCTGCTCATTGAAGGGACATTGAACTAGAGATGGCCTTTAAAGGTCCCTTCCAACCCAAAATAATCTAGGATTCTGTGTTTATACTGCATGCAGAGATGTGGGGTTTTTTAAATGTTTAATCTACTTACTAGCATATCTTACAGAAGGTAATTCAGATCACCTTGGATTTCCTTAGCTATTGCCACTAAAGGATGATATAATTTTACCCTCCGTAGTCTGAGTAATATGCCAGTTAAACTTACACTACTTTTACATATGTATACTTAGTAATAATAAGCTCTGTATCAGAGCTTTTCCCTCCCTTATTTTTGCCCCTCCATATTGATCTCATTTTTCTGATGTAGCCAGTCTATTCACAATGGAGTTGAAAATACTGAAAAAGTATACTGGAAAATACCCAGGCCTGACAAAGATCAGGAATAGATTCAGCTACACAGACAGCTAAAATTCAGTCACAGTTGTTTTTTCTTTTTCTTTTTAAACCTGCTTTCATGCTACTGGCAATGTTGAGAGACCTGAGTTAGGTGATGAAAGAGACAAATGCTCTGTGTCTCTCTTATATTTCATAAGCAAGTAGATGGAGAGCATGACAGTGACGTAATGTGAGCCCATTGCAGTGTTTGCAGTTCAGAAGACATTAGGTTGTTTTTCACTCCTGCCTTGATAACTTCACTACAAGGACTTAGTGAGCCAGTAAACATGGCTCACTGCACAATTTTGGCAGCTTCCATTGTAGTTTCTTAGCTTATACAGCTATGAAGACTGGGAGAGTTACTCAAAGAATTAATTGCCAATAAACATTTTTTCTCTTCACACAAGACAGAAAAGGGAAGATTAGAAACTACAACTATTTCACAGTAAAAATAATGTATTCTATTAGGTAGCTGAATATAGATTATTATTGACATCAGCTGTACTGGTTAAAAATGTTTTCATTATTAGAGTTTATATCCTGGGCCTGTAATTTATTTGCTTGCCCAGAGACAGTCTTTATCACTAGCTAACAGACCAGCCTTACAAATTTACCTGCTTGTGTCAGTGAGGGGGGACTGCAGATAACAGTTCTGCACCACATCTTCACCTGAGCCAGGAGGAAGGGAGAATAATAGAAAATACTTGAGAATTCAGGTACTTATCCTCTCCCTGCAGAGTGACCAGAGAAAGCCCAGCAGCACCGATAGTGATGCTGATGGGAGAGAGCATCACGGCTTTGAAGTGGTGTGGTCTGCACTGCTGCACTGGCAGCTGTCAAAGCAGATTTGCTTCTTTTGTTCAGAGAATCTCTCTCTCCCTCTTGCCTCTCTATGGGAGGCATTCAAAGAGAAGACAATTCTGTCAGGGAATTTTCCTCCCACTGCTGAAAACTACATACTGTATCAGCAAGAAAGTGTGGCTAGTGTTTGCTAATGACTAACCTTGAATTCCTTTTAATAAATCAACAGTAACAGATTACAATGAGAAGAAGATTCAGTGCATGCAGTTAGGTAATGCAGGGGGTTGCCAAATAATGACTATGAAAAGAGCAAAATAAAATAAAAGAACATAAAAATGTTTCAGAATTTCATCCCATATTGATTTGACTTTTTCAATTGAACTAGGAAAAAAAAATAAAATCAAAAACAAGAAAAGCTTTCTTTTCCAGGAGTACAGGTATTAGCTCTTAACATTTGCTTTGAACTGACACCAGTATGAAAAACAGAAACATTCATGAGCAAGCACACATGCAGACATGAAGAGAAATAAGGAAACATCTGAACATAACTGTATGAGCAGAATGAGGTTACAGAAAATTCTGGAGTTTTTGGATATTGCTCTGATGATGCAAGGGTATTTTGTGTCATGGTATCAACACCAAGATATGTGGTCTAATTCAATACTACTTAAAGGTATCCAAAATAAGTTTTTCTAAGACTGTAGCTGGTACCACTGATGTTTTCTTTTTCTTTCCCATCCCTTCCCCTTCAACAGAAAAATATTTCGTTTTTATTAGTTATAATATCTATAATATAATATTTGTTTTATTTTGTATTAATTATATATGTTAGTTATATATTTAGTCTTTAAAAAATTTAGTTTTAGGGAAAAACTGCAAAAAGGAAAGAAAATCACAGGTTTATAATATAATCCTCAATATGCTTAGAATTTGATGGGTACATGCCTAAGGGAAATTGGCAATTTTAAATACAGACTTTAAAAAGTTTCATTATCAGTATCACTATCTTCAAGTACTTGCCTTTGAGTCGGTCTCTTAAGTTTCCATACATTGTTATCTGGCAAAGAGAAAAAGAGTTGCACTACTTCTACAGCTACTTTCTGCACTTTCTTCCATTTCTTAATGCATTTTTAAGACAAAAACAGTATCATCACACATGTGATTCATACACAGAATAATCTTTGATGCTACTAGTTCTGGTATATAAAGTTCATTATCTACTTTTTAGCTTTACTACAATAAATGAAGGGAAGTTATTACTACCATTTAATTTTCAGTCCTCCCTTATACTGATTTCAGTTTTATTTATCTTTTGATACAACTTTTTAAAATTCCAAGAGTGATCTCACATCTGTTGAAATCAGTTCTTGGCTACCAAACCCAATCCAATCACTATGCAATGTTATTTCAGATCTTTCATAAGACAGCAACACTACTGAAAAGATGCAGTAATAAAAACACTCAACTGCTTCCTCAAAGAATACTTCTGCATTTTGGCCTCCCACAAATGCCTCTCCATTAAGTTGCTTTCGAAGCCCAGCTGGAAGGTCAAGGACTTGTAAGGACCATATCTAAACCACGAGCTTGGGCATCACAAGCAGTTAGTCTGTGGCAGATATAGTCATTTAACATGTAATGCTTGTGCTCTGAAATAAACAGCAAATTAACTCACACAAGCCATGGTTAATTTGTGACTGAGAATACTTGCAGTAGCCAAGCTATCTTTCTCACAGATAAATCAACATATTATCAACCCTGCAGGCTGCTGGATCACAAACTATTTTGGAACAGGAGCCACCCTGATTCAGGAACACATCCTTACTTCAAAAGGAAATGTTCCAATAAAATCCATGAAAGCTCAGTGCATAAATCAGAGCTTTCTCATAGATCTCAACTTAAGAACCATTATACACTTATTTTCCTCAGTTATGACCACAGAATACCCAGCCAGTTACTTGTTAATTACACAACTGGCGGTACCACTGTGTATGGGGTTCCAGATCAAGTGAGATTTTTTAGGATCAAAAATATTACTCCTAGCTTCACAGGAAACTTTGTAATGAGGCTGTCAAGGAGTCTTGAGCAAGGAGACCAGTGAGAAAACCTGCTAAATAAGGAGCTTATCTGATGGATTTGAGATTACATGCATACGAAACACAATAATAATTTCCTCTTGCTTTGGTGGAAACAAGTGAAACACGAGGTAGAGTGCAGAGAATATTGCACCAGCACAGCCCAAAGGGAACACAAAGAGCTGTAACTGAAAGACAAAACAGGAGTGAATGGCAAAGCTTGTAAAGACCTGAAAAACATAAACCTGCTCCCTTTGGTTTTAAATTACCTTGACATTTTTCGTGTATGTGGCTTCTCCTTTCCTCATGGAGCTGGATATACAAACCTTGCAAGTAAATAAGGAAAGCACCGGTTTTAAAGATTGGCACAATTTGTTTGATGACAAGCAAGTTGTCAAAATTATGCATAGAAGCCCTAAGGCAGAAAAGAAAGAGTTTTCAATCACAGTGCTGAATAAAATCCTTGACACAGTCTGACTAAAGGGTCCAGCCAGCAAATTCAAGATTTAAGTTCTTCATTGTGACAGAAAAATCAAGAAAGACATACATAATTATTTTTTATCAAAACCAAAGTGACAAAAGCTTTCAACCTGCTGGGTTTTAACTCTGTGTAAAATAGTTTATTCAGCATAGTCTCTCCAATGTATTACCATGCTTTATATCAAATCAAAATGTTTCATTCGCATGCAATAAAAACCAGGCTAGGTCAAAAGGAATCTGTAAATAATTTTGATGTTAAGAAAATGTGACTTACATTACCACAATATACACTGAAATACATTGCAGCTTCCTGCAACAAAAATTCAAAATAAAGGCACTATAATTGTAGCTACTGTGGTCACAGGAGCTGTTATGGTCCCAAATTTGAAGCAAATGATCAAAACATGCCGTGTTGCTGGTCCTGTAGGACATGTTTTCTGTCAGACCCTGACATCCAGGTGGGGAGGATGGATCTCACTTTTATCATATGCAAGGCCACAGACCCTGCATGCCTGTTCTTTTTTAATAGCACGAAGCTTTGTGTGCTGAATTTCTAATTCAAGTGGTATGGATCTATCCCCACGAGCTGGTGCTTAGTCCATAAAATACTTAGATAGGAATTGCATTGTATTATCTGTCAGTAACTCCTATGTGGGAGTCTTCTATACTATTATGAGACAAATATCAGCCAAAAAATTAGTTGTCAACGTCTGTTGCATGCCAATTAATGATATTTTTCAGATTCAAGGAGAACCATGAAGAATCCCTACTTGGTATGCACATGAGCACACACAAACAGATTAGTTTGTTTATAATTTAAAATCCAGCTTCACATTTTGGTTTTTTTGGGGCTGGTTTATTTTTAACAGATGTTGACTGGTGAAGGAGCACAATCAGCAGAAGCTTTCTGCACGCCTCCCTGCCCATTTTCCTCTCCTATATACTCTGGGAGGTTTTATGATCAATGTCACTGTCACACAGAACATGTAAGGAACAGTCAAAGCAAGTGATTTCACATTACATAAGCTCTAACAAACAAGAAAATACAGCCTAATATCCACCACAGATATCTTTAGCCCTCAAAATCCTGCTCCACAAAATGAAAGGTGACCTTTTATTTCTGCTGACAACTGAGATCTTACATTTCCAAATCAGCCGCTCCATGCAGCTATTACTTGAATGCATGAGTGGGGAATGCACCTTTCTGAAGGCAAAGCCTCTAAATTTCTATGGAAGTAAAATAAAAACATAGATGAGATATTGCATAGGTATAGAAAAAAGATCTGAAGCTAAAAAATTTGTTGTGTATTTACTTCAGATGCAAGATGAAGAATTCTGAAAGTTCCATTTTTTTACCTTTAAATAAAGGGGCTTCCACCATTAAATATTTTCAATTGTTTTCCATTTCTTTATTACAGTAGAAACCATTAAAGAGTATTAGAAAAATAAAAAAATAAAACTGAAACTAAGAATTTCAAACAGTGCTTGTTCTCTAGCTCATTACAGGGAACAACTAAAAGCAAAATTTTCAGGCAGATTAAGCATAAATTACTGTATTTGATTTGGGGTTTTATTTTTCAAGCAATGAAGTAATTAAATATTCCTGTTAAATGTAAATTACTTTTGTATGATAAAGATGATTGTGTGCTGAAGATTCTTTGACCTCAAGAGAGTAAAGCATGAAAAATATCTCATAAAAATACAATCCTACCTCAAGGATTGTTTTTGCAGTGAAATGGGGATGTTGTCAATAGACTTGAATTTTTTTTTACTTTCAATGGTAATTGTATTCATAAAATACAGAAGTGGTTTTTCTGATTACCTCCTGCACAAACCAGAAAATGTTAGAAAGATAATCTAAAAGAAATGGATTATCAGAACTAGTATGTTCAGAATATTTCTGGTCCCATGTTCATACTACATTTACAATATCAGGAAAAAAAACCAAACCAACTTTCATTCACTTCAGGGCTCCTTTTGTAATGGCACCTCTAGTAATCAAGAATATGGCAGATTTTCTGCAGGTTGGTTTCATGCATCAACACTGATGTAATTTTCATATGGCAGGGGATCATAAGGACAAGTAAGGGCTTCACATTACAGAAGGTTCACATTACAGAAGTCGTGGACAATACTGAATGGTGACTGCCAGTAAGTGACATCCTGAGACAGTTTCACAAGGAGTAACACACAGAGAAGTGGGTTGAGAAAATTACAAGTTGGATTCCTTTTTCAATTGCTTGACAGATTGAATGCTGGTTCAGTTAATAACAGAGAACAAACACCAGAATATACCTGGCTGGGAAAAGTGTTAGAGCTAGATTTACCAGATTAAAAATACATAATGTCCATATAATTGTCCATACAATCAAATGTGTTTAAATACTAATACTAGAAACTTAATTTTGAAACACAAAACGAAATCTTCATGAATTTAGGAAATGTATACAAATGTCCTGGATAAATTAATTCATCTCTCATGGTTTTTAGAGCTACTAGTCCAGTGCAAAGGGGTTGCCATGGCTACTGCTTCAGGGAAGGTCCATTGAATCTCCCATTACAATAAGCTGTTGCTTTCCAGATGCTACAAGCCTACACATTGGAAAACATTATTTCCTCTTTCCTCCTCCCAACCAGCAAGCTTCCCACATAAACTGAATGTTGGTGCACACGTGTGTGAAGAACCATGCCTGCTCTTTCATCAGTTTGTCAGCTGTGACCATTTCACATTTATTGCTAGAAAAACAGGAGGCAGGATCACAGAATCACAGAATGGGCAAGGTAGGAAGGGACCACAGTGGGTCTGGTCCAGCCTGCCTGCTCAAGCAGAGTCATCCCAGAGCCCATGGCACGGGATTGGGTCCAGACAGTTCTTAAATATCTCCAGTGAGGGAGATTCCACCACCTCTCCAGATAATCTGTTCCAGTGCTTGGTCACCCACACAGTGAAGAAGTTCTTCCTCAGTTGGAACTTCCTGTGCTTCAGTTTCTGCTCATTGCCTCTTGTCCTATTGCTCAGTACCATTAAGCAGAGCCTGGCTCCATCCACTTGGCACCCCCCCTCCAGATACTGGTAGGCATTGATGAGGTCCCCTCTCAGCTGTCCCTTTGAGTCTGACCAGGCCCAACTCCCTCAGCCTCTCCTCATAAGAGAGATGCTCCAGTACTCCAATCATCTTCACCGGCAAAGACATCTTACTTGATCCCAGACATTTTGCTTAGAAACATCCCAGAAATGTTTTTCATAGAAATCCACAAATCTGTTACATCCACTGACCAGTCACATTCAAATTTAATCAGGTCTAGAGGTCCCACCAGCTCTGGTATCTCATAAATTTCATAAAGTTCAGTTGCTGAACTGAGTACCCTCAACTTCATCTACAACTGAGTACCCCGTGCTTCAACTACAAGAGACTGAAATTTGGGCCCTTGCTATCAGGGCCACCTGGGCAGTCACTGCATGGGCCCTGAGACCGCAGCCACTGACTGGGCTGGCTGCCATTAGCCAGAGAATGGGTTTCATCAGCCAAGCTCTCCTCAGTAATGCACAGGGAACATGGAGGGAGGGGACTCCCAGCATTTCAGTTATGGGCTGAAGGGGAAAAGATGAGTGCTGGGATCTGAGTCAAGGTGCACTGAAAGTCAGGCAGGGTGCATAGGAGCAGCTCGGGCACTGGGTATTTTTCAGTGAGGAGTTACAGGGGAAGTACAGAACTGTTTTCTTAAGTTCAGCTGATTTGATTTACAATTTGTTCCACATCAAAATAAGAGTGTCCTTCCAAAACTCCTTCATTAGGAAAAAAGCCAACTAGAAAATATGATAAACCCACTTATCTGAAAAATGGGAAATTTATTCTTATGATTTTTGTTCAGAATAGCTTAACACTGGTAATCCCCGTGTAGGCATCGTAGCAATTATTTGTTCCCTTTGAGGTCTTGGTTCTGCTTTTAACTAAAATGTAAATCTTGAGAAATCCTCCAATTAAACACACAGAGATATTTTCTGTTTGTATTTTGTTACCTTATATTTTATTAGTGATCCAGTCAGTTTACTCATTCAAGTCGTGAAAATAGCTGGGCTTCCTAGCATGTTAGAGGCATCTAGGAAAGAAGAAAGCATTAGCATTTCTGGTGATTACACTGAGCAACTACTGACTAATAATGTTTTGTACCTATGTGGTTTTTGTGAAAAGATGAGTGGGTGCTCCAAGTTTGTCAAAAAATTGCGTGAGACAGCTGGAATTCTCATAAATAAGAAAAACATATATATCTCACATACCCATCATACCTACACAATGTATGGCATGCTCTTCATAAGTCCAGTCTGAATTTCTAAGTAAGGTGCTCCCTATAAGCTTAGGAATCATAGGAGGTTAAATTACTACAAATTCCTGGTTTGGGCATTTTAAATATGTATATTGGAATCAGTAAAAAATGAATAAAATTCTGAGCACAAATAACTTTAAAAACTTCTAGGACTCTTCCACTATCTTCTGCCCATATACACAAGAAAATTAACGTACACACTAATTGTTTTAGCTAACACTGTGGACTAATCTTCTGAGTGCATGGGTTACAGTATGCCTATATATGTCCTTTGATGCTCTGAATCATCAAAACTGTTTCCTGAAGAAACAAATAAATCTGACTACAGCATGCATTATCCTAACTGGGTAATTTCTCTATTATATCTAAGTAATAGAATGCAGATCATGTATACATCCATCCACCATCACAAAAAGAATTAAAACTTACTAGGGTAAGTTCCACGTTACTGTAACTCATGGCAACTTCAGTGAAACATGCAAGACCATGTAATATTGTGATTTAGTCATTCAAGGATGCACAAAAGTTCAATTTCCACTGCCTGTAAGGGACAAGTACATAAGATCTCCACATCTTTTAAATGCCAAAGTCTCTCCATTGGTTTAATGAAAAGAAGAGAGCTGGCATGCTGTGAACATACAGTGCAACAGGCCAGCTGGTATGCAGCTGTTGAGTTTATTGTGCAGGAAGGTATGTGCATTCTTCTCCATCTATAGATAAGATGAAATCATCCATATGTCAAGATTCCATGCCTTGGTCTTAAATTGCTCCTCACAGATCCAAACAATGACACACAGACTCTAGTAGGTTGCTGAGGTTTTCCTTTCCCCAAACAAAGCAAATTTAATGTGGAACCTGAACTTGTCCTATTGACACTCACTCAGTGCAAGAAAAAAATAAGTTTTCAATGCTACACATTTCTGGTAGCTTTCAGGTGGTGTACTTGGTCTACTCTTTGCAACTCTGCTGAGAAAGCAATGCTGATTCAACAGGAATATTAAAAGCAAACTATTCTTGTGAAACCAATGAAATTTGGTGGGGGGTTTTCCCTAACAGGAGCTCAAATTTTAATCTCTGTAATGCTTTGCTCACAGAGCTAAGAGAAATCTTTCACTTTGTAAGAAGCGACTTTTTTCCTGCCAGAGCAAACTGTTCAGCTGAAAACATCCCTACTAGCTGAGCAGAAATTTTGGAGATAGAAGGTCCGTGGTAGCTAAGCCAGCACTGAAAACATCCTACACTGGGGAGGGCTGCAACTTAAATCCTGCTGCGAATATGAAGACATGCAGGGGTTTCTCTTTGTTACAGTAAATCTGGTTTTAAAGTATTTAGAATAGAAGCTGTTTTAAATATGCTTTTCACTTTGTAGAAAACCAGTCAAATTTCATACTTTTCATCAAATCTATCACCTTGTGAGGTGACTTGTAGGTACCTGTAGATTGCTTTAGTCATATTATGTTATGGCTCGTTGTGATATGACAACACACGACAGATTAAGCTAACAGCATGCCACATCATCTCTATCCCATTGCATTTCAGAGATTTTATTTTAGTTTTTACTCCTACACCATACATAGGATCATGATTCAATACTAGGTTTGCAGGTTGGAAGGGACCTCAGAACCTCTCTAGTGCAACCTCCTGCTCAGAAAGGGTGAACTACATGGTCAGACAAATTTGCTCAGGGCTTTTTTACACATTCAGGTCTTGAAAACTTTTGAGAGCAGAGACTACAAAACCTCTATGGGCAACCTATTCCAGTGCTTGACTTTTCTGTCTATTCCACCTGAGTCTTGAATTTCAACTTACAATCTTGTCTCACATCCTCCCACCTTGCCCTGCTCTGAAGGGCCTGTCTCCCTCTTGATGACCTCCTTGTGGGTACCAGGCAATTGCTATTAGGGGTTACTCCTCTCCCCAAAGTCTTCTCTTCTCTGGGCTGAGCAAACAGATTCTCCCCAACCTCTCTGCACTCCCCAGACCTTTGTAGTCCCTCTTGGTAAGCTTGAGCTCTCCCCAGGCATTATCACTGGTGCCCACACAGGCACACAGTAGAGAATGAACAGTCTGAGGGCCCCACAAACCTCTGCAGTCTCTCTTCAGAGCCCTGAATCTGAGCCTCTGGCCAGAAAAATACCTCTGAGGGTGACATGGTCAGGTCTGCAGAGGACCACAGGTCCCCTGCATGTCCAAGTTCCAGCCCCATAACAAGGAGTGAGAGTTCTTTTTGTTGGTGCATGGTTCCGACCCAGGCAGCCCATGCCTGCAGTCCTGGACCTGCCTTTCCTGCACCCCTGCACCTTGGCTTCCACCAAGCCCAGCCTGCAGACTCAGGTCTGTGGGTAGACAAGCAACTGCCTCTGTTCCATCAGAAGTCACAGGCCTCCAGCCTTCCTCCACACACCCCTAATCTCTCACTGACCCTCCAGATATGCCAGTCAGCCCCTCCTCTCCACAAAGATCCCCATGAGGATTCCCATGTCCTCTGACAGCTGCTCCCTGACTGGGCAGCACTAGGGGCAGGCTGACCACCTCACCTCTTCCCCACAATGGCAGTGGGAAGCTTTGACTGTGCTGCGTTTCATCCTGGAGGTTCAAAACTGCTTTTCATTATCTACAAGGCTGTAAAAGTAAGGTGCAGGATCACTGATAAATGGTGGTCAGTAAAGAAGACTGTTGATCATTCGGAGGAGCAATGGAAATAATAAATAACACATTATTTGTACATTTGAAAAATTGAAGACATTGTAAATAATCACTATGGGCTTTGTTGTAAATAATCGCTGGAACTTTACAAGGGCTTTTTTGTACATTTTTTCAACCATTACTAGTAAACCTGTGAATCCCATGACAGAAAGAAAAGTACAACTCACAATCAAAGGACAAATTATTCTGAAGAATTAAAAGCTCCGATCAATATAAAAATAAAGTTGCTATGATCTTGCAGTACATTTCTCAATAGTCCTACAGATGGTAAGTCAGTAGTGTTATAAAATTTCCCCAAAATATAACATTTCAAAAATCCAGAAAGCAATCTATTCCCTACATTGCTGTTCTAATCTGTTGAAATTTTTTTTTCTCACAGTTTAAGTGCCACTGATAGAGACATGGGTGAATAAGGTGGATGAGATAGCAATATAATCAAGATTTTACCCAGACCATGAAAGAATCTGTATACTCTTTCAAGTTCAGGCAATATTCTCTAGCTACCAATCCTTCATTTGGAAAAGAATAAAGCTACTAATCTAAGAAAGATCTTATTAAAAAAAAAAAAATCATCTTTCTATTCCTGATCATGTTTTTACTGGTTCTTTGTACTTATCTCACACTTCAGTTAATACAGAACTAAAAATATTAGTATTCAGGCTTCAAATACCTTTCAGAGGTAGTCTGCATCCATTTATAATTAGACTACCATGCAATTCAATTTAACTAATTAATTTCATTTGATTATTAAATGTTTTATAGATTCCATTTTTAAATAATATGTTGCTTTTTAGATTAGATTTTAGAATGCAAAGATTGTTTCAACATAACGTATCACCTACAGGTTTTGTTTCTCTTCCTGCACTTACCTTCTTCTACTCACTCTTACACTTTCTCTGACCTGAAGAGTTTGAAAAAGCATTTTTATTTTAAGAACATAAAATTAAATGCTGGTGTCCATTAAACCTAATGCTGAAAATACTACAGATATCAACTAAGTGCTTCACTTATCAATATTTTTGTTCAACTGAATAGGGAAAGTTTCAGGTTTTTTTCAAACAAGACCATAATTACAGTAATGCTTCTGAAAGTCTATAGTGAATCTCAGAAAACAGCTTAGTGTTCTGGAAGAACAGAAATATGGTCACGAGGCTAACACTGAGTATTTTAGTCTCCTATAAAATGTTTCCTTCCTGAGGTTTTTCAAAATAAACTTTGTACTTCTGCTTTCCAAAAGATCAGCAACTCTGCCTACCTTAGTCAGTAATATAGGCCAGTGGGAAGGGAACAAAGGAGCTGAAGAGCTGAGGTCTGTACTCTGCACACCAGAGCTGCTTTATCTTGGACATGGTGCAATGAATTGCATGCCCAGTTGTATCTGGAGTGCATTTCATGGGCTCACAGATCACAGCTTCCAGTTTAATTTTATCCCAAAGAGGTTCACTGCGTGGGGTCCAAGATTGCTGTGAGATGTGAGCCAAGGCTCAATTGGGAAGAAAGAGCAAGAGATGTGTTTCAAAAGCATGCTCCTGATCCAAGCCCAGACATTAATATAAAAATTCCCAGGCATGCTCCATTATCTTTATTTCAGTGGCAAGTGATTAACTAATTTCACTTCTTTGTTTGTAAGTCATTTGGATCTAGGGGAGGTAAAAGATTCCTAGTGTCAACACACAGAGTAATAATAGTGCATGGTGCTAGTACTTTTCAGGGTAGAACAGAACAGATTTTATACATGTAAAGCATTTGAATTTTCTCTCTCATGATGGTATCAAGTATCATCAATATATAATTCATCGGGGGAAAAAATCAAACAGTTATTAGGATAAAGAAGAAAAAGGGATTTTTTTTAAATCTTATTTATATCTTTTTTAATCTTAATTATTTAATCTTTTTCCCATCTACTATGCACCTGGAAAATGCACATGCTTTAGTTATTTGTTTTACATTCCTACTACACCTGAAAATATACACACATATGTATGGTTTCCTGACTCTTATACTGACATCCTGTTTTGCCATTAAGCCATGTAGGAAGAGGCAGAGCAAATACATTATTTCAAGAAAGTAGATAGCCAGAGAGAACTTTGCATTATGTTAAAAAGATCTATGTGGTCATCGGCACTAGTACAGAGTGAAAAAAATCATCAATGAAACATCTACATTTGCAAAGTATAAATTTTAAAAGCCAAAAATTTATTAAATGAAGACTGAAAATCTCAACAAACAGGTAGTGAAATATATCGTAATGGAAAAAAAAATACTAAATAAATTAAAAAGGGTGTGCCATGAAATCAGAATATGGAAAGTGAAGTAACTATAGAACAAGCTCAACTGAACTGTGTGAAAGAAGCTAAAAGAAAGCAGTCAATTTATTAAGAAAATAATAAGAAAAAAAGAACTGGGGCATCTTTTCAGTAAAGACAGCCTAGAAGCTGAAGTTAATTGAGGTTTATGATTTGAATTGAAATGAAAACTTTGCATCAGTTTTTCATAAGGCTTATGGTTTCCAATGGGGTGTCAAAGGTACAAGGGTAAATAGTTTAATAACACTGAAAACAAAATTATAATACAGTAAGATCAAACTAAAGAGGATTTCACTTATCTTGACAATACCATAGACTCTCCATCTCAAGATAGAAAATTAATTTAATATAATTTTAAATCACCTATTAGGGTTTAGTAATAAATCTACCAAATCAGGAACTAGGTATTGAATTATTGAAGAGTAAGCATAGAAATTATAGCTGAAAAAAGGGAATGTGATCCAGACAGCTGCATGTCTTGTAATGTGACCTCAGTAGCAGGCAAGTCTTGGGTATATTTTGTGCAGTAATATTAATTTTAGATACAAAAGCAAATAGGAAAAAAGGATTAAATATTGTATCAGTTTTTTATTGCTGTGTGATGACAGACTAATCAGGCATCTTTAACAAACTAATCTTCTAAACCAAGAAAGTACATAACCATCTTAACTGTTCTTAAGCACTTCTTGTGATATTGTGTGGGAATTTCTAGCTACATACAGGAAGGTGGAATTGCTAGAACAATAGGAAACAGATCATGGCTGAGATAGGACTGACATTAATTTGGTGGGAAAGGCAATAGAGCTGTAAGGGGAAAAGAGTGAATATGGAAGAAGGAAAGCATGAGAGATCAAAAAGAGATCAATTGTAAGTAATTAATTGTAATTAATTTTAAGTAAAGCCACCATTGCTTCTGCTATAAAATTAAGACATTGTTAAATTAAATCATCAGTAGTACATTAGGTTATTTTGAGCAAACCTGTATTAATTACCTCAGTCAGGCAGAGCCTCTTTTGGGACACAGTAAAATATGCCATTTGAAATGCAGCCTCAGTTTTACTAAAAGTATTAAAATCTATTTATGTTTTGATTATAAGATATTTAAAAGGCCAGGTAGGAATTTTTTTCAGGGCATATTTCACATCAAACTCTTTTTCAAGCAATAACTGGCTTATAAAGATCCATCTTTGACTTTGACCTCTCACTATAACTTATGCTGGAGAAATATATGTAGAACACAGCTTAGTAAATACAAAAAAATAGTTTAATCATCTGAATTTTTATATGCTTTTTCTTGGACTGTGTCTGAAATTCAAAAAGTTGCCTTCTTATCAACCATATTTATAAAAATTAATTCTGGAGAATTCTGTAGCCTACCCACTAACATTCTCCTCACCAAATCATTCAGCTGCAACCAAGCAGAGATTACTTCCTGAAATGCAGCATTTGGTGAAAAGCAACCACCTCAGAGAAACTGCATTTTATTGATGTATTGAAGAAATACCTCATCATGACAAAACTAATCAAGAATAATTCTCAAGACAGCTATTCCATATGGCCTTTTTCTTACTGCTGTTTAACATTCTCATTTTCCATATGAGAGGTACATGGAAAAAATACAGAAAGCACATTTGTCTAGTTGAAAAACAGTCATGCCTTCAAGACCATTTTGAAATTTAGTTTTTTTAAGTATTTCCTATAAAACTGTGCTTCGTATGACAAAATATGTATTTTAGCAATGAGACCAAGCAGGCACTGAAGAAGACATAAAAATTAAAATGCTGCCCAACAACTGAGTGATTTGTGGGGGTATGTGCAGAGGAAAACCAAACAAAATATTTTGTGAAATAAGTTGCGCACAATCATAAGATCATTTAGGTTGGAAAAGACCTTGAAGATCATCAAGTACAACCATAAACAACATTGCCAAGTCCACCACTATTTTATCCCTAAGAGCCAGCTCTACACAACTTTTAAATACCTCCAGGGATGGTGACAAATCTACATTAGTAGTTAAGAGAACTGCGGTAAAGCTAAGAAATCTTAATTGCCTTGGTCAATAACTTTTCTCTGATTTTTTTCTAGTTTATGCTAAATAGATGCTATACAAGAGAATTGGCTCCTTGGCAAGAGAAGTATATTTTCTTTGAAAAGACAGTAGGAGAAGTTGCAAAATGTGGGGAAGTATTTCCCCTCACTTTTCTAAATAAAACAGTTTAATCAAAAAATCACAGTTCTTATTTGTCACTTAACTGTATTAACCACCTCATCTTAACACCAATATAAACTATATACTGTACATTTTAATCAAAAGTTAGTCCTAGTTATTTTTACTTCCCAAAAGGTATTGTTTGAGTCACCTTTATAGGGACAGGAAAAGGTCAGGAGCAGGTACAGCTGAGAACAATAATTTTATTCACCACATATAGTAATGCACAAGAGGATTAACCAATTCTTTCCTAGAAACTTATCTTGTTGGTGCAGATTATTATCATCAAAATTGTGATTATCTAAGGCACATCCCCTGGGTAATATCCTAAGGCATTTTGGTCCTGGCTGTTTTCAGACCCTCTGGCAAAATATTTCAACACTAAAAGTGGAGGGAAAAGTATGCAGGACTTTTTTATCTCATCTTTCGGTGCATGGATTAGCCTGCCATTACCAGTCAGTCTCCAAAACCGCTTTACACCTGCTAAAAATGTGTATCACTTACAGAATCCTGAAACTACCAGCTAAAAATATGTTAGAGCCTTGTGGGGAAAAAACATTTTTCAATTCATTATTCCTGAGAACTTTGAAAAATTTATCACTTAAGTCAGGACAAAATACACTGTATAAGCCTCCTGCAAAAATATAAACTGCTTTAGATAGGATATATATATAGTAAGTGTATTCTGTATTCTTTCAGTAAGGATACAAAGCTTTTCACCACAGTAAATCTTCTTGGGTAGCAACAAGATATAACAGATAGAGTTATTCTGTCAGACATAAAAATGGTGTGAGAATGGAAAATCTATGCCTTCTGCAATTTATGATTGCTGCCTAGCAGCAGCATGGATACTTCAAGAAGATATTCTGTCTCAAAGTACTTTGGAACTTTATAAAGTTTCCTTGAACTTCGTAAGATCCCTCAGAAAAAAGTAATTTCTTTAGGGTATTTTCATGTTCTCATCCTTAGGAATTTATCCCTCTTGTTTAACAGCTAGTTAGCATGAGATTTATAGAAAACTGCTCATACATAATTTTTTTTGCTGGGATTTCATAGCAAATGGAGATGGAAAATAAGCCTTGAGTCTGTTATTTAAATTGGCTTTTTTTTTTTTCCTTCCTGGTGAGTTTTTTAAAGCTTGCGTGGGATCTTGTGAGATATGAGGAAAAAACTGCAAAGCAACAAAATGATTCATCATGGAAAGCAGAGTTCATCCTGCACAGATGAAGAAAACAGTAGATGACTTTTCACACACATATTTCCTACTGTTATTTAAGCCAACCATCCTAATTTTTCATCACTCTAAATATGAACAAACAAAAGTGGTGCTCCCAGGTTATCTAGGTTTTGGTACTTCATATGTTCAAGGAGAATATAGCAGCAACATTTGTACATTTACTGAGGTGCCTATAATAACTTCAGCTGACAATAAGTCAGAAAAATATGAAAACAGTTCTGTCTCCTATCTCAAGCAGAACAGAATAGTAGGAAGAAGTCTTTGAGTTAAAAATTATTGCCTTTAATGCTCTAGGGCATAGCAGAAGGCACTTGAGAAACACCAGGGCACTATGGCAAAAGAATGGAAAAAAGTGAAGTGATGAGTTTTTACTGACTGACCAACATCAGGACCTTGTTCCACAGGAAGCATGAGAATTTGTACAGGCATCTGGGTAAAACAAGAAATGGTGCATAAGTCTGCCCTTTTGTGCAAAGCAGATGCTAACCCAGAAAATCCCATGCTAAGCTTTTTCCTTCAGGTTCATTTCTCACAGGATGCACCTACACATGCATACATATATTCACACACATAAGAACCATTTCTGAGCTCACAAGAAACTCCTTATGGTTTTATATCTCTGTGTTGAACCTCAGGGTGTTTCACATCCATGCAACAGATGAAAGGAGAAATAGATATAGTTCTGCATTTCAGAGCAGAGAAAGCAGAGAAACATTCTGTGACAGTTTAATTTTGCTGCATGAGTGTGAAAATGGTGTTAGATCTGACTCACGTGTTTTTTTTGAAAAAGCCCATCTTGTAAAAATTAAAACAATGACACACAAACTTACAGTAGTTATCTACAGAAGTATTCTCATGGAGCTTTGTTGGACTGGAGGCAAAAGATGCAAGATACTCAAAGTGAAAGAAGAACAACTCTGTGCACTCTGCAAATTGCTCAGTGTCTCGAGCCATGCAGCATTGCATACCTACACAAAAAGGATTACACACCTACTCAAGGGAAGGCAAACTAGAATCAAGACCTTGGGAAACAATATACTAATTCAAAAAAATATTTTTTTTGTACAGTTCCATTGAAATGTAGTTGTACTTCTCTTGTTTGTTCATGAGCCACACACACTATAAAGAAAACAAAAGTGTTTTAGTATATCCTGTAAATCTTTTATCTCTGTTCTAACTGGTTGTTCCATAGGTAGCTGAGATAGTGGGAACCTGCCATGCCACTAATTTAATTAATCTGAAATACATTCTTATCTGTCTTGAGAAAGAGTATGAAGGCAAATCAACAAGTCTTTAAAATCTCAAAAATGCTTCACATATCAGAAAATTTCAATTTAATACACGTCTGTAGAGGGCTGGCCCAAGTTCCTGCACCATTCCCATTATAATAGAAAGGGTAAGAGAAAAACAATTATTTGTTGAATAATTTTTGCACAATTATTTGTTGAATAATTTTTGCACGGGAAATATTTCAACTTTTGTAAATGAAAACCACAAACAAGCCTAGAAGTGTATTTCAAAATTAGGGGTATGGACTGAAATTGTCTTTCTGAAGCCAATAATTTCTGTTGCTGTTCAGAATTATCATTTCAATAATTTGCCTCTCTATTCTCTTTTTCCAGGTTAGGTTATTTGGCTTGATTATACTTTTAATATTGTAGGTGGGGTGATATTGAAGAAATCCAATAAGAATACTTAAAATACAGTATAATTACTTTGTGTAAAGTTCTTACCTCTATACATTGGTGTTAGAGTGCATATAAAAAGCCTCATGGGATTCAGAGCATTTTGGACCAGCTCCATCTTGATCCTGGTCCCCTGGGATATATAGCATTCCCAAGATTCTGCATGTATGCCATATACCCCCTGAGGTATAGGACATTCCTAAGACTCGGTGTTGACTGCATGAAATTTGGTTATTTATAAATGGGTGGCTAAAATGAGCAGTGGGAAAAGAGACTACCTTCACCACAGGACAACATATGGGAATTCTGTTCTGCCATTCCACTCAACATTCACCTTACCACTAAATTTCAGCAGAAATCTGCAGCCCCTGATGTTGTTGCATTATCTCTTCACATCCTAATCAGTATTTTTCTCATGGATGCAGCATTGGAGAAAAGTAACTGCATCCATCGAGTGTGGAGCTGAGGAAATGCGGAGCAGCCTTTGCAGCTCATGCCAGCAAGTGGATGTGGAACTCATCCAGGCATGTCCTTCCACAGCACAAACTGCTCTCCTGATTACCTCATCTCATGTGCAAAGACAAAATGAGCCAAGATAGCCTGTATTTTTTGCACAGAGAAACACAGAAATCTCTTCCCACATATGTAGTCACAGTTTGAAAGTTGATATTATCATTTTCCATGGCCTGCTTAACAGAGGTTTCCCAGTGCTTCCTAGTGTAGACAACGTTTGTAAGCAAATGGACATAGGAAAGAAGAAAATTAGGGGTAGATGATAAAACTGTTTGAGCATATGTTCCAAGAATGCAGCAACCTTTTAGTCTCTGCAAATATGTAAAATTACCCAGAATGTCTAGATTAAGGTAGGATTTTTAAATATAAGAAAAAAAAAGTGTAGTTACAAGTATTTAGCAAACTGCTGCAATACACTTTTCATTCTCTGAATGCTCAGCTTTAATGCACACAAAGAACACCTGCAACCAGTTGGATACAGGCCTAATCAATTCCAATACACTAAAGATAATTATTCCTTCTTGTTTTCAGATGCTTACAGAAACAAGTCTCTGAAACAAGGCTGGGCAGTTTCTCTCATGCACAACATCCTTCAAATTTCGTGTTTATCACAAGATTTGCATCAATTCTCAGCACTTTCAGCTCCATTAAAGTGAAAAACGATGTGAGTATGCACAGTTCCTGACACTGATAATGTTTTACAGTTATCACACATCAAAATACACACCAGGCACAATTGCATATAGGAACTAATGAATTATTTTCTAGATAAGGTAGAGTGACAGGTAGTATAAATAACTCATTATTTACATACCTGTCCAACATTGTGATGTTGATTTAGAGAGTTAAAATTTCATTACAGATAGGTTTTTCCCCCACAATGCATTACTCCAGTATTTTAGCAGAACAATAGATTTCACACTTCAAAGGAATTAGTAGTAAAAGGCTACATACACTGAAATGGAAATTACTATTTAACAGAGGAGACCAGGTCTGAAACATTACTGTGCTGATAAAATCTGCCCTATATTGCAACAATGTTTTCTACTAAAGAATGAAGATAACAGGGAAAAAGAGGAAAACAAGCTGTGTAGTTATTGGTAGAGAATGGGCACTGGGAATAAAAACATAAAGGGTTGATAAAGGAGGTAAAAGGAAGATAACAGGCAGAAACATGATGAAGAAGTTAGACAAGCAATAAGGACACAATACAAAAAACAGAATGAAAATTCAGTGTGAGGAAGAAAGTAAAAAGTCCAGGGGAAAAAAAGGAACTGAGAAAACTGAGAGGCAACAGAAAAAAGCACTTGTAAAGAGAGTGGGCAGTGTGAGTTGGTGGTATCAGCAAGGCAGGGAAAGACTGGGGTAGAAAAGAAACAGGAAGGAATGAGGGGAGTGAGAAGGGAAATGGGCTATAAGTATGAATGAGAGAGGAGCAAGAACCAAAATGGGTACAGAAGGCAGGATAGAGATGCAGAGACAATGGAAGGGCAATAGATATCTAAGGGAGCAGTCAAAAAATGAGAAAGAGGAAGAGAAGGATTTTGTAGGGGACTACTAAAAAGTGGTAGTGGCAACAGATAAGGCAGGATGGTCCTCAGCTCGATTTCATATTTTGCTTTAGACTTCTGTACCTTCTCTGTTGCCTTCTTTCTTTTCATTGTCACCTTTTTCCTATCTAGCAAATATAGATGCAGACTAAACCAATGTGTTTATATCTGAGTGGATATAAGGGATTTCACATGAGTGGTAACAGGAGGGCAAACGCACAGTGAATGATTCCTTTTACTGTAACAGTGTGCCAAGATTTAGATATTTCAAGTTTTGTAAGAACAGATTGTTCTCTACATTCAAAAGGAGAGAAAAGAGACAAGGCAGATTCTACTCTGCTTACCAAACCATGCTTCTGTTAAATACTCTGTTGGTGTCTCCTGGGGTTGTTCAGGTAATGCATTCAGCATTTAAACCAAACTCACCTTTTGTGAATTTTACATAAACAGAATTCACTACCACAGATCTGCACATTCAAAGTCTCTATGTGTCAAATTTGGATGCTACTTGTGAAAATTATAATCAAAATATAGGAAGGAAGGAATAATACAACTCCAAATGAATGACCACATACATCTTCCTCTATTAAATGTGATGAACATAAAAACACTGTGTTCCCTATGGTGGCATTATGGGTTGTTGAAACAATTAGTTGTGATTATACAGGTCAAACCATAAGTTTATTCATTTCTCAAGACAGACAAGTGTTCTCTTTATTTTTAATTAAAATGTTGTCCCTGAAATTGACTTAAATAATGTTGTATTGTTGATAGGATTTGTAATAAGTCATCTCTTTTCATTTGTATTCTAAGATATGCCTGGTCAAGTTATAATTCTTCATTGTTCTGACATTATATCCACCATTTCAGATGCAAAATTATGGTTATTTCAGCATCCTAAAATCCATTAATTACACTGTAATAATTTGTAGGTGGTCTTCTGTCATTCATTAACTCAGTAGTTTAATGTGAAAATGAGCTACACACTGACATAAGAGCAATTTAGTCAGGGTGCCCTTTTGGATAATCTTGTCTTCCCTACATTGCTTTACTTTACAGCCATGTTGAAGAGCAACGTTTACTTTCTTTCCTTAACTCCTCAGTTAAAGAGCTTGAATTCATTTGACCTTTGTTGGCCTGTCTCCTACCTGTGTATTTGTAAGCAAACTGTTGCTGAAATGTGTGTTGAACTTAACATGCTTAAATATTGGGTGTTTTGGCTGTGTAGGCAAGAAGAGAAAGAGCTCTACTGACTATTGATCAGTATATGCATACACTTAGAAATAATCTACTCATGGAATCAAAGCTGCTTCATCATTACAAACTAATTTTATGGATTTTGACGGCAATTTATTGCTGGATATAATAAATATAAAAGGCAGGCTCATGTTACATCTAACAAGAATATTCTATCCTAGTTTATACTTAATATGGTGAAAACATTTCTATTTTAACTTTAGGGATGAAGATACAGCTCACTACAGTAATACAGTAAAAAATAAAGGACAGCCACTCTTCAATTTTGATTTGCTTCTGGTCACAGAATCAGAGAATATGCTGAGTTGAAAGGAACCCACATCAAGTACAACTCTTGGCCCTGCACAGGACACCCTAAGAGTCACACTGTGTGGCTGAGAGCATTACCCAAACACCTGAACTCTTGTCAGCCTTGGAGCTGGGAACACTTCCCTGGGGAGCCTATTCCAGTGCCCAACCACCTTCTCGGTGAAGAGCCTTCTCCTGATATCCAAATTAAACCTTCCCTAACAACTTCAGGCCATTGCCTCAGGTCCTGTCACTGGTCACCACAGAGATGAGATCAGTGCCTGCCCCCCCTCTTGCCTTCATGAGGAAACTGTAACTGCAATGAAATCTCCCCTCAATCTGCTCCAGGCTGAACAGAGCAAGCGACCTCAGCCACTCCTCACACGGCTTCCCCTCAAGGCCCTTCACCACCCCTGTGGCCCTCCTTTGGATGATCTCTAATGGCTTACGGTCCTTTTTGTATTGTGGAGCCACTGTCAACTTTCATAGGCTGTGATGTACCCAGAGACAAAGGATACACAAGAATAGAACGTGTCTCACTTGTGAGAGCTGGAACAGAGCTCTGTTCTCCTAACCCTCCTATTCAGACTGCATGAGTAAACAGAACAAATGAAGACTGGAAAGTATCAGGGATGTTCAGGGTATTTGGGATGCATCAGCAAGTGTGAATCTGTCTGAAAAGTCCCTGTGAAGGTCTGTTTCATAGATTCTTACATGGTTATCTATTAGAAGAGTGTCAACAACATACATTTTGTTTGGTCTCTCGTGAGACCTGTGTTGAGCTTTATTCTGAATCTAGGTCTAAATAGGCCAAAATATGCAAATAATGTAATGATTTTAACCAAGTGCTGTCTTCAGCCATATTTTTTTGTTTATGACTAAGATATACATCAGTATAATATTGGACAAACTTTATATCAGAAATTACAATGTGTATCCAGTATACTTAAAATTAATTAAATGAAAAAAAAGTGCAATTAGTTTCTCCAAGAAATTCACAGATTTTCAAAAAATTTACTTATTTTAACATGTGAATTTTTGGGACCATTTATTTTTCTGGTATTCCATTTTAAAAATGGGAATTTTATCTCAAATATTAGATATACTTGTATAAACGTTCATTTAAGACTGAGGAGAAATTAACCCAATTCTTTCAGAATATTAGTTATAGAGAAGCAATTACTCAGAATTCAACTGCTTGTCATGGTGCAGAGACCTGCAAAATTCCCAGCTGCATAAATCTGTGTATAAATCAATTTCAGAATAATTAAAAAGCTCTGTTATTTTAGCCAGAACCCTCTGGGACAAGTTTGAGCCAACAGCAATATTTGTTTTTGGGTAAGTTTCCATCAGGATTTTTCTAAGGAAAAATTTAACTGATGCTTTACTACGCTGTTGTTAGTTGTGGCTTTTGTGTGGTAGAGATTCTCGCTCAAAAAAAAAAAAAGCTTATAAAAATTATGTGCTTTACCTAGGTGAATTCAAGGCAATCTGTGAACTACATGTCTCACTATTCAGTCATTAATAAGCTTTTGATTCTTAAATCCATTAAGATCCGAGACTTAATTAGTCCAAAATAATTCTTACTTTAAATCTGATGTATCTGCCTCCTTCTCAGGCTCAGAAATATGCTACTACAGTGAAATATTGTCCCCAGCTCCCTAAGGAAAGCAAGGGAGATGCAAAACCAGACTGCAGTGCCATTAATTAGAGAGTCTGGTGCCATGCAGACAGCAACTGATTCAGAAAGAATCACCAAAACAATAACATAACCATGTCTTCTCCACTTGTGTTCTATGAAGACTTATTTTCAGGGCTATATCACTGCCCAATGAGGAACATAATTAGGACTTTGAGTGAATAGTTATTATTTTTTCTATAAACTGGTTTAAAATCAAACTAGTGAAATGAATGTGTCTGTTCAGCTAGCTCTGTGAATCTGAAGGTTGAAATACAGAATTTAATCTGAAGATTAGATTATGTAGAAATCTCAAAGTGACTATTTAAAGTGCGTGCTATCCAAGTTGTCAAAATGAAGTTTACCATGAGATTTTTATATACTGTCTAGATTAACTGTGTAAAACAGTCTGACCAGCTTTAAAATTCCTCATCAGGATCTTAAAAACTTTCTGACAAAGACCTTGAGATAGATAAAACATGTTTGAAAGAGATGGATTTATACAAAGTTCAAAACAAGAAGTCAGTCTTGAAAAGAATGTTCAGCAACAGAGGAAAATATGTCTCTAAGTCCCACTATTGGTTGCTCAAACATATTTAAGATTCTGCTGCAATTCAATTAAGACAATACATACACCAGCTTTTGTTACTTAACCATCTTTCAGGCTTATTATAGTCCTAAAGATCAATAAATAATCTTTTGTTTTGAAAACTCTATCCAATATCCCTGCCATTTCAAAGTCACTACAAATCCCTGAAAAAGAGGTTTTATCTGTCAGGTTAATCCCATGCAAATTCCCTGTGTCTGTACCTTGAACAGTCCAAGTGACCAGTATAGACAATTATCCATTTATGTTTAGATATACTGGATTTGGAAAGGATGCTGCAGGAGAAAACAAAGGGAGGGCAGAGGAGGAATTCTAATCTGACTATAGAAATTTTTGCTCTGAATGTGTTTTTATGGGTGATGTAAATGACTGAAGTTATTAAATGTATATTTTGACTAGTTACTTTCCATTTTGTCTCTTATTGATGATTCCACACTATATCAAGCTTTAACTTAATACTTGGCCTGTAAAATATTCTGATGAGATATTGATGGGACTGGCTGTAGTATTAGTCATCAAGTAATCATTAATTCACCTTGTGTAAGTAAATTATACTCATAAAAGTGACTTACAAATATATATACACTTTTAAAAAAATTTTTGTGTATGTATATTTATACCAACTTATGAAGTGGCTGGGTTAGCATAACTATATTTCATCTCTTCATGTGATGGCTATATAGAAAAAAAATAGAGTGTTAATACACCAGAAAGTTCAAGAAATCTACACTTCCCTTCTGCAATCCCCCTCCCTCAAATTATATTTATACTGAAAAACTATTAAACTTTGGAGATTCCTTCTCTATGAGATTTTTCCATTACTTTTCACCATTTTATTTTAGCTGAGATACTAGACCTCTCTCTCTCAGTGGGAGTCACCACATCTATATTCCTCACAGTTTTGCAGCGCATTAGGAAATTCCATCTTCTCCAAATATATCACCACAAAATCATGGCCCTTCAAATGTGCTGTGGTTCCTGAGGTGCTCATGGGAGTTGTAGATGCATAATCCTGGCTGAGAGGCGATGCCGCTGCTCTCAGCATGATTACCGAGGCACCTGCGACTCCTGCCTTTATGCAGTGGCAGTCTCCCTGCATCTTGCAGGAGGACTGTGCAGCAGCCTCCTGTTCTGTGCTGGAATTGTGCTCTCTGAAGAGAGAAGCACTGTTTCTTTCTTTATTGGAGCAGCAGTAGCTACTGCAAATTGCAAGCTGTGAGAACTGTTATACTGGCATGACCATGTAAAGTTCTATTCTATTCAGCTCTGCAGGATATGTATCATCCTATTGTCCTGTTTGTACTCGGGATTAAAAACAAGGTTTTTTCAGAAAAGCTCTGTGGGAGCTGGGGAATCTTTATGCCATATAAGTGTAAGATAGTATTAATACGATTTATAAAGCCACATGCAGATCTTACTCTTGATGGTGTTGACATTGTTGAGATTTTGTAGTGCTTTGATGGGACTAGAATGGGACTCATGGTAAGCAGGAGAAAGTTATTTTAAATGTTTAAAAGTTACTTTAAATTTAAACTCTGATATTTCATGGCAAAGAAACATTTTAACCACAAGGAAGCTGATGTATGTCCCATTCTGAAACACTGGAGTCCGACAGATGTCTCTTTAGGAAACCTTTCTTCCAGAGGGCAAGGTAAATAAGGAATATCATTCATCTGGATAACGGGGGGTAAGGAAGGTAAGGTTTCTGTGTAAGCCTCAGAACATGAAGGTTTTGAATATAGGCTAGGTCTCTGAATAATCATGTTGGTTGAAATCAGGGAAGAAATCCAGACATATACTCTTTAGAAATGTAACTTGTGTTCACTGATATGGTGATCTCAAAACATTGCCATCTGTGACTTCCATCCAATTCAAATGCCAAAGGATAAACTACTTAAGACAGTGCTGGAATATTCAAAACTCAAACACTGCCCTGCTACCACTGGCTGTCCTGAATGAGGAGGAACACAGTTTGCTGAATCAGAAAAACTATTTTCCCCCATGCATATTTTCTGTTTCTTCATTATTAATAAATTTGATAAGTATTAAAGGAGGGGGCTCTTGTCTAGTTTTTCTGCAATAAATGTGTGATTCAGTGCACATTTTCTTTTCACAGAGAGAGTTATGAATTATTATCAGACTCAGTAAGGGAGGGAAGGAGACCTGAGGAGAAGGTATGTAATTACGATTAAAGTGGGAGAGGAAAATAAACATTCATGCTGAGTTCTGCATTTCATATCTTTCCAATGTTTGACTTTGCAGTCTTGATGTGTTTTTAAATGAGGTTTCTCTTCAGACATATGTGTTACAAAACACTATACTGAAAGTCTAGATTCTTTCATGTACCACATTGACACCAATGTGTTTCATTACCCTATTATGCAACTTTTAAAACCACTGCACAGTTTTTTCCTACTTAATCAGATAAAACAACTTATAACAGTAGTAAATTTTATTGGTTTTACAGTAGTAGAATATTTACTGTGAACCAGTCACAAAACGAAGATGAGGAACTACTTCATACAGTAAAAATACTCTCTTGGAGCAAAGAAATGACAACTGAAAAGTCAGGATACATACAGGTTTTGAATGTGACTACTGAATGCAGTAATTAGCCTTTCTGCTGCTTTTAACACAGACTCTGGCCTTTCTGAACATTTTTTTCTTTGCTGATTTCCTACTCCAGTCTCAGTGTCTCTCATTTCCATCTCTGAACCAGGACATTTTGCCTCTCCTATTCCTGCTTCCAAACCTAAGCATCTCATACTCTTCCTAGCACAGGCTACTTACAGGACCTGTTTTGCACGAAACCATTAACATACTATGGTGTTTTTGTCAAGATAAACCTTTCTCTCTCACCCGTTTTTGTCTTTTATTCCTTATGGCAGTAAGACAAGGGGGCCTTTCCTCTAGTGAAAATTAAGGAGTAAAAGCAGGGAACACACCTCCTCATTTTCAAGTGTTCAATAATGTGGTTTGCTACAGCTATCAAAAGAAACAACTCTGATAAAAATCTTGCTCTTCTTGCACAAGAGCTTGTTCACTATGAGCCATCATTCATCTAACATTAAACGTATCTTTAATGAATATGTTTTAAAAAGGTTATTTTTAGACTAAAAGGCTATTTGTGAAAAAATTAATGCTAGAAGGAAGAAAGTTTCTTGCAGAATAATCTCTTAAATGTCAGGGTTATGAAACACAGCAGAGAGATTGTTTTACGGACTAGTGCAAAGAAATGATCTTTCACCAAAAATATGCACAGACAGATGGAATTTAGGTGGATCAAAATGAAAACAAGTTCTCTAATCCATTCTCTACTTAAATCTTTGAGAGAAAGGAGCCACAATCAAGTGTAAATTAAAAGACTTCCCAAAGGATTTATAATTGATTTCCAAATCACTCTGACCTCTGTTTTTCAGGTATACAGTTGACTATTTACTAAGAAAAGTACTTTCTTTTACCTACAGGGAGACTCTATCAGCATTCAAAAATAACAAATAGTTCATAACATCTCAGAGGTTGGAACTTATCTATTTAAGGAATATTTGCCAATTTTCAGGATAAAAGAGTGTCTGCTATTATTTGTACAAAGTGCACATATATGCCTGTACTATACTTCAAGTTTATAAAATAACTTTAACAACCCACATCTAAAGATGATGTGGATAATGCAAAAATCACATGACAATATGCCATTAGTTTGTTTTTCCTTACCTGAAGAGCACCTACAGAAAGTAAAATGGTCTTCTTGCATTCCAGGTGTGATGATTTGTCTTTGATTACTTAAGACATGGCATAGGAAGATTCAAATGGGATTTTGTGGTTTTTTTTCACCTCTCCGGCTAATTCCATGACAGGTGTATTTAATGAGGCCAAATTACAACAAATTGTATCTCTAGAGAGATGAACATGATTGCAGAACCACTACAAAGAACAGAAAGGGTTTCAGACTGAAAGTATATCTCCCAGTCATATTTTCTGAAATGCTGTGGTAACACCAAAAATTTATTTAGATTAAGCTTTCCATATCAAGCCTTGAATAAAAATGGCTCTGATATCACAGCTTTCAAATTGCTGGAACAGAGGACAGGATCACCTCTGGCTATGAACATCTACATCTCAGAAGCTGATGGACAGTATTCATTACAAAAATAGAAATACATCTGAAAAAGGAACAAGGAGTTAAAATGTGGTTTCCACTTGCTCTTCATCAATGTAGTCACGTACCTTCATTGGTAGCAGCTGTAAAGGTAGAGTTTGCCTTCACCTAGGAAAATGTAGGGAATTCAGCTCTGCTGCCAGGGTAAAGATATCAAATGCTTTCTATGAAGTAATGACCAGGATCAGCCTTTTTCCCTTGTGCCACAACGTCCAAAGGAACTCATTCTCGCAGAAACAAAATGTTTCAAAATGCTCAGAAATGGATTTTGCAAGTCATGCTCTGAACCTGCAAAATTGTGGGAAGCTAAAAAAAAAATTATAGAATCACAGGATGGTTTGGGTTGTAAGGTACCTTAAAGATCTTCTAAATCCAACCCCCCTGCCATTGGCAGGGACACCTTCCACTGGACCAGGTTGCTCAGAGACTCATCCAGCCTGGCCTCGAACCTCTCCAGGGGTGGGGAGTCCTCAACGTCTCTGGGCAACCTCTCTGGCAAAACAGTAGATGCAAATTCTAGAAGCTGAATTCTTATACAGTGAGCAACTAAGTTGTACTGGTAATCAACCCTTCAAAATCAACTCTTTTTTTACATATATAGGTTGAGTCGGCAGAGGGTGGGGGGAAAAAAGCAGGCAAGTCACAGTGACAGTCTAAAATTTACAATATCAAATGCTAAGCACTTGTAGTAAAAACTATGAATGAGTTAGGAGAGTGACAGGTGTGTTTCAAAGATTTTCCCCTTACATACAAGAAAATATAAAGGTATTTCCTTGGTTTAGTGAAAGAAATACAGATGGATAATGATTTTAGTAAATATATTTATCAACTTCCCACTCTATGAAAAAACTTCTGCCGCCCTCTGCATCATTCTTGGTTGTTGCCTGGAGTTTGTTTTGGATTTTTTTTCTATTTTTCTGTGTCATCACATAATATCATATTCATATGGATTTATCAGGCATTATTTCCTCACTCTTTCAAATAAATCTGAATAAAACAAGGAGCCTGTCTGATGCAGCTATAACACAGAATTTTTCTTCTGACTGCATCTTCCTTTCCTATAAACAGAAACAGTGTTTTTTTACAGAAAAAAACCACATGGAACAAATCTGACCATGAATTCTCTTGAGAAATCAGAAATTAACTTTCATGGGCTTATTTGCTTTATGATGTTGGCTCAGATAAAAATTAAAATATTGTAAAACTATTCTGTCCATTTTTGTGGTCACATTCTTTTACCTTATCTTCCACACTGCAGCCATCTTTTGTATCAGCTTGAGCCTCTCTAGAAAAATAGAACTGGTTCCTTAGATTGGCCTTCTATGTATTTTTGCAATATAAACAGCAGAGTGAAAAAACATGTGGTGTTTCATTCTTACTCTGACTTTCCTTTCAAGGCATGTTTTTTCTTCTTCTTTACTCTGATACTCTGATACCTAAAAGGATACTAATTTATATTCAGTTCACCAATATGATCTTTTTCCCACTCATACATCACTGTTTGCATCATTGCCACACCAAACACAGTAAGAAAAATGTCAGCCAAACAGGTTTTTTGGCTAACACAGCACAATTTATTCTAAGCATTTTATTAACCTATGAAGTACCTTACACATTCTTTTAGAATCAGCAAAAGATTCTGGGAACATAAAAATAGTCTAGTTTACCCATTTTTTTGATCATTGCAAAGCTATCTTTTCTATTTTTTCCTCCCAACAGGGACAGCAAAACTTTGAATTATTGAGATATCCAGGAAAGAGAATTTTCAGTGCATGATGGGAGGAGGCCATTTTCCATCATTGAGAGGAGGAAACAGCCTCCAGGCACTGGGAATATCTCCTGATCTTTTCTGTTGGACAAATTGCTGTTGATCTGGAACAATGTTCCTGAAGAACAAATTGTGTCAGTTAAATAGTATTCCCTGTTTTCTTCTAAGCCTCATTTTCATTAATCTAATGCTAATGTCAGAGGATTTCTCCTTGTTTACATTGATATCAAAAAGCTTATACTGACTCAAGAGAACAGTAGGTGTTCTTTACTGAAATAAAATAAAAAATACTTTTAAAATTAATCTTAATATATCTGAATTTGCTGTGAGGAATACATAGTTATAAAAATTGAAAACAAAGTATTTGGGCATAAAACACTGTATGTGTTATATTTCCCTATTTGCATAAAATAGAAAAATTTAGGACCAAAATAATCACTGATTACCAGGCATAGTCCGCTTTGTTTTCACTTACCCTTGTTGAATTAAAAACATTTTAAAATAATTTATAATGAAAGTAGAGGAGTCAAGTCCTAGTGGCAGCATTCAGATTAAATTATTGAGATAGAAAATCTGATATTCCTGACTTGCTGCCTGCACTGCAGACATTACTGCATCTGATAACTGTCCTTATGCAAACTGGGCAGCACAACTGCATTTTACTTGCATGGTAGATAATCAGCTCTTCTCCAAACACAGACACAACAGGGTATGCACCTGAATGCCTAATGTCATATTTTTTGTGACTTTCTTATTTTAGAACATAATTTAAATTACTGATTTACCATGTTTACAATGGCCTCCACTGTCTGGTGAAGGACATCAAAATTTATTTATTAAAATAATACCACTTTTCCAAATAGCACGCTACTATACTCTACATTCAAGTCTCTAGGTTCTGTCACCTTAAGAAAATAACCAAAAAATTTTGTAATGGTAATGCCAAATAACACTTCAGCTCTAACATAGTTCATCATTTCTCCTACACACTCCTGTGAAACACAGTTTTTTATTGTTTGACAATTCTGGTAAATTCTGCTCAAGTATTAAAAAAAATCCCCCAGGATGACACAACACTGTATATGAGATGACTTATTCTTTGAGTTGGTACGTGATAATTGAGATTAATCTTGTTCATCCTTTACTATTTGTTAAATGATGCTGCAGTAACAGCTTGCTCACCTACTATTTAAGCCAGAAAACAGAGATTCTGCCAAAATGTGCCTAAGCTCTCCAGAAATAGACCTTGAGCCAAATCATAAGAAAACAAAGGCAAATTCTTGAAACTCATCCCTCAAGGTATCCAAAACAGCTTGTCTGTGTGCTGCCACAGGATGTCACTGATGTTCCACTCACACATCACAACCAATTAAAAGTGATCTCGGAACAGAATGCACTCTCACACATATGTTGAGATATCACTAATAAAATCCAGCTTAATGAGAAACCTAACAGCTAAAGAGGTACCAGCTGGCTAGCTTAAAGCCAAAAGAGGTGTATGGGGTTTATGTGGCAAGAGTTTGGTAACAGGGGGCTACAGGGGTGGCTTCAGTGAGAAGCTGCCAGAAGCTTCCTCCATATCTGACAGAGCCAATGGCAGCCTCTTCCAAGATGGACCTGCCACTGGCCAAGGCTGAGCCCATCAGCAATGGGATAACACATCTAAGAGGGGGGAAGCAAGATGCACAAATGGCACTTTGAGCCAGTAAAAAGAGGAGTAAGAGAGAATATGTGAGAGAAACAGCCCTGCAGGCACTGAGGTCAGCAAAAAAGGATGGGCAGAGTGACAGAGCAGAGGTTCCTGTGCAGCTCATGGTGAGGCAGCTGTGCCCTTGCAGCAGATGGATGCCTGAAGGAGAGTGACCCTGTGGACCCATGGAGAGAGTAGCTGGAGTAGGCTTACTGGCAGGACTTGTGATCCCATGGGGTCACACACTGGAGAAGCTTGTTCCTGAAGGACTGAACCCTGTGGAAGAGACCAACACTGGAGCAATTTGTGGAGAACCACAGCCTGTGGGAAGGACTTGTGTTTGAGAAGTTTGTAGGGGACTGTCTCCTGTGGGACGGACCCCATTCTGGAACAGGGTAAGATTGTGAGGAGTCCTCTCCCTGAGGAGGAAGGAGCAGCAGAGACAATGTGTGATGAACTGACTGCAGACCCCATTCCCTGTCCCCCTGCACCACTGATGGGGAGGAGATAGAGAAAACTGTGAGTGAGGTCAGGCCTTGGAAGAAGCTGTGGGGGGAGGTGTTTGTAAGAGGTTTTTTTCTCATTACCCTACTCTGATTTGGTTGGCAATAAATTAACCTTATTTCCTCAAATCAAGTCTGCTTTGCTCATGACAGTAATTGGTGAGTGCCCTTATCTCAACTCATGAGCCTTTCATTGTATTTTTATTCCCTTGTCCAGCTGGGGAGGGGAGTGACAGAGCAGATTTGGTGGGCACCTGGCATCCAGCTGTGTTTCAACCCAGCACAAGAGTCAACTCGGAGAATAGTTTAGGGGTTGATTCTGTAACTGGGGGAAATCTCATTTTACACTATATCATTAGCAAGTTAGCATCATGTTGTGATAGGAGATCCTGACCTGCTCAGGTCACTGAATTCCCATTTTCAAAAGCTGCCCATGGGTAAAAGGTAGGTACTTTTCTGAACCGTACTATTTGAGGTTAAGGGAGAAATCATCAAAAAATAACTATAATATCACATGCAGAGAAAAACTGGGCTGTTAGAGCCAAAACAAATATTTTAAATAAATAATTCTCTTCATAAAACTGTCAAGGAGTTTATAACAGTCCTATTTTATGGGCTCTGAATAGTTTCTGATTTTTCTTGACATTTTTATAACTTCTATGGGAAAGAAAGAACATTTTGTCTTTAAGGAAAAATTCTGATATCTTCATTATCTTACAAACAAGAAATGAGAAGCTGAGACAGAAGCATGAGGTTCTGTCTTTATTTCAGATTCAAACTCCTTTTCTTCTACTTTGTCAATTTCCTCTTTCCATTATTACTTTCCTCAGAGATTTTTTTTACTGATAAATTTTGAATTAACTATTCAAGGCAGCAAAGTCATATTAAACATAAGTTATGGCACACCATGATGACGTCCTAGCACTAACCTCACTCAGGGCTTAATGCAGAAATCCAGATGTGCCTATCTTGGATTCCTGCCCTGAAAAACCCTGAAATCCATCACTAATCTTAATAAAATATTTTCACTAGTCAAGACCAGGGGCTTATATTAACCATAGTGTCCCTGTTTGCCTGTACATGTACACAACACAACCTGAAAATATTTTGTTACAATATATGCATTTACCTATCCTCAGGTATCTCAACCCCAACACCCCACACATCTGTTTTGTTTAGCACTTCAATCTTGTCAAGAACCCAAGAAGGGTTCCAGTGGTATCTACATGATATAATAGCAACATCTTCACTGCTCCTTTAATCTGACCTCAGATGATATAATCCAGGCTACCACCAGGAATTAGGAGTTCCTATGGAAGACAGAAGCACATGTCCTCAGAAAGCAAAGAACCACTACTTACAACAACTGACTTTGCAAAAGATAATTTTTCACTTTGAGAAAACTTCCTGAAACCTGCTACAGCACCTGAGACAAAGGGGAAAAATCAGATACCAGTTGTTGCAGCATCTTCCAGCATTGTTGTTTGATTTTACTGACTACTTTATCTAACTATTTTATTGGGCTGATAGTTGCACTGGTAACTGCTGATACTCTCAATCAATGGTTTTAGCTGCTTCCATGGTAACAAAGAGCATCCATGTGCACTAGAGTTAGAAATGTTTCTGTAACTGACCTCTTACATGCTAGCATTGTTATCTCAACCCTTTAGAGGCAGATGGGAAAAGTAAATCAAGGAAAACAATCAGCACGATACAAGATTTAAAGTACTTTTCCTTCTGAAAGAATTTCATGTGTTTTTTCTGTTTCTTTGTGTGGTTTGAGACTAACAGCCAAGAAAATGGTAAAAAGGTCATACATACCCCTTCTCCCTTATGTTAGGTAGAAAGAGAATATAATACTGAAAGTTTCTCACTCACAGAGACTCTCTTTTTTCCCCTTTTTAAAATTGTTGGAAGGAATCTGGACTATGTTCTGTATTTGTCTCTCAGAAGCCCTTTATCATCTTACTGAAAAGCATTATTTTCTTCTATGGTTTGGCTGTTAAGGAAGAGATTGACTCCTTTTCAATTGCCAAAAGTGCTGTATTTGTCAGTCCTTCCTTGCACACGTAAGACAGCAGCTAAGACATTATCTCAGTTAAGGGATTTAATACTTTCATCATTCATTTGGCCTTAACCTACCTAATCTGTCTACCTTCCTTTCTAGGAAAGCACAGCATACAGAATAATTGAATTTACAGTTTTATAAATATCTTTCCTAAGTCTCGTATCAGAATACATCTTGTTGTTCAATAATTCAATTGATTTCTGTGTTGTGCCCAATGTATTAACAGGGTTGCTCAACAAAACTACCAAACAAAAAGTGCACACAGCTTGAAGACATTTCTGGTATCTAGAGCAAAGAAGAATGGGCACCTGCACCAAGCCTTGGCCCTAGAATACTCCTGAGAGCAGTTTCCCCCATGGCTGACAGAGCCAGATACTCCTGACAGGAAATAGGCTTAATTGTGACATGGAAAAGACAAATGAGAATCAGTGGAAAGAAGCTTTTTGTTGGACCTGTATGGCATTGTGTGTGAGTGTTGTGCAGCTCATGAAGCCACTGAAAAGCTGCTGGACTTAGGACAAGTACCAACTTGTAAGGACTCAGTAGGCAGGGAAATTTATCCTCAATCATTTTTTTGTTTCAGATCTTTATTCTTTTTTTTTCCTTATTATTTATTTTTAAAACAATGTTTTGGAAACTGGAAATATAGAGTATGCTCACAAGAAGGAAAAGTGAGTTCTCTGAATTATGATTTGGGGAGAATCAAATGAAAGAAATTATATTCTATTCTGTCATGTGTATTTCTTTTAATAACCAAGCCTAAATACACAATGTATCTCTGCTCCACTGGTAGATGATGAGTACAGTCAGATGTTCACACCATTTTGAAGGAGGTTTACAGACTCATATATAATTTAGAGACTCATATTTTAATGCCAGGAGAGAGTATTAAGATCATCTCTTGAAGTTCTATCTACCCTGGGGTATAAGAATCACCTGGCAATGTGCACCCTGCCATTTAAGACCTGACATGGTAGCATGCATTTATCATTGGAAATTATTATAGAAGATTAGGTATCACTTCTTAAGACTCATTTTTGTGAGCATCTCTAAATATAATGTATTTTTTAAAGTAAAAATTATACAGTAAACACAATTTTTGCTTCTCATTTTTTAAGAGACAAAAGGACTTTTCTATAGGCTTGCCTGATGTTAACCTGAAATGGCAGCCATTATCTTTATTGTGATGAAAATTGTTTGCTTTGCTATACTTGGAATCTACAGTGAAAATACAACTGAACATGGTGCCATGAAGAATTTTAAATTTAGTTTCCTATTAACGAAATTCAGAGATTCATCCACAACTACTAAAATCCCCCTTTTATCTGTTGTAATTAGCCAGATCATTTGAGCTACAGTAATATGGGATGTGAATGTTATTGCAGTGGTACAGACCATAAAACCAAATAGAACTAAGCATCCAAAGAGTTTAAGAGATGGAAATCTTCTCTCTCTTGTGCCTGAGTTGGTTATAACCCTTGAATTAAATTCATCATTGTTAGAGAAGTTTTATATTCTTGTGTAATAGTAAAAATCAGGTAAGTTGAAAAACCTATATTAGTAAAACCAAGACCAAATTTAAGAAAAGTAAAAAATTAATTCAATCTGAGTTATTTTACTAGCTGCCATAGGCAACCAAATGATAGAATTTAGCAGCATAACCTTCTGATTTACATAGCAATACTGAGACACTATTCAGGCCCTTTAATTGCAGTTGATGTGTTCATAAAACTGGAAAAAAATTCCTAAAATAAACTGAAAATTGTGGCTTACATGGATATATTTTTAAAGACGTATCTTCAATCTACAGGTTTTTCGATAAATCCAATTTACTCCCTCATTTAGGGTAAATACACAACATGGAATTCACAGATTTAATCAAATAGAAGGTATTCTAATTCTGCCTTTTTCTGACGAGTACTTTGCAAGCCTGATCAAGCCATCTCATTTAAAATTTTAACTAAGTCCTTATCCAAAGAAAAATTAAGTTTTGTAAAGGGATGTTTTTCACAGTATGACTTTGAACTAGCTTAGAAAAAGATAGCTGAATTGATCCTAGCTTGCAAAAAGGCAACTTCCACTTGCTCTTCCCAGAAGTCATTCTTTTGGAAAATGATTTTGTGCAGAGAACAAACAAGAAGCAAGTTTACAAGAGATATACTGGCTGGATCTGAAGTTGATAAAAAGAACATTTTATCCAGTGTGACAGTGGCTAGGGAATGAGTTACCATCCCTGTCTTCAGAAAACAGAAACCTGAGAGAAAAATGTTTCATGTTTAATAACAGTAGTTAGACCTTTCCATCCTTCTGCTACTATTAATCTTTGTATTTTATTTCTGTGATGTTCCTTTTGTTTGGTCATGGCCCTTCAGCTGAACATCTATATTATATCTCTGTCATCTCCCACACATGCAAAATTCCTCCACAGAGGCACAGATATAAAGAAGAAATATAAAATATTTTTGTTAAGAAACCTCACTACTTTTTCCTCTTTTTCCTTGTACACATATGATAGCATAGTATGGTTTCCTTACTCCAGTAATTGTAGCAAATGAAAAATTTTTACCCTTCATTAAAAGTATTGGTAACCTTTAAGAATATAGTGTATGTCTCTGTTCCTTTAAATACTATCTTGTTGTGTGTGAGTAAAGAGATAAGCAGAGAACTTAGGCAGCTTAGAAGGTATCATCTCAACCTCCTGATTCCCATTGCCCAAGTGTAATTTCCCTAGTGGAGCTGAGTCACTGGCACAGATCGTGTGAGGCCTCCTGCTCTTCTGCACGGTTCCTGTCAGGATTCAGGGAGCCAAGCCAAGCAGCTCTCCTCTTCCACAATACACAGCCCAGCTTCTGAGGTCATGAGCCCAATTTGAGCACACAGAGCCAGTTTCCCTCATATATATTCTTTAGTCATAAGCTTCCAGAGAAGAAGGCCATAGGGCTGGTCTTGTTTCTAAGCGGCACTTCCAGCCAAGCTGAGGATGGCTGAGACCCACTTCCTCAATGAGCCCCCCAGTCACTGCTTTGCTTGGTGACAGAGCTGCTCTCAGTGACCTGGTGCTGAGGAAAGGAGGACTTGTCTCTGTTCCATGCAGTGTGTGCTATGAACTAAGAATGTCTGATGGATATGGCACTCAAGTGGAGTTAGGGCAGTCTCTATCCTCGGTAAGAAGACACGAAATGCAGCAAAAAGCCAACCTACACTCTACTGAATCTGGTGGTGCAGTCCAATCCAGCAGGGAGTCAATCACCACACAGCTGCTCACTCACTCCCCGCAGTGCAAGGCAGGAGAGAATTGGATAAAAAGGTAAAACTTGTGCATTGAGAGAAAGACAGTGTAGCAGGACAGAAAAGGATATGAAAATAATACAAATTATGAAAGACTGCACAAAACAAGTGATGCACAATGCAATTTCTCACCACCTGTTGACCATTGCCCGGGCAGCCCCCAACCCCTGGCCAATTTCCAACAGTTTCATGGTTCAGAACAAGGACATGATGTGGAATATCCCTTTGGTCAGTGGGGGTCAACTGTCTTGGCTGTGCCCCCTCCCAGCTTCTTGTGTCCCTCACCCTCTTTGCTGGCAGGGCAGTGTGAAAAGCTGAAAAATCCTTGACTTAGAGAAAGCACTGCTCAGTGCCAACTAGAACAGCAGTGTGTTAACATTATTCTCATTCTTATACCCAAAACACAGCACTGTGCCAGCTACTAGAAAGAAAATTAACTTCATCCCATCTGAAAGCATGAAACCAGACACTTAGGTAATGTTTAGGACCCAAAGCATGCAAATCTTCAGTGTAAAAGCCATACACATTATACAGTCCAGGCCTGGGAAAGGGAGGGAAGAAGCAAAAGATTTACCAGTAGCATAGTAGTGTATTCCATATCTGTGTCTGCTCTAGATCTTTGTAATAAACTTACCATTAAAGATATTTCACAAAAATTAGGTGAAAGATTTTAATGTTGAAATTCATCACCCATAAGAATCAGATTCTACATCCAAACAATCCTACCTTAAAAAATTGGTAAGGAAATATACATACTTTCTGGAAAAGAAAGACAAAATATAAAATTACATGCAAGAAGCTTAGCTAAAATAGTCTATTATTTAATATTTACTTGGCTTCAGTATTTCCTTGAGAATGTCAAAACAATTTTTTCTCCAAATGTTTTTTATCTCTAAACGAAGTCACTTGTAATTCTTTCTCTTTTCAATCCAATGAATTGTAGTCTTTAACTCTCCTAGACTAAAAATGATTCTTTCAGAAACACAAAATAAATGAATCATGACACCTGAACAGGGGTTAACCACATAATCTCCCATAAACAGCAAAAGAAATTGTACCACTAAATCTCCTTGTCTCAGAATGAATATTTAATACTAAAGTCAACACTCAAAATTTGCTTGTATTGTGTGAAAGTGTGAAAAGAAAAATGAAGTTGCTACATAATGAATGTTTTAAAACTGAATGGATGTTTTCAATTTTCTACTGTATATACAGAGTAACACTTCAATTTATTTAAATTTATACTGTAGCTTATAACCATATTAGCAACATAATTTCCTCAAACAGAGGAAAAAGCAGCATAATGTTTCCTCAGGAGTTGCTGCAATGCATCAATTCCAGACTGTGCCAGTGTGCTCCATTATCAATGATTTTTGCACCTACACTTTGGTCCATTCATCATCACAGTGATTTTGTAGCGTGTTTAGGTGAGAAAATCATTCCCTCAGATGCCTTAAATGAAACGTTATATTAAAAAAACAGATAAGTAAACAACAACCACCAAACCTCTGGACTTCTGGAGAAAATTTCCTTTTTTTCCTTTGTGTTTGTCCTAGGTTACAATGTAAGATGAAACCAAAAGCATGCATTCTATCATCTCAACAAGCTGTTAAAGCAGGTGAGGCAGTGTTCACTATCTCCTCCCATGACTCATCCCTGATAACTCCCTGCAGGGGCTCTGTTCAATGGGCAATCAAGGACCCACCGCACTACTCATAAAATTACATCATCCCACTGTGAGATGCTCCGCCCAGAGGGAGGAACCAATGATTCCCACCTGGATACAATCTGTGGTTTGGAACATCCCAGTCAGCCCCACCGAGTAGATTCCCAGAGGACAAGAGCTACAACTGGACCCTCAAGTGAAGAGCAGACCCTTCTATAGGATCACTGCTCCAACAGGATCACTTCATCTGGACTGCTACCACCACCCTGACTAACAGGGTGTTTGGTTGTATCCTGACCCTGTCAGTGTTCTTGTACTGTTGTGTTTATTTTAATTTTCCTATTAAATTATAATTCTGACTTGGGATCTCCTGCTGGTTTGTTTTCAAACTAGTACAGTGTTTATTTTTACACTGACAGTACGTTAAAATATTCAAAAAGATAAAGCACTGTTTTCTTTTCTGGTCTAGATGAAGAGGAACCTCACCTTAATTTTCTGAAGAAAAAGAGCACTCAATGGTGAAGAAACATTACTGACTGATAGAAAGGAGACACAGAATTATTACTAATTTAGCCTGGGAATGCTCTGACTTTCAGTAAAATACTTGGAATCTACATGAAATCTTTAGTATAAGACCTCTTTTATCAAAGTGGTTAGATACACATGTTTAAGAAACCTGCAAATTAAAACTATCTTCTTCTATTTTCAGGTAATTCTGCAGTCAACATCATACAGAATTTCACCATGATAGCATCATAACACTGCAAAATGTACATTTTTTTCACTGAAAGCAAAACAATTAAACCAGACTGAATATTTTGCCCTGCAGAGCAGTGCCTAATATAGGAAAAAAATAATTAAGGAATTTTTTAAAGAACCATAATTAAGAATGTATTCATCCTTTAAACTGACAGAGATTGGATTCCCATTGACACTTTGCAACTGACAAAAGAGTAATATTGAATTATCCCAAGAATAAAAGTAACAATCTTTAAAAATGAATCAGTGATAATGCTCTGGACTCATATCTCTTATTATCCAAAAACAGAAAAGCAGTAGTTTAAAAATCACAATTCAAGCCTATTCAAATGCTCAACCGTACTTTCCTGGCTTTTTTCCTATATTAAAATATCTGTTTGTATATAATATGTCTTAGAAGGTTCTCTTCTAGTGCGAAACTACTTCTTATATGAGTGCACAGAACCCACATTTTACTTGGAAGGTGATTTATGCAGCTCTGCAAAATCAGGTAGTGACTTTTTGGTGTTGACAAGGGCTCCCTCTTGTGATACTGTACTGAATTTGGATTAATTCTGAGGCATTGGACTGGACCATTATTTTATGAGAGGAAATGCTTCACTAAGCAGTAGGGAATGTCAAATGGATTGTGTCCTGGAAGGTGGAGATGCATATACTTGTTCTAGCTATGCAAAAAATGCAGAGAACCTGGAAATTAGGAATAAAAACACATGCAATTACATGACTGTCCACATAAACATGGATTGTTACAAGAATAATGAGAACAGTCCTGTACCTTTATTAAATAAAAATTCAGTAATTAAATCTCAGGAGGATATTAAGTAAAATAACCTGGTGTCAACAACATGAATGTTTTACAAATTATATATAATTGTACTTATGAAGGTTTATTAATAACAACATCTTTGGAATTTTTTCCAAAGTACTTATGTATGGACAGAGCTCTTAAACAACTGCTTCTATTTCAATTCAATTATCTTTTCATGCACTTTCCAAAATTATTTCTACGAAGTTTTCAATAAATACATCCTTTAATTAAGAGCAAATTGTCTCTTTCCCTTTCAAAAATAATTAAAATGCCATTCTCTGATTTCAGCCAAATAGAAAAATATCACCATATTGGTTTAAGTTAATTTAATTCCCTAAGTAAAGATCATGGAAAACAAAATCAGTAATGTCTATGGGCATTAGGAAACTTGAGACTTCTGAATAAACATTTCTTCTAGAATTACATACTTTCTCCTCTCAGAGGTCAAAACCAAGGAACAAAACTACATCTCTTGTAGACATCTGTAAAACCAAATTTCACCCACTGCCTGAAATGTAAACTAATTGAGAATGGAAATTACATACTGCAGGCAGAAGGTTACTTGCATACATGCTGCATTTTCAGCTGATTAGAGCATGTCAGTACTGTAGTAAATCAAAGTTTATTATCCCTTTCAATTGGTTTGGTCATTTGCAATTATAGGTGCTGCATATGATATAGACTTTAAAGTATTAGCATAAAAGCCCAACTGAAAAGATGCATACAGATAGGTCAGAGTAACTTGAATGACTTAGTCAGTGTCAAGAAGCTTTGCATACCACAGCATGTTCCTAAAATAACATCTAAATCCAATAGCTGACTGCATGAAATGTAGATGTTCTTACATTTTGTGATTATCAATTTGCCTCCCTCAAATGAGCTAACATTGGGACTATGCTATTTTCACAGAAAAGAAAGGCTTTCATCAGCTCCAGATAGTCACTTCTCACAACAGAATCATGAAGGTGTTTATTCCTCCAACATATGTATCTTACTACCACTCCTTGTAGCTTATTTGGTATCATTTTCTATAGTAATAGCTCAAAAATTGTGACTGCACACAGAATTATACCTAAACTGGGTCAAATGGTAACAGATTTTTCTAAAAAATACCTTGTAAGTGTACTTGGTTGTAGTAATTTTTCTATAAAAACATCACCAGCTATGTATTTTTGTACAAAGTATGTAGGATGTGCTCAGTTGGATACAAAAGAAGGCAACCACCTCCAAACAAATTTGCCATCAGAGATGCAGCAGCAGAGCTAAAACTGGAGCCAATCTGAAGCCCCAGCTATCTCAATCAATCTCTTACAGCTGCAAAGTTTCAGTCCAGGAAGACCTTGGACAAGCATTTTCGTCCCAACAGGCTACATGCACTATAAAGAGGTAAAAAAGGGAAACTAGAATACAAAAATAATTGGGTCCTGCTTCTGTTTTTATTTCACTGAACATTAACATGAACCTTGGGTTGCTTAGCTTAGCAAAGAGCCCAAACTGCTAGGCTGTCCCAAACTCCTTAAAACCAAATAATATGTATTTGTATTAAAATACCATAGACTGATGTAGAAGGGAACTTCTAAAACATTCAGTTGGGGGAGATAGCAACCTGACTTTCTTTTGAGATACCAAAATATATATAAAAACACAAGACTGAGGTATGCCAATAATTACAGATTTTCTTAGCATTATGAGAAAACTATACAGTATATGGTTATATCAACTATTACTTTACCTATTGTTCCTAGGATAATGACAATAAATGAAGGTAAGTAGATAATCCAGCATGTTAATTCATATCCTTGTATATTTTAAGCACCCAGAGAAGTAGATAAATCATAATGCCCCCTTAATATTCATTTACCAGCAAAATACTACCATTAAAATAGTCAGAAAGGTGAAAACTAGAGTCCAGATGGTACAAGGCATAAAACAAGTTTCCAAAATTTTTCCTTTAGGCTTTTACAGAACTGGAGCTAGTTGTAAGATATCAATGTGTTGACAGATATAATAATGTTTTATAAAAGGAGTGATTCAACTGAAGAAATATATGTGGGACTGGAAGATAAATCAACGTGCATATCCCATTATTGGTAACTCGAACAATGGAAGCAGATGTGTTATTTCTGCTGTCTTTTGCCAGCATAGGAGGATTTGCTGCCGTCCATATCCAGCAACTTTATGTCTTCTCCACACCCCTGAGATAAGCAGATGAGTCAAACTGAACCTCAGTCACTTGCCACTAATTCTAAAGAAAATTCACCTTTCAGGCTTTTTTTTCTACCTCATCATTTTAGTGATACAATGAGCTTGAAAACTGACATACATCTATTTACTAACTCCAATATTGTTATCATGTAATATCATGTAATATGCGCATCATTTGCATTGCATATGGATATGCTTGTGAATACAAAAATGTATCTGTAAATGTGTATTTCAAGCAGTCAAGCACTTGCAGAGTTCTCCACCCTGTGAAGTGTTCTCTGTTCCAAATCTTTGTGAGACAAAATCAGATTCTAGACAACTGTGAGAAAACAGAGAAGGGAAAAAATGAACTCAAGTTTAACTTGCTGGTATCAAGTCCTAACTTGCATTTTAGCTGTGGCTTTAAACAGGAAACCACTGTACAGACATGATGTGCTACACAAATAAATAGCCTGGCTACAAAAAATTAAACATAATCTCTCTAGTCACGTCAGTAGATAAGCAGTCACCTGATTTGGCAAAGTAAAGATTATCTGTTGATAGCACAGGCCATAAAACTTCATATTCAGATGAGTTATGTTGAAAAAAAATTGTTTACTGGGAAGTGAGTCATGCTCCCCATAAAATGATGAACAGCAACTCTTATAGATTCATAGAATCACTATGGTTGGAAAAGACCTCCAAAATCATCAAGTCCAACATCAAACACCACCATGGCCATTAAACCATGTAACGAAGGACTACGACTACCAGTAGTTTTGGGCACTTCCAGAGATGGTGGCTCCACCTCTTCCCTGGAGAACCTGTTTCCATGTTTTATTACTCTTCCAGTGAAGAATTTTTTCCTAACAACTGGGGGGGAGGGGTCCACCACAACAAACAACCAACTTGAACTTCCCCTGGTGCAGCTTGAGGCCATTTCCCCTTGGCCTGTTGTTAGTTATGTGGGTGACAAGGCCAACTCCCCACCTCACCCTGACCAGCTTTCATACAAATTAAGCTAGAAGTGTAAAATGACAGCTACTCTGCGAAATGAGGGCATAATTCTATATTCTTCTGCCTTTATGTTGAATTGAGTAATTAGCAGTGACTTGGAATGGAAAATTATGTAGTTCCCCTTTATGACTTCTAATATCTCACAAGATAGGATCTGTATACTCTCTGATATGGCCTCAGATTTCTCTATTAAAAAAACAAAAAAAAAAAAAAGAGAGAAACCTAAAAACCCAACTCACAGGATATTGAAGGGAGTTCAGAAAGCCATCCTCATGCAACCGTCAAAGTCTCCCTACCAAAGCCGAAGAGATCATGTGTACCACCATAAACCTTATCAATTTTTGCCCAAGGAATGACCTAGAATCACCTATTTAATACAAGTTCTCTAAAGAGAAATGTGCAACAATGTGTCTGTGGAGAAAAGGAACAAACCAAAGCCCTGCCTAGGTTCAGCTGCACATGTTATTCACCTCTGATCAAGGGAGGGGCAGAGGATGAATTACAGTCCTGCTTTTCAGTGGAAAGCATGTGACTAATGTATTGTGATAAGGACGATACATACACCCTAAAAAAAGCTGGACCAAAGAAATGGACACTGGAGAGAGGATAATTCAACAGTATCACAATTGTAAATATCACAATTGGCAAATTGCTGGGTTTCAGTTGTTGGTATATTCTGCATCCCACAATTTACACATAGCTTATTAAAAATCATCAAGCTTGTCTTAGAAAGGCTGACTGAGTCACTAAGAACCTCTGCTGAAGTAGAATCCTCCAGATGCTTAAACACATGGACAGAGAGTTTTTCTAATTGTTGCTCAAAAGGAAAGAGTAACAAGATCAAAACAAGATATTTAAAAAACATTTTTAACTATATTTTTTCCTTTTTAAGTTTAGATTCTGAATGAAAACAAAATAATGTCTTTTAATCATCATTTTAATTAACATTTTGAATTCTTTCTTTCCTCATAGTTCACTTAAAGTTACTCTTTTCCTAAATAAGATACTTATGCATCCTTACTGCTAGTGTCAAAAAATCCAAAAAAATAAATAAGGGAAAACTCCAACCAATTAAGCCTAGTTAAGTTTGAAAAGAGGAGCTTCCCTGAGATGTCTACTGTCTGCTATTTTGTTCATGGTATTTTAAAAGAAAGAATATTTGGTATACATTCTTTTGGAAATATCACTCCATATGAATTCAGTATAACTCTAAAACACACTAAAGGAAGCTGCACAGAAAGTAACAGTCCCACTGTTCACTTTGGTTAAAACATTCACTATAACAATATTGCAATGTTATTTGTTACAGCGGACAAAAAGCCCTTCCCTTCCCCCTGCAGATGTATTTGTGGCAGAGCTTGGCTGACTGATTCTTCCTGGAGTAAAACCAGCTGAACATCTCAGGCTGTGATGATAATCACAGTTTGACACTGGTTTACCACAAGTTGCTCTGGAAAGACGTGCAGGGATGGGCTGTACTCTCCTGGTCTGTGGAGCTGAGGTGCCCTGAGCTGATTCATCCTCTGTGTGTACAAGCCCCTCCCAAATTTTAATGTAATATGTGACTCGCAGTGGGATATCGGAAATTCCATTTTGACAAATCTTTTTTTTCAACCCTGACAATTTCAAGCCTATATTGGTTAAAGGAAAGCCCTGCTCCCACTCTAAAAGTTTTGCTACATATTCACATTTCACACAGAACAGGTATTTCCTTTGTAATAGAATATGTATCAATTATTTATCATTATATTCTTGCACAGAAAATGTCTTCAAGCATTATGAAAGAAATTATAAAAATGTGTTTAACACTAAATGTACAGCTGAAATAGCATATGAACCATAACAAAAGTAAAGAAGTTTTACATTGAACTCATCTGCATTCAGACCCATGAGTATTTCAAGCTGCTATTAACAAAAAATTATAAAAAAAATCACTCATACTTAGAATTGTTCCTGTAAATCAGCAGTGTTAGGTTTACTTTCATAAAGAAAATTTCATTCCACCGTTGTTATGAAGTCATCAATATCACAGAAATAAATACAAGATACAGCAAGATCTTTCACCTTTTAATCTGTGCTAGTTCCGTAGACAGGTAGAAACATGGAACATGTGGACAGCAAAGTTTAAATCACATAGGTTTATTTAATATTAAAGACATTGGACATAACGTACAGACAACAAAAGAAACAAACCAACTAAAACAACCAAAAGAAAGCCAACAAACCAACACAACAAAAAAACCCCACAAAAGGGTATCTAGAAAAACTCCCTGTCACTGGCAATTTCTACAAACAGAAAACACCCCTGAACTGAACAAAGTCTAGCTGCAAACATAGGTGAGAAGAAGGCAGACTCAGAGAAACTTCAACATTTTTTGAAACAGCACTATAGCTATACTACAACCTCTTTCATTATTATTATTCATCAAGAGCTTTTTTATGTTCCTTGCTGACTCACTGACATTGTTGGCTCACTTTTTTACTGAGATAACAAAGAAGGATGTATGCCCTCAGTCGAGCTTTCCCCAATCATTAACCATAGTAGTGGCAAGGCTGAGGGAGAAAGCCAAAGTTAATTTCTGTAATATCACATTTTCACATAACTGTTTAAAAGATAGATCCTATGAAGTAAGTAAATGGTTTACTTTACATGAGACTAGTTATTTTTTCAGTATACCATATTAAAGTTAGACCTTGTTGCATTTTTCAGAGCTAACATACCTGGCTTAAGCTATGCTTTGATAAGATTAAAACACAAGGAAACAAAATGAGCAGATTCAGCAAACAGGAGTCCAGAACATACCCATTATGAACTTAGGGTATACTGAGATAACTAGGCAGCTACAGATATGTAAGTCCAAAGGCCGTATCCTCTTTGATACATACATTTTATATATGTTGTCATTTATTCCTTTGGCAACTTTTTTTTTTCTACTGGTATTTATCTGGTCATATCTTCCTCAACATTTCTCTTACCTTTTTCATGGTATCTCTTTTTTTTTTTCTATTTCAATTCATTCTTGAGCTAATGAGTAGAAAGATGCCTATGCTGCATAAATAACCAAGAAGATTTAAATAAATTATTCCCTTTATTTCCACAGCACGTGACTGATCAGGTTATAATATAATAATTCAGTGAAGAAGCTGCTCATCAGATCCTCCAGTAGCTTTAAGTTAGCAAATGATGCTAATTTACAACAGCCTGGACAGATGACCCCAGCTGACCAAAGGAACATTTCCACACCATGTGACATCATGTTCTGTGTATAAACTGGGGGAAGAAGGGGTAAGGGGAGGATATTTGGAGTGATGTTGTTTGTCTGCCCATGTAACCATTACGCATGATGGGGCCCTGCTCTCCTGGAGATGGCTCCACACCTGCCTGCCCGTGGGAAGCAATGAATTCATTCCTTGATTTGCTTTGCTTGTGTCTGCAGCTTCTGCTTTCCCTGTTAAACTGCCTTAATCTCAACCCATGTGTTTTCTACCTTTTAGCCTTCCAGTTCTCCTCCCAATCCCACTGGTGAGGGAGTGAGCAAGCAAACTGCTTGGCCCCAGGCTGCAGGCTGAGGTTCAACCACAATAGGCTGATACTTAACTATTTAATGACGTATAGGTAAAATATTCATTTATATAAATGAATATACTACACATGTGCCCAGCAATAAAATACACACAAGTTTTGCTTAAAGATATTGCAGGCTAATATATGAAATCTCATCAACTGTAGCGTGATTTCAGGAAACAGGCTGCTTCTTTAAATGCACATAAATTTATTTGTATCAGTAAAGCAGAGCGTGAAAGATTCTGTAGTTTTATTGAGATAAGGGAAGTGGGAGAATTTAACTCTCTGTACAGCTGTAAATTTTGAATTCACATCTAACTCCAGGCCGATCTAAATATCTGTTGCAAAGAGCAAGAATGCATAAATACAGTCAATCAAAGATTTTTCAATATTTACACAGGTGTAAGTTTCCCTCTGACTGGAATAGGTAATTCTTAGTTTATTTAATTAAATGGGGCCATTAATCTATCATATAGACGAAGAATTTGTGATACATGTAACTATATTTTCACTCCCAGAAATCATAAAGAGACACATATAGTTACTAATGAAATATTTGTTGCAAAAGTGATCCAGCAGAACATACATTGGGTGTGACAATGTTCAAATCATCTCAACATTCTCCTAATTTAAGAATGGTTCTATTTCATGTATTCTATTTCTGTGTATTGACATGGGGTTTCAAAAGCATCCTTCCTTTGCCTGCTGTGAAAATCTTCCTGCTTAGATCACTATACAAAAGATCAGAAATAGCAATGTCAAAATATTTTATATTTTTAAATAACAGAATAATCAGAATGCTAAAAGTATAGTTTAGAAATCCCTTTTAATTAACATGTTTCTAATAGAATCCAAGGTGACTGATGCTTTAGTTTGCATAAATTATGTTTATATTTTTCAAACCAAGACTCGACAGAAAAAAAATCACAAATTGATCAGAAAGGTCCTTTGAAAGGATCTTTGTTCATATAAGTTGTACCTATACAGGTTTGGGTTTTGCTGACATAATGATATCATTCTAATAATTATTGCTTATATCAGTGTAGATCTGAATTTCAAAGTTCTTGCTGATACGTTTTCTGAGCTGGGTTTCTTTCTTATGCATAGTAGTCTTGTTTACAATCATGTTAATATTTCACTAGGGCTTAAAATTCAACACAGTTTACAAGGTGCAAACTTCAGTCTTGACTGCCCCAAAGGCATTGCTACAACTTCTGTGACTTCAGTTTGCTTGCACATCCTGGCATCCTGTAGGCAGGTACAAGAGAACCACGTGTCGAGCTGTGCTTCTCCTGCCGCTTTCACCACCCTCCGGTCAGGTGTGGACTGTACCTGCTGAGGGCAAGGCGGCAGCTGAAAAGCACCAGGGAATCACATTACGTTAGATCCTTCCAGCTTCGGGTGATTAACTCAGTCCATTTCATAGAACTGAGAAGCTTTTGAAGAAAACCCAATGGAATACACACACAAATCGCTGGCAATCAGTAAGTGCCAGCTTCTCTCTATTTACTACGAGTTGTTGGGGTTTTTTGGTGTTTTTTAATTCTTTTGTTTGTTTATTTTATTTTCCACAAAACTCGGTAGAAATGCATTGGACTCCTTGGTTTTGAGATTTCTATTTTGAGCTAAATCCTGTGGGCAACTGAACACTTTAAACTTCCACTGACTTCAAAATTCCTGGACCATTTATTAAGATTTGATTAGCAATTTGGTGGTTGTGTTCAGGCTTTCTCTCATACATTTTATACCTTCCACTACACAGAAGGCAGGGGGTTTTATATTCCAGGAGTTTTTCTATTAAGAAAAATCTATGCTTTCCTACAGATCGTTACAGATTATTTTTGTTTTAGCAAGTGGGTTTTTATTACTCTTTCAGAGTCCAAGTACGTTTCTGTTATTAAATGCATTGCACACAGAAACATATAAAACGTATAAAATAAATATAGCTTATAGATGTATCAGAACATACAGTTAAGTGCAGCTTTGCTTTAATAACTGCTCAAAGTATCCCCTAGAGCAACAGCACATAGTAAAAAGGGTTTGAGCTTACATTCTTGTATGAGCCAGCAGCATTGTTTCCCTCTTAACCACCAAAGTAACTTAACCAGTTTGACCAGGATCTAGTATCCTCCTGAGTAAAGACTTAACTACTCTATTGAGAGCAGTCCCTTTCTACAGCCAGTCAGATGAGTAAACGCTATACACTTTTTCCTAGGCGAAGCAGTAGCAGTTCATGGAGCTGCCCTTCACAAACCTTGAAGCAGCTTTCATCGTGCTGGCTTTTGTCATTTTCACCTTGTTTACCCTGGCTTCTATCTACAGTGACTCCCATGACAACAAAGAAGGTAATGATCTAAAACAAATGTAGTACTTTACAAGTTTTACTAATACTCTAATTACATGTTTTGTGATTTACCTTGCCGGTGGACTTACAGTACCTGACACTAGCTTTAGGAATACCCCACGAAGGGCAGACAGTAATTGGTTAAGATGTCAATAAAAGTCACAAGCATAGAAATTGCATGAAGTGTGAGAACAAAACCCTTAAGAGCTGGGTCTGCCCATTCGGACAGAGCTGTGCCTGCCCACTGGGACAGAGCTGTGCCTGCCCACTGGGACAGAGCTGTGCCACACAACCGAGATCAGTGCTGTGAGCAACCTCTGTTCTCTGTAGGAGAGGATTTTCTCCTGGCAGCAGTTCTGCTTCATGGTCTGAGGAGTTATAAAACGCTTAGGCTGGCAAAACTGAGGATGTTCTTGTAATCAAGGTAAATGTTTGTTTTCATCAGGCTGAAGCCAAGTATTTGCTCCCTTTTAGGAGAGTGAAAATGTCATTAAAAGTGCCGGGGGCGGGGGGGGGAGGAGGATGTGGTTCTTTCTCCCATTCAAAAAGTTTTGAAATCTGAAAAAAGCTCTCAGCCAAATTCCCTGGTAGTTCTACAAAGGAGATTTAACATAACCTTACACAATCAGCAGAGAATTGCTGTGTTACACGAGTAGTGCTGTCACAGCCACCTTCATGCCATCTAATCTCTTGCACCATCGAGGCTGCTGGAGTGGAGTGGGAGCAGGGAGTTCTGGCAATTCCTACCAACAAAGGAGTTCCTCTCTTCTTCCTAGCCTCCCATGGGATCACCCTACCCCTGCTCAGCTTCCTCCAACTGGAGAAGGGGGGAAGGAAAGGAGGTAGGGAGAAAGAGACTGAAATAAACTCCTGAGGCACACGGCAATATAGCTGTTTGTTTCTGCCATATCTGACAGAAACTAATCCAGTGTTACCTTGATTTCTGTCTGAAATAAAATATTTATTTTATGAGCAACCCTAGTGGAATGCTCTTGACATATGTCTCATATTGTAAAACTCTGGCCTGCCTAATAATTTGTGAAAAAATAGCTAACAGCATGGAAGGTAAGGAAGCATTGCAGCACTCGTCACTTGCATGCCAATTAGGTTTCTTTCTTGCTCTTCTGCTCCCTTGGATTTTGCATCACTTCTACACAGAAGGGTAAAGGGCCTGAAAACAATGCACATTTCTGTGGATAAAGTGTGGTTGCCATGAGAACTGACCTCATTCAGACAGCGTGGACACAGACTGTTTTTCCTGGGACAAGTCTGTTGTCCTGACTTGACAAGAACAGCAACTCCTCCCGCTCTGAGGAGGATGGGGGAAGCATGTGCTGTAAGGCGTGCGGTCCTCGTGGAAGCCAACAAATTCTGCATTGGCAGGAATTTTAAAATGAGACCCTGTTTCACTGGTCTATAACTGACATATATCTTACAAGATCAAAAAGGAAAGTTAATAGAATCATATTGATTTTAAGCTTATGTCTGCCATTGTGCAAAGACAAGGTTAGGTCCCCTTCCCTGCCCTCAGCTTCCACAATAACTTACAACAGAGTTGTAGAGTGAGTACCTCTGACAGCATCTCCTTAGTGTCAAAACCACATGAGAACTTCTCACTTGTCCTGTTCATACCGCCACAACCACATTTTCAGTTTGCAAAGAGAAAGCTGAAGCCTCTGCTGAGCACTATATGAGAGTAGAATCTGGATTTAAGAGCTCATAGGTGCCAAATATCTCAAAAAACTTGGTTTGTCATCAGCAGATCTAGTTGTCACATTCCCAATTAGAACTATATTCAAAGAACTTTGTATGCAATGATTTTGGACAGAATTGTTGTGAGAACAAATCATGCTTACTTATCCGAGTTAAATACCTCCTGAATTCAGGCAACCTCCTTCTGCAATAACAGAGTTTTGTAACCATGTTTATGCCATTCTCCTACAAATTTTTTTTTATCTGCATTTAGAGGAAAGACCAGCAAGCAGGGAATCTATAAAAAGCCTGCTGCCTAAGTTACAGTGGCAACAGGAGAATGAGAACCATACACCCTCTTTGCACTAACACTGAGAGATGGTTAGAAAAGCTAAGTGAGACATGTTTCAGTGAGGTGATGTCCTTCATCACTCTTTTAGCACACTCATACAGCACTGGGACAGCTCATTCTACTCACATCTGGAAGAAGTATCCTTTGATTGCCATCTTGCATGTTGCCTGGACAGAAAAGGAGGGATACAGGAGGATTCCAATTTATATTCCAGTTGGTTCAGTTATTCAAGTGGAGAGAGTTGTACTTTTTTTGTGGGAATATGACTGCACTTGTTTTGTTTTTTATCGTGGCCAGGAAGTTTGCACATCATTTGCTTTTCCCACAAAACAAAATGTAGTGTGTATTTTTCAGATATTTATTTAGATTAAGGAAATGAGAAGTCGAAATATTATCCTGTATTTCTCAAGCTTCTAAGTCAAGTTTTGAGGGAAATTGTTCTAAAAAAACTATCTGACCTCATATGACAGTATTTTATCATGTATAGCAGAGGATAGAGTGCAAATCAGCTGCTCCTGTTCCAGCTCAAAAGCCAGTGCTCAGATTTGCCACTTCAATGGAGGAAAGGGACTGGGAAAGAGGAGTGTGCCTGGCCAAGTGTGGCAAACTAGACATATCAAATAGAGTAATTAGGAAGTGAGGAGAAGTATGCTTACCTTCTGTTAAAAGATAAGAGTTTTTCTCCCTCAGAAAAATGAAGATATGTTCTGTGGGATTATTCTACCTTTGAGCAAGTGCAATAATTCATGCAAAAGTAAATAATGCCTTTCTCCAAAAGTCTGTATCTACCTGAAGAAGAAAAGCAGAGTATTTGGAATAATGTTCACTTGTTCAGGGAAGAAAAACAAGACATCTGAGAGCATTTATTCATTAATTGAGGAGGAAGTAAGAAAAACTCCTGATAATTTGACAACTCAGATACTTGAGGAAGGGCACTGAACAAGTAGAAGGACACTACTGAAAAATGCAGAAGTGTTTCACTAGATTTGTCATAAGGAAACTTAACTCAGAAAACTAAACCTAAGGCATGTATCATCATACTATGCAGAATAGTAGTCACTGGAAGTAGCACAGAAGCCTACAGAAAACCTAAATATAAAATCAAGAATATACTCATTGCCCATGTTACGAAGCCTTTTTTTTTCTGTCATTACATATTGTTCTTTACAGTTAGATGCCAACATGCTAGCATCTGGCACAAGCTGCAGGACATGGATTAGAGTAAAAGCTGACAAGGATGGAAACTGTTTGGAAATCTGTGGTGATGGGATGTTCTGAAGGAGGCTGCAGCATGTGTTTCCTGCTGCCCTTTCAGAAGAGGCTAAACCCCCTGTCACAACTTATATGGAACTGAATTTTCATGCCCCACTGCCCCTGTAGCTCTTTGATGTATTGAATAACAGTGAGGAAGCAGTCTTCTGATTTTCTAGGATTCTTTCTTATGTGTAGCAGGTAAGCCTTGACTTTAATTCTTTCCACTATTTCGCCAGCATGGAACTAAACAACAGCTCCTTGAAGCAAAGTTCAATGTGCTACATAGAGATTTATTCTAAGAAATATAAAAGATGACAGATTTATTTTAAAAAGGTAAAAGAGAGCAAGATTTTAAGAACTTGTGATGCATTTGTTCCCAAGAAGAGATGGTCATTAGAAGAACAGTTCCAAGCAGAGTCTATGCAATAAATCTCCCACTGGAGGGAGTTGTCTAGTCACCGTGAGCCACTAGCTCTGCTACTTGGAGAAGAATTATCTTGCAAAGACCAGAAACAACACACGAATTCTTGGAAGTCTTGCTTTCAGCAGTGTCTGCTGGAATTGAAATCTCAAGTCTGAAGATTAAAATGCCTGTTTTGCTGTTCATATCTCCATTGCATGACAAGCTATTCTAAACACAGGGGCACACAAGGGAGTTCTTCTATTGACTTAGCAGATTTTTGCCTCAAGTAATTTGATTTCTTATGCACTAATTGAATTTCAGTGGAAGAAATTTACTGGTTTTCTCCACTTATACAGTATAATCCAAATGGTAAGACCACAAGGAAGATATTAGCAAGAGAAACCCCCATGACGCAGGAAATTTATTCCTCCTTATCTGTATTTTTTTTTTCAGAAAAAAAAATCCCACCAACTATACATATAGTGGAAATAAAGGGAAGATTGCCAACACTAAACCAGTATTTTAAAAATTTACTCACAGTAAAATTACTTAAATTTTTCTGTGTTTAAGAACAGTGACCCTAAATACTGAGGTGTCTGAGCTGATCCCTTTGAAGACTGCACTTGTAATGATTTGAGTACTGACATACCAAGCAGTGATAAGTACAAACAGCAAAGTGCACTCAAGAACTCGCATCTTCTGATGTTTAAGATAGTTCTAATATTTTTAATATGTTGTATATTAGGAAAGTTTAATATTTCCATTATTTCACTAAAGAAAATTTCTTTTGATTACAAACTGATGGTAAGCCTTGTGAGGCTGTGGAGTCATATGGAATACTGCAAGCATGCAAGTCTGCAGACAAAGCCCCTTCTATTTCTCCTTCTTATAAAACTGAAGGCTCGAGTAAACTTAATGATCACTCATTTACCAACAGATTATGTCCAGAAAAATGACATCAGCTGAAATTTTCAAAATCAAAGGGAACAGTAAATGTTGTACATTAGCTACTATTTCACAGAATCAAATGGCTGTGGGCACTGCAAAAAGGAAAGAGAGTAACATTGTTTCCTACTAATCAATAAATCTGATTACACTGGAGAACAAAACACCATTAAAAAGGAAATATGTAATCATGTTACAAGCCCACAATTTTTTGTAACTGATTTCTAGGAATTCCTGAATAATTTCAAATAAAAAACTTTGCATGACATGATAAAGTTTTCTACATATTTTCATCCCAGCTGAATCAATTATCACCTGTACATTATGTACAAAGTACAATTTCGGGAATAAAGAGCCTTGACTATGCATCTGTTTTTAATAGGGAAAATTAAAGCACATAACAACAATGTTAATTCTGCAGGAGGAATCCTGGAGAATTAATGTTTAACCTTCCCTTAGTCACAAAGGGACTCTTTTCCAAGGGACACAGCTTGGGGACAATCCTTAGTGACCTGCACTGGTTTGATGGTTTAGCATCTGTTTCATTCCATGAGAAGGGGCAATAGCACAATTCACATGCTTGATGCATTCTGCTCTAGAGGTCAATATTTTCAAACTCTAAACCAGCAAAATGATCAGATTTAGGCTCTTTAGTTTTGGATCTTTCTTTGCACTCCACAGGTTGACATAATTAGCAGTATTAAAGACTGTGAGATTGTACGGTCACTTAATGATTTTTTTCTCTGCTGCCTAACTGTTCTCAGGCTGCTTTCACATCTTATTAAAGATTATGTCACTGCTTAGAGTAATGTAACTACTATTTTGTAGGCTTTGCTGCAATTAGCACTTCTCTTTAGCACCTATGTTCCTTCTGTTATTAGCGCTTGATCTTTCCCTCTGTGAAAACTCTTTAAAATAGTTTTTGTATCTCCCTAATAAGAACTCAAAACTATTCCTGTATTATATATTATTCAGAAGTATCCTACCAATTTAAGGGAGATTAGAGTAAAATTCCAGTTAATCTGATGAAAGAAAATTTGGAATTTATATTCCCTGTTTTAAAATCAACCATGAATGTGAGCTCCTTACCGTCTTGTTTGAAAATGTAGCAAAAAAAAGGAAAGGTATTTTTCAATAACTACTTTAAACTCCGCTGCTTTTTACACTACATTAGGGACTTCAGAAGTATTACTTGGGTGTCACAGCAGATATTTTAATCATGATTTTTAAATTGAATGAAATCACCACAATATTTAAGACCCCTCAGTGTGTGCCGTATGTCCCTTTTACTGCTTGCAGCACCTAACAAACGAAGTTTATGGGGGAAAGACTCACTTGGACTTCAGAATCAGAATCCATTCAGAACCATGTTTATGTCTGACCACAATTACAGAATGTCTCACCTAAGAATATTATCAGAACACCAAGGAAGTGGTTGTTAGATCCTCAGATATATGAGAGGATAGAGGTACATTCCAGCATTTCCTCATTTCTTGCTTCGTAATTTAAAGATTACTTATGAATTTCCCTCTGAAGTAATTTTTAAAAAGCCTGGATGCATTTTAATATTTCTCAAGTTGAGAGACAGCTTGTGTTGATCTGAATGTCCCTTTCACAAATCAGTAATAAAACTGTGTGTGATTTATGCGCAGAAAAACAATTTTTAGCCCTAAAGCCAAAATAGCAAATGTGTACTTAAGACCAGTGTTACAACTAATAGTAACAGTGCAAAAAAAGGACATTCTCAAAATTTAAGCAACCCAAATATTCAACCATTTGAAGACACTGAAAGTGGGAGACTATATTATAATTCTGTTCCAAATTTCATTATTTAAAATGACATATTTAAAAATGGTAGAGAATTAAACCTGCTATTGTGGAAGGATTTTTATATTTCATATTCTTCTCTTTACTATATGTATTTGCACACATAGAATTTTCTCTTAAGAGTTATGAAAGTTTGGGGGAAAGAATAGAGCTTATAGCAGAATTTGCAGGTGTACTACTAAAACCAGACTATCACTGCATAATGAAAATGTAGGGCCTTTTACTCTGTTTGATGAAAAAAATCTGTATTGGGCTACTCATTGTGTAGAGATTTAGTGACAGTAGCACCTTGGCTGGATGGAACTACAGGAAATGGTGAAGCACAACCATCTGAATGGCAACACAGACATGGTATGAGAGGTGAAAACTTGCAGGTAATTGCTGAATAATAAAGTAAAAGAGTATAGTTAATCTGAAACAATTACAGTGACTCCTTTGTCTAAATGTAATTTATAAAAAATTTTAGTTGCTAGGAGTGAGAAAGTACTTAATGGTCTAGAGGCCAGAAGAGGAAGAGGTAGATGAAAGAGAAAATTCTATGATTCGGCTGGCAAGAACAAAACCCTGTAGTAGCAACAAGTGCTTTTCCTCCCTGCCTCCCATCCACTCAATGTAAGAACCAGGGAGATGTTTCTATTTCTTCTCTTGCTTTTTTTTTTTTTTTTTTTTTTTTTTTAGAAAACTTTCAAAGAAACCTGATAGGCCTACAGCAATCCTTCCCACATACAAAAACATTACCAGGGTGTTTTCCTGTCACTCCTTTGCCTCCCAACATATAAACTTTAAAGTTCAATAACTCCCTTTGGTGGCAAAACTCAGGGAAAATAAGTCACCTTTGAAAATTCCTACAGGGGAGGATAAAAAAGAAAGAAAAAAACAGCCCTGTATTTTCAAACTAGTAATGTGGGAGTTAGTGTGAACACTAAGACTTTCCCAGGAATCCCTAAGGAACTGGCATATATTATTTTAGGACTAAATTCAGTTCTTATTGCTGTCATAGGATTGCTTTTGAAATGTTGGGTAACACTCGTGGATTGCATGACATTCTTAGTAAACTCAGAAGTATACAACAGTTTTTCTTTCCCTGGGAGGTAAAAGTTGCTGATATATTTATATAAAACAAAGTAAGTGCCAGAGAGGTTAAGTAGACATTCCCAGATTAAAAAAATAACAGTTTGGGTTCAAAGCAGGCAATAAATAAGATTACTCCACCAGCTCCTGTTCTCTGTCTACTAATTCTATTTTCCCCTTAAAAATATTATACTCTTGCACCCCATCTATGTGCGTGGTGTCTAGAAAAGACTTTTTGAGGACTCTGCTTTACAAGTAGTTCTCTGTGTGTGGGAGAATTCACATCTAAAAGAATATAGAAAGAAAGGGCTGACCAGTCTCAGGGATGTCTCCTGGCTTTGTGCCCTAGAGCATTCTTAAAATATGGCAAAGACACATGTGAGTGTGCACTCAGACTCATCTTGCAGCTAGAAACATGTGAAATGTGAGTGAAATTTGAAATCAGTTCATGCTTCTGCTTGGCTCCCATGTGCTATTCCCTACTCCCCTGTGCTCTCATTCTGCCCCATAGACCCCATGCAGCTCTCTCAGGCTTAACTGCACCTGTGGAGAGGCAACTGTAGAAACATGGATAAGTGAACTTAGGCAGCTTTTTGCCTGACCTGGGTGGCATCTTGCCAACATACCTCAAAATAAAATTTGTTTTCTTTAGTTTCCTGTATTCTTCACTATACAGCCTTGAGTTTGATATAGATTTTGTTTGTGGCTGATGGAGTGGGAAGAAAGGGTGGGGGCAGATTTTTGCAAAAAAAGCAATGCATCTGCCCTCAAACTGGTTTATTACAAAGATAAGCTTTGTTGCATTGCTTAAAAATAAAATTTCCCCCTCTCTAGATAATTTCACTACTAACGCTGATACCTAACTTTAAGTAGAAAATATCACTTATAAAACATATTTTTATATATATGAGGTCTTATAAAGGAATATATTTCCTCATTATGGTTGAATTTCATGCAACTTTCACTGAAATGGAGGGAGAAATCTACTAGCCTCTAAGTTAAAGATTTCTGTACTCTCTGTTCCATGTAAAAGGATGCTCCTGACTTCTAGAACCTCAAGAAAACTTTTCAACCTGAGGGAAGCTGAGAGAGTTCTATAAAAACCCAAACCAACAACAACATTAAGAGATTGTTACTGTGATTTCAATGGAAGATAACCTAACAGATCAGGAGGTGAAGGAGAAAACTACTAGTTCTCAATGAGGCAGAATTAAAAGCAAAAAGGTAAAATCAGGCAAACTTAAGGTGAAAGCGCAGCTGGTTTTCAGTGACCTCTTCATATCAGAAATATTTATAAAAACAGGAAACACTATGAGACAATTAATAACAAAGGCATTAAAAATTAGTACTAATTAGCTAATCCCAAGCACCCCTCTTCCACATGAACAGGTAGGATGGCTCATCTGGAACTTGTTTTTCTCTCATAAATCAGCTGTGTTTGACTCAGGCCATAGATTAAAGGAGACAAATGAGACTCATGAGCCCAAAAAGAGAGAACAATTCTGAAAAGGTATGTTACCAAGGCCAGAGCAAAGACCTCCATCCAATAACAGTTCAAATATAGGAGAAGATAATTAAAGAACAGGTTAGATAAATATTTTAAGTATTGAATAACTGTGCTTTGAAAGGCTGCAAAAACAAAAGTGCATATTTTAAAGGTAAGAACATAGATGCTCAAGGACTTCAGGAACAGTCAGTTACAGAGAAAGTATGGAGGAGTAGATAGAGATGAGAGAATAAAAAAAACAGAAAAGAAAGAAATTCAAACTAGACTTCACAACATCTAAAGGCACCATCAGTCTTCTCAGGAAATATAATATTTTTCCCAGCTGCAAATTTATGCAACAGGTCAAATATATATGTTTGCCTTGTTTTCTTTGATGGCAGATTGTATAGATCAGATATCAGAGTCAAAGTAGGTTAAGCTCATGCAAAGACAGAAATTTTAAAACCACTAGAGGTGGTCCAGAAGAAGAGAGCTGGAAATGGAGTAACTCCCTAATGATAAATTTCAGGATTTGAATGCTATCAAAGCAGAAACTATATTCTATTTTATACAGCTAATAAAGGTCAAACATCTGAAAACATAGACTGGCATGCATACGGAACAGTAAAGTGAAGCAAAATAGTAGACCCTCCCAAAGGAAAAGTGGAAACCGAAGAAATAAGTTAACACTGGATATTGAAGAAGAGGGAGCTCTGTATAAAAATGGTTTATGAGTACATTTAAGCACCTCTCATTCCCTTCTGTTATTAAAGAAAATTCAGAAGGCCTACAACGGGCTGAAGTTTAGATATAGCAGTGTGAAAATAGTCAGTGAGCTCCTTACCTATAGACAAAATGCAGGAAAACAAAAAGTCAATTTTCAGGCAATAAAAATACAAAACTATAGTGAGAATAAAGAACAGAGATGCTGTTGAATAAGTCACCAACTTTCATCTCTGTTTAATGCCCTCTAGCACATGGACGCTTTGGAGAAAACTGCAGACTTAAAAATTAATGAGCTTAGAATGCCACGGCTAAACCAGGATTAGTTTGATCCCAACTTGGAATAAATAAAGAAAAAGTAGAGCTGTAAAATAATTAAATAAGTATAAAGAGCCCAGAATGAAGTAGTGACTTTATACTGCAGAGTGAAGCCAGACTGTTTTAGAAAACAGGAAGATTCTTTCAATAAAAGTCGCAAAACCCACTGAAACAGACGTAAGAGAGGCTGCTTTTATTTCTTTAGGCATATTGTATTTTTTTAGGATTATAACTAAAAGCATTAAAACACTGCTCAGGTAACAGACTCCCAAAAAGTGAATAATACTGTGGTAACACTGATAGATTACATAGAGAGCTATATGCAAGTGCATTGATCAAAAAGTAAAGCAAACTTTTTAACAAGTCAACAGAAGTGGGAAGTCAGATACTCAGTTTATCTGTGATATTTCTTCCTATTTTAAAATATAGGAAATACTTTTAAAGAAATACAAATGCTGAAAGTTTTTTGAGAAATCAGTATCAGACAATTCTGATAGACATACCTTATGATGGTGGATTCTGAGGGAAAAATAATCATAAACAAAAATTTGAATATACTTGAAAAAAAATGAAACAATAAATACACTTACAGATATTTAATATTAACAAGTTCTAGAAAGTTATTAGTATTCTATTAATTGTGAAATGGATTTGTAAGAACTTTTTTCAAAACTTTAGCTACATATATAAACAATTTGATACATTTAAAACCAGCAACATGTGGTGCAACTGTTTCACACAGAGCTTATTGACTTTTTTTTTGGCACAGTATATCAGGGATATAAAACTAAAGATGGTTTGAATACTTATATTATCAGCCAAGAAGGTACAACCTCATGGTATGTTAGACTTAGAACACACAGAAAATGTGTTCAGATTTACAGATGTTATTTTTCTTGATTTCAGAAAATTCCCAATTACCAGTCATTCTAATGAAATTATTGTTTAAAACCACATGATTATTTATTTACTTATTTTAAAGAACAGTAATTAAACTACACTGCAAAGCAATCAAATTGTAATCTCTCATAGAAATGAAAGATTTTTCCTTCTGTTACCATGTCATGAGGTTTTAGTTAGGCTTTGGAATTAAACTTGCCAAAAAAATTCCAGGTCTTGAAAGTTTTTTACTATTTTTAGTGGGGAAAACAGGTGGTTCTATGTAGATATGGAATAAATTCACTGCTAAAAAGAGAAATGCTGTTTGACATTGTTCTGAAAGCATTAATTACTTCAATTCCATTAATTCAATTAATTGATTTTCCTTCCTCTTCCAAACAATCATGACACAACTTTCAGCCACAAATAGCCTGAAATAAAGGGAGGAACATTCTTTACTTATTTCACATCTTTTCCTCTCCCTCAGAGTTAATGTTCTGCTTTTGGCTCAGAGCTAATTCTAATAAAAAACCCAAGAACTTGGGAAGCACACAGATGGCCCCATACTATAAATTATGTAGTTGTCTTACGTGGGCGGTATGTAAAACATTGCTTCTCCACTCCCTTATTGCAAGCCTGAAATCAGAAGGCACGTGCTACTTGATAAGGCTTTTTAAATTTTCTATTTTTGATGTATGTAAAAATGTTGTGACCTTCAAAAATAAGTCTTGTCAATTAGGAAAACTTTTCTGTAACATAATCCCTCAAAATCTAGAAAGCTTTTCATTAATGATGGCTTTATTATTTCCAGAGGAAAGCTACACACAGGAAGAACACAAGAAAAGGAGTAGATCCAGCAAGAAAAAGAAGCATTCAAATATGACTGAAGTGGTTTAGAATATTACCCAAGTCCATGGAAGACAGTGAGAAAACGGATGTGAGAAAGAAAGGACCTGGTCATCCATCAGATGGAATCCAGACGTGACAATTAGAGTTAATGAACCACAACCCATGAAGCTGCTTCAGCACCTTTTTACAGCCCCACTTCATGGCCTTCGTAAAAGTACCAGGACTTATTTTACAGAGCACATCTGCTCTAAATTCCCAAAGGAGAAACTTTACATTCAGAAGTTATTTTTTGTTTCTTCACTTTTAAGTCATGTATAAAGAATATTTAACAGCAATGTATTTACTTTTCTATCTGTTCAGTCAACAGAATGTCAGAATTGGAAGATAATTTTTTTTACAATAAAGCAATATTATTGTAATAGTTATTTAGTTTGCATTAGCATTAATAAGCTGCTGAAACTTACTGAAAAGTACCAGGCAAATATGGAGCATCTCCTGTACAATGGCATCTATATCCAGGTATTGCCTTTGATTTCAGATATTTAGAAATAGCGTGCTTTACAAAAATCAGGTTGATTTGCTGCTTTTGCAGAGTGCCTCACTTAGCCTTTGTACTGAAGTCTTCAGCTTCTTTACAGAGCAGATATAACTGATGAAGCAGTAGCTCTTCTTCCCTGAAGTCCAGAAGATCTGCTGAACTTCTAAGGATGAGGTTGGAACTGATCCTTCTTGTCTTATGGACAAAGCACTTCTGCAGTTACCCAGTTTTTGGATCCCATTCCAAACCACGCTACTCCTTCTGTCCACAAGCAAAAAAAAAAACAAAGGGAAGGACAAGGTAGCTCATAGACTAATTGTTAGAAAGCTCCCTTTTGCATTCTGGGAGATGACTGGAAGAGCTCTGTGCTGGACTACAAAGTATAATATGCACAGAAAAGAAGTAATTTTTTCCTCACCACAGCGACATGAATAAAAATATCACAAAATTGACCCTGTTGTATCACAAAACTTCAGATGGCAGTAGCTGATCAGCCTAATTATGATGCACTGCTTTCAGATTGTCAATGTTCTTTGGGAAAGTAAAGAAAGTGCCTTCTTCTGATATTAATGACTAATTTAAAAAATAATCAATTTGCTTATTAATCCATGATGGAATAAATGCTAGAGCCATTTGCTGGAAGAAGAGTGTATTTTGTTAAGACATTATTGGTCAGCCAAGGTCTGATGTGTATACAGTGTTAGCACAAAAATTTTCCCAAAACTAATCAAATCAATATGAAAACTGATATCTAAGTTACAATTGCTTTTTGATAATAGTAGACAATTCCAGGAATCCTCGTCCAGCCTAGCCCTTGTCAAAGCCTCCCACATGAAACACATTATTCCTCTCTTTTTATAATAAGCAAAAACATCTCAGCAGCCAGTGCCTCTTTAACTCTGAATGGGAAGAAAACCACCATTCAGAAGTAAGAGTCCAGTTTGTTCTTGCACATGGAAGTGTCTGTGGTACATGCAGGACCTCACTGGGAGTCATTGCCTTTCAAGGGAAGCAGCTCATAGAGTTTTGTATTATACTTTTTCCATAACCTAAATAGCAGTTTAAATAATAAACCATTTTATTCTAGCCAAGTTTTCTCAATTAAAAAAAACCAAAGTGCTTCACACTGTGTTAAGTGTCTTAGTAACAAAAATCCCTGAAACTGTATCTACTAGTATACACACTATTATTAAGACAAGCTCAGGTTTGTCTTCATTATTTCACTTGTTTCTTTCTTGTTTCAGAGAGTTCATTACATGTTGCTGGTATTGAAAACATGGTTGAACTAGTGAAAAAATAAAATATGAAGTTTAGAATGTCATAAAATTTAAAAAATTATTGAAATAGTGTTTGCTGCAAATACCATCTGCCTTGTGTAAACATCAAATTATTTTGCAAATATATATTCAGAGAACATAAACAACCTAGTCAATAAACCACCCACAGAATAGGTGAATGATGTTTTAAAGATCCACTGTTTTAATAATTTCCTTCAACTCAATACTACTTCAGTAAGTAGGGGACATAGAACAAATAATTTTCATTTCATAAAGGTATTATAAACATATTTAGTGGGAGATGCCTATGTAAACAAAACTTTCTAAGACAAAGTGCTCTAATAGGCATTTTGGCTCTAATAGCAGGTGCTGTTAACAAGTCATTCTAGGATGAATGAGCCTAGCACATCCATATTCTAACACTTTTTATTTAAAAGCAACAGTAAAGTGTATTTCATTGTAAAATACACTTTTTTTGTAAGCTTTTGTTTCTTTGGGATTTAATTGATTTTTTTAGTTACAGCTTTGATGACATTTAATCTACAAATTAGTTATTTTGATTAAAAACAAACCACTGTTTCTCATCCAGTGTTCTCATTCAAAACAACTCATGTTTGTAGGAAGATATATCAGGAAAAAAAGTCTTCAGTGTTAACACAAAGCTAAGAGGGCACTTAACTCAGAATTGTGGCTTGGAAGCGTGAACGTTCAGTCCTTCTTGGGAATAATGGTCCAAGTTTTTACATAAATTCTGGACAAAACTAAAGTGAACTTTCTTTTAACTAATAGAAGATCTACAGGACCAACATCCCAGCGCAGTAAATGCATTTAAAAACATCATGTATACTAATTAAATGATAATATTTTTTAAAAGATTTTGAAAATCTATGTGTACACACTTGTTCCATGTTTTCAAGTGGCCTGTTTTCCTATTTCACTTTTTCCTAAGTGAGTCATGGCTTTAAGAAGATTTAAAATCCCACTTTGAAAGGGGAGAGTATAATAGAACATAGATACAATGAAAAGAGTTATAAGTGTACAAAAAATACTGTGTTCTTCTTATTACTAAACTGCTATTGCGAACAGAAGCTGGTCCACTTAATAAGTGGAGATGATTTTCAACTTCATGTTGGAGACTCAAGACAAAAACTAGGATTAAATATTACAAAGAAATTTCTCTCCATGTGAGGAGATCCTCTGAACAGAGATCATCATACACTTTCTTAGTTAAAAATCTGATTGCAAACCCATTTAAGCTGAAATGTGCAGAAACTACTTTGAAATAAGAATGTCCACATAGGATTTGTATTACTTTAAAAACTTTTCATAGTAAATCAACTTAGCCTTCTTATACAGGCAAAGACTGAGTCTTTCACAGACACATTGGCAACTCCCAAATATGGAGATAAAATCACCTCTTGCATTATTGCCCAGTCACAACAAACCTAATTTTAATGATTTGTAGGCATAAACATTGGAACATTCAATGTACCATAGAATCCTCACCTAATTACTTGTCTAACATTAAGAAACAGGAAGCAGCTATGCATACACAGTAAAGAGGCAGATGTTTTACTAGGAACATGCAGTTATACTTTACCAGATTAAAATTCTGTGCTGTGTTTTGCACAGTTCCAAGATATTGTTCTAATTATGCTTCATTTTGTTCTGTAAGAGGACATAGTAACGTCATCTACCACACTAAAGTTGTAAACCTCCTTGCAGGCAATTTCTGCCTTTCCTGACTATCCTCCTTCTGCTGCCATATTAAAACCATTACTTCTGTGACACATGGCAAAGTTTTCTGGTTGTAGTGGACCCAAGAAAAGATCCTGGCATTAGGAAGTCTTTCATATAGTGTAAACCTGATTTTGTAGAAGTCAGAAAATTTTTACAGTTGAATCTAATTAGGGAAAAACTTAGACTTACTAGCCCATTCCTGCTCAGGGCACAAGTTAGGGAAGAGGACCTGTAATTTTGGAAATGACTTGTTCAGCTTAATGGCCACATCCTCAGGGCAGAAGTAAATTAGTATTTTATTAAAAATTCCCATAATAGTGACTTCCCCATAGGGGAAGCAGTCCTTTCCAAGAGACATCATATAGATGAAGTAATTATTTTCCTGTTCTGAGATTTAGTGGTTACTGCTCCTTAGTTTTCCTCTTAAAGCATACTATTTCTGCACTGACTGACAAGTCTAGTTCCTTCTGATTGTTGTCCTCCTTATTAAGTTTTAACAGGTTATTAATGGTAAGAAGCAGAAAAGAAAGAGTTCTGTTGGTTTAGAAAGCTAATTTTAGAAAGTAATGGGAAGTACATCATCAAAAATGTGTATCTAAGCCAAGAGCTTAGAGGTAATAAAACTGAAGTAATAAAAAAACACTAAGAAAGAAAAAGTAAAAAGTGAACAACTATTTTCCATTAAATTGCTTAAAGAATTAATCATACCAGATTATCATTGTAAGAGTATAGAACTTATAGGACTAAAAATAATGGTGTTGGTTTAATTTAAGATTTAAAGGTAACACCTTTTGCACCAGAAAATTCTTAGTCATCCATTTCCACTCATTTCCATAACAGACCACTGTTGACTGTCTTCTCTTTCGCTGGAAGTGGCTCAGAAGCCTGGTGCACAAGTAGTAAAGTACCCATGTCATATGAACTGATATTTGACCAAGTCTTACATTCATCTTAGTATTTTCTGGACAACTAGCAAACAAGGAAAACAAACAGGAAGATCCTGTTTGGAAACCCCTTACTTTGAAGGACTGACAAAAGCTACCCTGCTACAGCCCTTGCAACCAAATGACAATTTCCATGACTGGCTGAACAGAGCAGCACACAGTATTCCTAGGGGATCCCTTTGATCTCAGGAGCATCATTTACCTGTGTTACGGGTCATTTAATTATTTGTCTTCTCAGCCAATGTCCTTTGATGTAACAAATTCAGGATGCCACTGCTCTGGTATATGGCAAAGTAATTAATTCCAGCAATAATGTCTTCAAAGATGACATTGTAATTGAATATAGAAGAAAAAGCCACAAAAGAAGAAAGAAGATAGATATAAATTTTATATCTAATTCAACTAAGAACCAAACTTGGTATGTTAGTCTGCATGAGTTATTTGGAAGATTTAGCTTTTTCCTTTGTTTTAGATGTTACATGTAAATCTTGTGTTTATTAAAAGGTAATTGACAAATATAAATTCATCTGACTATATGTTTACATATTCTAAAAAAAGATCATATAAATGTGCTAAAAATAACATTCACCTATATTTAAGTTCAAGAATTCAAGATGTATTTCATTCCTTTCCTAATAACACTCAAAGTACAGTAATATTGGAGCCATGCAGCGCACATATGAGCCATTAGCTTGAACTTTACTACCTGTACAATTTTTTGAGGCTGTTCCAGACAGACCAATCACAAAATGAGTATTGTTTAAAAAAAACAAAAATATATATATATATATATTTCCTGGCTGGGATTTTCTTATCTCATTCTATAATGTACTTGGGCTCCTTGTTATTTTCTAATTTTCTTTGAGGCTCACTCTTGAGCTGCCATGGACTGTAATGGAGAATGCCCAGTGTTATCTTTAAATCCCAACAAGCAGGCTGACTGCAAAAAGACAAAGGCCTAACTCAGAAGACTGAAGTCATATCTGCACAAGTAAGTAGTGCAGCCCATGGGAGAAGACTAGTACAGCAAACCTGTTGGTACCAGGAATGCAACATCCACACTATGTGTTTCAGGGGTGTTTATTCAGACTAGTTTGTAATCAGCTTCTGCAGATTGAATGCCCCTTAATAGTTGGACTGCATCTATTGTACTCATCTTCAATTCAAAATTATTTCAAAAAGAATCCAGTTAACAATTTCTGATACAGCTTCATGACATGAAGTATTGGGAATTACTGGGATATCCACTTTAAAAGTCCATGCCTGATATAAATCCCAAATTGAGCAAGCACCTGGACAGTGTATGATTTTATGAATGCACATAATGGTATAGTGGCACAAAAACTTGAAATTTAGTATTCTTACTTTCTTTGTTAGGATTCATGCAAAGTACTCAGCCCTAAAATTTGACATTTTACTCTGCTTCACATATTCTGACTCTAAAACATTGAATTCAAATTAGTCCTGGAAGCAGTCATGCTGGAAGCTTAAAACTCAATTTGCATATTCCATTTGGGCTACTACTGCAGATTTAGACTTTAATATTATTCTTTGATGTATATTTTCTTTTCTTTTAATCTACCCATAACCTTCTTCATAAAGGTTTTCTACAAAGACATAATATATCAGATTCAAAGGTATGTTCTCTTCAACTGAGTAAAACAAATGTAAAACCTGACATTTTTTTCTGGGTGGCAGGGTTTGTTGATAAGGAATTTTCTTTATTACTACCCATGTTTGCTCATTTCTATAACGGGATGATGACTGTAGTAAAGGTCATATTGCTTCAATATAGCATCAAAAAAAAGCATAGAGAATTTTGAACTGTACATCAAAGAAATGCTCTTATGAATTTATTAATTTTATCTTTGCTTTATTAGATGTAATGTTTAACTATCTGTTAATGTGAAAACTGCATAAAATGTTAGAAATTTACACTTGGATGCAAGCCCAAAGTAAAGACTGGAATTATAATTGATGAAAACATAGGTCTTCAGATGTTAGCTGGATGTCCTTGTGTCTTTTTTTCTCAAGCAAAGGATTGTTTGAGTGAAATATGGCTTCAAAACAATACAATGCTTCCAAAGAGCTGCACAGACATTAGTGAGAGAAGAGTGAAGAACCTCTTACAGAGATGGAAGATTTTCATCTGTTTTGCTTCCTCCAAATACCCTCAGGAAGCAGGAAAATAATGGATAAATAGCACAGAGTTCTCACGTGGCCTCTGCCAGCCCTTCATATCAGAACCTGTCAAAGCTTCATCTACAGGTTGATTTAACATGTAGACACTCAGAACGGCTGCTTTCATATCAAACCTCCTTATCTACCTGCTCTGGTTGTGATAGATGGAGGAGGTCATGGCCCTGGGAGGAGTTATTTGCAGATCTTCCCTTTCTGTTTTTCACTGAGTTTTTTATTTGAAAGGGAATCTGAGTGGTGTTATTTACAGCCCTGCTGAGGAAGATTAGCAGACCCGAGGGACAATGATGCAGATATAAATTCTGTGATGTTGTTGCTCCAGGCCCACAGAGATGAAAGTACAGCACTAATAGCACAGCACAGCATGCTGCAGTCTGCTTGCAAGGAGCATGAAGGTAACAAAAACATATTTACAAAGGTATTAAGGGGCATGATATGGATAGGTGCATTTGGGCACCCAGAAATTCCTCTCCTCTTCCTTCCTCCTTCTCTTCCTCTACAGTCTTTGTTCTTCTTCCTCTTCCAATCAACAAGGATGCATTTTATTTATCATTTATTAAAAATTTCACTATTCTCAGAGTTGATTTGAAAGACTGCAGTGGTTTTTTGTGTTGTTATATATTTAATATAAAATATTTATTTTGCAAAAATGACACTTTATATAATTTTATCAGCCTTTAATTACTACTCCAGTCTTGCAAATGTATTTTTTTTTAGAACTCTTAAGTAAAAAGAGTGGATTTTCTTGCCATTCTTTGAATTATTTTATGCAAGACATCATTCTGAGACTTAGTGGTTCTGCTTCAACATGGTATTTGAAACAAAGCTTTCTCTACAGCAAATACTCATGTTTTTTTTTCTAGGCTACACATTTACCATGCTAGAACATCTAGCTCCTCTTAAAATTGCCCCTTACCACCTGTTTAAGAACACCTCTATTGACATTGTAATGTGCTGAACCACTTATGCATGCACATGCATTAATTCTTTTTCAGATCTGAAGTCTTCAGTCAGATACATTTGTAGTCATAGATGCCATAGCTACCCATCTCAATCCCACTCACAGCCTCTGTGAGCACCTATGAATCTCTAACGTTCTGCAGGAATGAATTCTCAGGAAAACACTTCCCTATTTCAACAGCATCTTGTTTTTTTCTACCCCTGCCTCAGAAAAGCGTTCAGATCCCCTAGTTGTGTAGCTTGAATGACAGTAAAGGGTAACAGCACCTTATCTTTTAAAGATCCAAATTGATAGTGAAAGTAAATTAATTTATGTATTTTTGTATTAGAAAAAAATTGTAAGTTTTAGAGTTGTTACAACTACTGCATTTATTAAGATGTTTCAAATGGTAATAAATTACATCTGATCCATTTATGATTTAGAAGAAATTGTGTTGAAATTTAAGTAACAAACTGTCAGTCAACATTTATTTGATTTAAACTCATTTTTGTGTTTGAACAATTTTTGGTTGTAAATTTGAAACAAAAAGACAAAGATGACTTAAGTTCAAAACAAAAACTCCAAAAGCTGGCTGATCCTGAACATTCTTAAAGCTCCCCTCCCACTTGACAGATATAACACTGCTTATCTTTGAATGATAATGCTTGAACTTAAAAAATGCACACCAAATTAAGAACAAACCTCTGCATAGCCACATGCCCAAAACTGACAAGAAGTTGGAGATTTGGGTTTACTTCTCCTTTTAAGACCTTTCAAGAGTTACCGGTGACAACATAAGCTGCTGTCACGGTAGTTGCTACGGCCTTGGCACATCTGAACTGGTTACAGAAAATAGTGAGAAAACAAGGGCACGACTAGAAGAATGAAGTCAGGAATGAGGATGAGAGTTGGGGATACAAAATGAGGAAAATAGAGGAAGGATAAGAATAAAAGAAAAATATAATAAGAATTATGTATAGAGTGATTAGGGAAGGAAGAAAATTACGCAAGGAAGAAAAAAGCAGAAAAGAAAGAGAGAGATTTTGAACAGGTTTTACCCAATTATATCCCTTTAATCAGTAGTTACTCCTGATCTTGTACTAAAAAAGGAGCCATTATATTGAAGTTCTTTTAATTGTTTAGTTAAAGAATTACCTTTCTTCAAAATGCATCACTTAAATGACTCTTGGATATTTAAGACTTCTTTCCAGCTTGGCTCTTAGTCTGTATTCCTAGGTTCTTAGAGTTCTTTTTTTGTCAAAGTCTTCAGTGAAATATTTTGTACTACCATTCTTGGCTAAACTGTTGCCCTTAAATACATGCAGTAGAAAAATTTTGTGCCACTTTGGTATTCTTTTCATAAGTGAGTTTCAGCTAGGCATAACCTTTCCTTGCTAGCACTGCCAGAAGGCACAACTGGCAAGTACAATAGCTTCTTTTTTTGTCACGTGAACAAAGAGTGCCAGAACACACACTCAGCAATAATAAAAAACATGGATGAAGAAATTCTAGCAGAGGAAAGAAATCACTTTAAAAAGAAAGAGAAACTGAGACAGGAAAACATATGATATACCTCTTGAAAAACAATTAATGGACACATTCTGCATACTCAGGAAAAGCTGGGGTAGACATCAGCATCCACTGCTGCTCATTCATAGTGCAGGAAGTTCAGTGCTTGAAGAAAGTACAACATTCCCTCATTCCTTAATACTCATCAAATTCTCCACAATCTTTTCTACTTTTCATTTATTTAATTAATTATTTCCCCCTGCTTTTGGCAAAAAAACTGCCTATGTGTGGTTTAATTATTTCCTTTCATCAATTTCTTTATCTTTTGCATTCAAAACATCTCTCCCCAAATATCTTTCACTGACTTTGCAAGTTAGAAAGGACATAAAAAGTGCAGTGGGAATATGAATGGCAATTCTCAACTAGTTTTCTTACATTATGTGTCTTTATCAATGCCTCGTTGTATGGAAAGCAGCTGCCCGTGCCTCCCACTGTGAGCAATTCATATTCAGGTGTGGTTTGCTTTTAAAGTATTTGCTTTTGTTCAGGTGGATATCTAAAAAGCAGGTAGCTTTTGGTGTTTTGGTGACAAGTGGTCCCACTAAAGCATTAGTATTTATTGCTTAGCTGCATTGCCTATAGATAACAAATATACTGAACAGTCCTCTCTCCTCAGAAAGGGGTTAAGGCTCGTGCATCTGCGATACAACTTTTCCAATTTAGGCTCCTCTCTCACTATTGCTCTTCACAGAACCCTATTTGCTTACTTGAAAGCATTACTGACTAGGAGACTGACCGCCTGAAAGGTGCATGGACCTTAACAGGTTTTCCCCAAGAATCTGTGTCACCTATTTGATTTTGACAAGTTCATACAATGTCTTCTTAACTTTGCCCCTGGAGGGATCTAGGACTGGCCAAAACCTTGCAAAGAAAGCCAGATCAGTAAATGCAGATTCAGACTAGAAGTCCTCATACAGAAAAGTTGTTAAGCAAGTGGTTAAATTGATCTCTCTTCAGCAATTAGCCCTTGAATAGATGCTTTACTGAGCAAGGACAGCTCACTGAAAATAGGCTGAGAGCAACCAAAACTCCACTCAAGCTGGACACTTCCCTATGACAATGACAATATTGCACCTCTGTAACAGAAATTGTGGTGATTTCCAGAAGTCTTAGATTTTCAGTGGTTACTTTTCTTGGTTGAAATAGTTTTTCTACCTTTAGACTCTTTTTGAAGTGTCATTGACTTTCATCTGATAATGTCCTTTTGTCTGAACTGGTTGTCTATGTTGAACATTAAAAAAAAAAAACTAAAAATCAAACCAACAAACACAATCAACCAAAAAAGGTTCAGTAGGTTGCAAAATAGCCTTCATCCCAATTTTGTGTTTACCAACATTCATTTTTCTCTATACTAATCTGTGTTCTCCAACACATATCAGTTGTGTGGAGTAGGGATACAGCATCTAGAATATTTCAGACTGATCTCCAGTCAGATAAAATATAGAAAAGACAGAGTGCAGAACTATTGCATTCTAGTCTGGGTAACTAAAAGTCTAGAAAACGGTAATCATTCTCACGATGATTTTTTTTCTCATCTTTCAGCCACCATCAAACAAAATGCTTAGAGAGAAAATCCAAATCTAAAATATCCAATCAGATGCATATAGAAAATTCATGACACAGCCACAAATTGCTACCCTACTTGAAAAATAATTTTGGAGAAATCATTTCACACATTGGCATGGATGATGAAAAGTTTTGCAGGACTGCTTTATATAGTAGTTTTCCCCCTAAATTTTAATATCTCAAGTACTTAGAAAACATCTTTTGGGAGCTGTTTAAAAAGCTGTTGAGCAGATACTGCTAAAATTTACCAATGCCTACATTTTACTGTTATCTTACTGCTATCTGGAGCAGTTCAGAAAGAGCAAGCAAAAAAGGAAAATGAAGGAGCCAGCAAAGAGTACCTTGTGAAAAATCTGTAATAGGAGAGAATGAATGAATTAGAGATAGTGAGGAGAGATTAGGAAAATATCTTATTGATTCAAAAGAGAATGCACTGTCTGGAAGCCGGAGAAGTTTGAACTCCCTTACCTCTTTCCCTGAGGGCACTTCTATCCCTGCTGCTCAAAGTGTAAGCAGCCCCAGACCAACTGCATGAAGGACAGACCCAGGCAGCCACTCGTGTGCCTTGGCTGTATGTGGCCACACTAGTCCTTACAGCTGCCTCATTGTAATCTCATTTACTTAGAGATGAGCACTGCATCTAAACAGAGGAGTTAGAAGGCACATTTCAATACCCAAAAAAACACATTCAGCTGAAGAGGTATTAGGCTGCTAATATTACCAGAAATTTTGACCTTACTGGGAACTCTTGTCCTGAATGAGGTTTTATCACAGTATAAAAACCCCCTCAGCTGTCTTTGCTGGGGCGTGTGTAACTGCAACACCAGAGTGTGCCCCTGATGCTCACTGAATACATTCAGGCACTGTACTTTTTATACACACAACACTTCACACCATCTTCTTCATCGATCACTTCTTTCCTGCTTACCGGTCTTCCAGATCCAGGATAAACTTCTGATGAACATGGGACTAGATGGACCAATGCTGTCAAGAGGCGGAGTTCTTACAGAATTTGTTACACCTTCTAAAAATGAAAGCTTTTGGATTTGTATAGCCAAGGACCAACAACTGTCACCAAAAAAATCAAAGCCTAGTCTAATGAGAAACACGTGAAATTGCACAAATTAGTAGCTAATTGACATTAAGCTTTTATGGGAAAACATTAAATCATCTGTTATTGTTATAAAAAGGAGTGGTGACAATTTACAGCAGAATCTAAATGAATTAAATTAGCACAATTGCTGCGTATAAGCAAGAATCACAGCAAATGAACATATTCTCTAGCTGTGTGTGAGCAATTAAACCCAATTGAAGCAGTACTGTAGCAAACTGATTTTTAAAAAGTGATAGAGAAAAAGGAATCAAAGGTGTCTTTTTTCCAATGAGTCTTAATTTTAAATATATAATTAGAATTTGACTACTTAATTAGGTTTGGAGTATTTTTTCTCAATAAAAGATTTACAATTAATGTTTTTGTTTCTTTCTAACCTTCTATTTACATGGGATATCAAATGTTCATTTATGTCTACTTTTTTGGAGGTGGCTCACCTCTAGCAGTTTTTGGATGACTTTGTAATGGGTATTAGAAATGTGTTTTACTGTGTTAATGCATAGGTGTTCAGAGGGGAATTTAACATATTAATGTTAAATCACTTTTAACAAAAAATAAATGTATATGTTTTGAATTGAAAAGAGTTCTTAGATTAACTGGGACATTCTCCTCAATATGGGATGCTGAGATCCCTCACTTTTGTCAAAGATAATTATTGACAAAAGAAAAAAAACCTGTGAAATACTAAAACAATTGGATACCCCAGTCCTTTTAGTTTTCCACAAAAATAGAGGAAAAAATGCATTGTTGTTTGGATAGATTTTATCTCAAGTACTTAGAAACAGACTATTTCTTAAATTGATCTAAATTGATCTGAGTAAAATAAAAGTTCAAATGCTGTTGCTAGTTTTGGAAAGAATAGTTCCAAAGTACTAGGGATCAAAGCTATCCTTTATAAAAACTTAAAAAAATATCAAGAAATGGAAATTTTTCTAAAGAGTTCTTAAATATTTTAGAAGGGATATAATTGTCTCTTATCTAATACACTCATAATCATCTATATCTATGATAACAGATAAAAAAAACACAGACAAGGCCTTTCAAAGTTTACTCTGTTAAGCAAATTATACTTTCCTGTCTAAGTCACCCTACCAACCTTTTCCTCCCTATTTCTTTTCTCTGAAACACCACCTTATTTTTAATACAGGATGATACAGGTGTCAGCTTGCATTGACTTTGGAAATGAAGATGTTTGCTATAAATGCAATTAGTCCATTAACTGTAAACCATGCTATTTTACCCAGGGGTGGCCAAGAGGTTAGAGGGAGAGAATATCACTCTCCCTCTCTCAGCATTAACAAATCCATTCTGAAAAGGACACTCTTCATCTCATTTATAAGACACATGGTCCCATAAAGCCAAGATTTATAAGGCCATATAAATTATGCGTGCATGTCAACGAGACAAAAGCAGTCTCTGTAAGTATTGTGGTGTGCTTTTCATCACTTAACAAAAAAGAAAGCAACATGCAATTTTCAAAAGGTCTCCTTTCATCACCTGGAAACATCTACAGGATAAACTGAAAACAGAAGCAAAGTTGTTATGCTGTCTGAATACACTTACTGGGCTTATGACTAGACAAGAACACCAAGGAGAGGGGGGGAAAATCAAGAAAAGAGCTTTGCTGTTTGCTTGAAATCTGTAAAAAGCTAGTTCTTTAATGCCAGGTACATGGGTGCACAACTATGCCATCTTACAGAATTAAGATACTTAGCAATATACAAATGTGAAGTAAAATGTGTATTTATTGCTAAAAATCACGATTCCACACATTCCTTCAAGTAAAGGGACAGTCTTAATGCAGTCAATGAGTATAAGATCTATCTCACATCTGATAGATTTTGTATTTCTGCTGGCCTTTCTACAATAACAAAGGAGCTACAAACAACTAATAAATATGAGCATTACCTATTAGAACCCCTGATGAAATTATTATGAGGATTTAGCTTCATATTCATCCTTCAAGTCTGCACTGATCATGGTTGCTATTTAGTATGGGATTATATCTGTGTATTGATCCTGGGAGAAATTAGTTATAAATAAAGGTTAGTGGGATTTTCATTTAAATTATTTTGTTGGAAAAAACATTTTTACATCAATGGAAATTTTCTTAGGTTTGGTTAAAAAAATCCAAGAACAGAAAAAAAACCCACCCTCAAAATATATTCTGCTTATTAATGAAAAGACAAAATCTCAGTTGTAATAAGATCTATGAAAAAAGGGACCCAAAAAGTACCCTACATTTAAGACATTTTTTTTCCTTCACCAAAAAGACACCACCCCAAGAAAACCGCCACCACTGGAAAAAAAACGCAAATCAAACTCAAAACCCAACAAAAAACCGAAACACATTCCCAAAATCATTACAGTTCAAGAGTGTAACTGCAGGTAAGTAGGTTTTGTATACCTAATAATACCATTAGTACATCACTATCATAAAATTGGTAATATTCAACATGGTTCTGACCTCTCTGATACAAGGTCCCTTCTGAGTAGTGATTTTGTTTTCAGTAACTGGAATCCTGAACAAACTGAAAACCAGGCCCTCTTTTAATCAGCCTCTGAGTCAAGACTAATCTTTTCTGTCTTCACACAAATAAAATATCCAGTGGTGTGTACAAGTGCTAAACACAGGCTGGCTCTGCATGCTTCTGTCAGAGCTAATCGCTCTGTGAGATACAAGAAGTGGAAGAAACTTTGGGGAGCCACATGCAGAGAAAGGTTGGTTGATAAGGCTGCCTTTCAGGGGCAGTAAAAGCAAAGAAAGGCTTTCCTGTTTGATAACAAAGGAGATAAAGAAACTCTGAATAAACTGATAGCATGTCAGCAAAAAACTCAAGAAAATACTTTTCCGTGTTTTTTAACAGTATTTTTTGTTGTCTCTACGACACATTCAGAGAGGCACCTTGTACAAATGTCCAAATAACCCACATTTTCATTTCTCTTAGGTTTGCTCAATCTTAAGAATTGGTCACCAGCTTTCCAGTGCAAACTGCAAAGACTGAGATATTCTCTACTTACAGTGAAATATTTCAGACAATGTTTTCCTATACAATACCTAGATATTCCATAGGTAAAATAAATGAAATGTTTATTTTTCATGCGTTTCTACTTATCATGCCAGTCAGTGGCCACTGCAATACAGCCAATCCATCGATCCAACTGGTATCAAAACAATGACAGATGATGTGAAAGGAACATAAACTAACCCCTCTGAAATACTGGGCTGAATAGCTGGCTTTCAATTAAGCCTAACATTATAAGAAATAAGCCTATTAGCCTAAAATCATTACTTTTACAGTTCTGCTTTCATCATGTCAGCTACAATGATAACTTCTAGGCAAGGATAAAGCAAGAATATATTAAATGTGTTTATGCTTAAATGAGCTGCGATCTAGGAGAAAACAACACTTATCATAAAGGAAATCCATTGCTGCTAACACGCATCGAGGAGCTGCAACTTAGCATTCAGGAAAAAGATGTTTTTCAAGTCTTTCAGCTTGTTGTACTGAAACTTTCCCAACAAACAATTATTTATTTCAAGTTACCTTGACCCAGCAAAGTATTCATTCCTGAAGATATTTCTAAGCATATGAGCATCCTCTGTGAATCTGACAGACCTGCTTATTGCATTGTTGCCTTAGATACACACTTCCACTCCAGCACACTGTTGGATCAGAGCCTATGAGCTGCAAAGAATGCTTACTAGCTATAATATTAATTGAGACACACAGGAACTGTAACCTCTCAGCACCTCTCCATATGTTATGACCTCATTTAGGGCTTCTGATCAGTTGCCAAACATTTACTTAGCTGTTAGAACATTGTAAGTTAATGTGTAACAACTGCAACAAATGCTGAAAATAATGTACTTCAAGAACACGGCTGTAAATCTCTAAGATCTGTTCAAAATCTCTACAAAAATTCTATATAAAAAGTGTAGTCACAGTTCTATAAATATGACACTATAAGTCATTTAAGTTTAATTTAGAGTTTAATAAACCTTAAATTTTTATTTGGGCTCTTCTCAGGTCTTCTTATACAAACCAAACAAGAAAAAATATATCTGCAATATAAAAGTTTCCTTGTTTTACCATTACCTGAGATTACTACTGAGACACACTGAGAAAATGATACAGTATTTTCTTTATCTATAAAACTGCAAACCAAATTTGTTGCTGTTGAGATGCAAATAAAAGATTGGGCTGGTTTAGGCTGGGCTAGAGATAATTTACTTCCCACTAGCTGGTGTGGGACTGTTCTTTTGATTTGTGCTGAAAACAGTGTTGATAATTCAGGGATGCTTTCGTTGCTCCTGAGCAGGGCTTGGACAGATCCAAGGCTCTTTCTGCCCCTCAGCCCACCCCACCAGAGAGGAGGATGGGGGTGCTCAAGGAGCTGGGAGGGGACACGGTAAGGACAGCTGATCCTCACTAAACAAAGGGATATTCCAGACCATATGACATCATGCTCAGCATATACAGCTAAGGGAAGAAGAAGGACAGAGGGGACATTTGAAGTGATGGTGTCTGTATTCCAAAGTAACCACTATGTGTGATGGAACTCGGCTTTCCTGGGAATGACTGAACACCTGCCAGTCCACGGGAAGTGGTGGATGAATTCCTTGTTTTGCTTGCATGCCCAGATTTTGCTTTACCTATTAAACTGTCTTTATCTCAACCTATGAATTCTCCCACTTTTACTCTTCTGATCCTCTCCCTCATTCCACTGCGGGAGTGTGAGTGAGCTGTGGTGTAGGGCTTAGTGGTCATCTGGGATTATGCCATGATAAAGGTCCAAGTAAATACACATTAATCCTTTGAAAGACAGGTCATGAATAGTAAGCTTGTGGTTGCCTTCCAAAGGTAACTGCAGTCAAGTTCTGTTTGAATTCTGAAACAGTTTTCACATGCCTGACATTGTATTGTAAGTATTTAGAACCTCAAGAAACCCTACTGCTGGTATAAAAAAACATGAAATATCATACAAGAATAGATCATGGTCTATTTATTTTGCTACAAGCCAGTGATGGGCAGCAGATGTAGCTGCTGACCTTCAAGTGAATGCATTTATACTAATACCTTGATACAGATACTCCTCAAAAATTTATTAATTTCTCTGAGTACATGGCATTTAATTTTGGGGTTTCGGGCTGAAATTATTACCAGTTGAATGATGGCCTTAAATCAGTTAACTCAGGAAGGCTACCCCTGTCACCATGGCAGCATGGCCCTACAAACAGTTGTAAACTCATCAAAGGATGAGCAAACACTCAGGAGCATGGTTATTTCACTGTAACACTGCTATGGTTACCTGAACTAGCACAACAAAACCTGCTATGGGTAAACCCCTGCAGTGATAAGAGTTTTGTGCAGAAACTCATTCTATGAATCCATTCTTCATTGGGATTTCCAGTTGAAACACCATCTGTAAGTTATCCAAGCTGCAGCCCACAAGACATTTTCTGTCTGCCAGAACAAACTGTGGATCTTGTAGACTGTTGTTGATTTCTCCCAATGTTCAGGCCACAGTAGCCTTGCCACAGCTTGTGAAAACAATAACCACCATAAAACAGATGGAAAACCAAAACATCTCTCAGGAAAGAAAGCAGAATCAAGATACTGCTGACACAGAACCCATTCATTCAGGTAGTATTGTTATAGATAAGTCAAAATTCATAAGGAATCAAAATTGTATAAGCAGAATAAGTTATTAATGTGAAATATGGAATGTGAAATATAGCAAGTTGTAATTTGTATATATGTTCAAATATGTTATGTTCAAAGTACACCTTGGCATGTTTCCTGACATCTTGCTCAAGGAGGGTACAAATTAACATAAGAAGTGAAGGCAAGCCCAGAAGAAATGACCTCAGACCCATCAACCTACTATGAGTTCATCCTACCCAGCTAGGAAATCTTTTCCATCTGAAAGGAGTAAGAGATAAGATCTGTTACTCCCTGGACACTGCTGATGAGTGGACCTATTGCTTAAGACACTTCATTTTAATCATATAAGGATTTCTCGAAAAATCATCATCTGAACAGGTCCCTTACCAAAACACTAAGGTGGGTTACTGGAAAACATCAACCAAAGCACAAAGAGAATCCTTGGACACATCAACATCTAAATGAACCCCTGAGCACTGGACCAGAGGACCATCAAAAGTGAAAAGGACAAAAGATTTCCTAGCCAGGAGCAAGAAAAACAGTATAAAAACTGGACTCAAACACCTCGAAGGTGTGCACTGCCTCTCTGAACTGCTGGTGGTCAGAGCTGTGTATGTGTCACCCAGAGTCAAGAACCTAGGCTTGGCCCTGCTTTCATTTATAGTGGCTTATTAAGATTGTCAATTTGATTAAAAATAAATCTTGTTTGGTTTTATATTAATAATTTGGCTCGCGCAAATTATTAATTTGATATAATTGACATTTCATTTATAACAGTATTCTCCATTCTGATCCTTCCCAAGAGTGAAGACAACTAGGATAAGGCTGCATGAGATGCCTGGACAGTGGTGGAACACTTTTGTGGCCACTTACACTAAAGCAGCCCCATGCATCTCTGACAGCCAGGACATGCTACTGTGCTCAGAAGGACTATGGACTGGACAAAGGAAGTTTTCTGATCTCCATATTTTGTGGAAATGAAAAACTGTGGTTTACTACCTACCAGCATCACAATATACACTTGAACCATGACATTCATGCTGCGATTTTTCCATCCTGCATGAATTGTGCTGGAAAACCAATAAGGCAATTAATTCAGCTAAAAAGGTACAAATCACTTTGGCTCCAAGTATATCCTGTAAGCCTAGTGCTAGTAATCTACTACTCACCTTAGCGACTCATTAAAAACAAAAAGAAAAAAAAGTAAAAAACCCCAACCAAACAAAAATCCCCTCCAAACAAACAAAAAAACACAACAAAAGCAAACAAACAAAACTTCCAACAAACCAAATTAAAAAAAAAAAGAGAGAGTAACAAATGTAGTTAAAGTGGTTGTGGTATGCATACATATGTGCAATAACGTCCAAACATGAAGTCCAATTTTCAAAGGTACACCAGAAGTCAACCCCCGGTAGAATGTACTAATACAATTACTTTCAAATTCAACTTCTTTTTAACATAAAGCTCTTCTTGAAAATATTAAACAATACACAGCTATTTTCATGAGCATTGGAAACATCATTTCAGGCAAGTTTATTCTTTGCGAGAAAATATTATGTGTATAAAACTGGGAAACAAAGGAGATGATCATCTTTAGCAATTTATCAAGCCTTAGCAACACAACTTGAATTTAAGCTGTGCAATACCAGTCCACAAAGTTAAAATAAATTAAGCATGTCTAAAGTTACACAGCTAAGAAACTTGAGGAAATTTCTAGTTGCATTCCTTGATGCTCTACACTTATTTATTGTATCAGCTTGAAGGACAAATCCCTAAGCTGGCTGACCAACAAACTTGCTAGGATACGTTCATCCCACTATACTCTTATAATTCCTTCTATCCAATCTGAAATCTAATGCAAGTGGTCCTATCTGTCTATAACACAAATATGGAGTAGGCATGTTAATAACACTGGTCCAAAAATTGAGAGGACTCTCCTGTCTCCATTTTGAAAAGGTTTGTTCTTCATTTGATTTGATGCAGGAAAGTTCACTGAGTGTGTAAATTTTTGCAATACGAGGTTATAATTTTGGAATAAATTCCATTACACTGTTATTGAGAAAAACTGCATACCAATTTTTCACATTAATAAAAAACAAGTTTTAACTGAACAGAAAATAGGATTGACCACCCTGTAAGTAAGCATGCTTCCAGTCTAAAGAAATACACCAGTTTATGATTGGAATACATAATCACACAGAAGCAATTATTACCTAATGGAAGAACTCTTCAAAATGAACAAAATTTTGCAGACCTGATACATTAGCATCTTCCCCTCTGCATCTAGAATAACACCATGTTTGTGTTTTTATCAGATTCAAATGCTGCCATGAGAAATAAGTTGAATAGAGCAGGACAACATATTTTGTTAAAAAGCACATTTCAAAAGCAAAGTTTGTCAGGGTCTCCGGTAACAGACATTTATTACTATTTTGTAGAAATTTGCAAGTTGAAAATATTTACTAGCCTCAAAAGAAAATAAACCCACTGCCAGTTTCAACTGAGGGTTTCTAAAGTGGTGATGCAACTCATGAGCTGCACTGCCTGACAACAGTTATGCACATAACCTAACATAACCTCTCTTCCATGAAGCGTGTGTTTTGTCTGAGGGTTGATGGTTTGGGCTGCTGTTTTGTTTCCTGGATTCAACTCTTTTTGAAGGTTTACAGTATCCATTACAAAACTTTGATGACTCTGGAGTCTCAACATCTTCTTCAAGTGTTTAACACAGTAATTCTTGGAGGGAACATTGAGATCCACAAAATTTACTTTTAGGCTTTGCTTTGTGCCTTTTTTTCATGTTAGACAGGATTATTATTTTATATATATATTGCAGAAGCAAGACTAGCCCTTCACTGCTTCAGCTTCTACAGGATATTCCTTTGCCACGTCCTGTACCTACTGTCAGGCTCTGAAATCTTTCCACTACATCATAACTGTTAATTTAGTCTTTGGTCTTTCCATTGATTAAGAACTTTCCTACTAAAAAAAAAACAACCAAAAACCAACCAAAAAAACCAAACCAAACCAAACCAACAAACAAACAAACAAACAAACAAACAAAAACAAAACAAAACAAAAAAATCAAAAAAAAACCCAACCAAACAAAAAAACCCCAACAAACAAAAAAACCGCTCCCCAAACCAACAAACAAGTAAAACCAACTACAGGACTTTATTTGGTATAGCTATAAGTGCTGTACAGCCAATAACCATCTTACTGGATTAGAAGAGGGTGACAGATTACAGTACTCTGTCTCATAGTAGGCTTTTTCCTCAAAATTTCCCACCTTTCCTATCAGCACAGCTTCAACAAGGGGAGAAATGGTAAAATCATTAATGTATGAGATCCACTGCAAGCATTGATCACATTAGTCACCGAGAAAGTGCAGCAGTTAAAGCACTGATAGCTTCTCCAAGGTAATCTCTTCAGTTTGTCAGACTTTATTACCACAGCATGTTATTCATTCATCCAGTGTATGTTATTAAAAAAAAGGTGCTGGCATAGAAAGCTCTCACAAGCCTACAATGTAAAGCTTATACCTTGAGAAATCTGCTATTAGCTAGAAGCATGCAACATCTACAAAGGCTAGCAAAGAGGCTAGTTATCATGTAGGTGCTGTTATCCTTACTAAGAGTAAACACCACAAAACCTGAAAACGAAACTATATATAATGCAACCAGAACACATTGGCCTTTCCCACACAAACAACATAGGAATTCAATGAAAAATCCACCATTTCCCTAAATATAAGCTTGACTTTCTTGCCTCCATTATTTTCCTTGAGTTCGTATATTTTATTTGAATGTATGCCTGCAATTCCTTCTGTTCAGCTTGTCTGATGGTCAGAAAAGTGGAGAAATCATAGATACCTTCCCTGCTTCTGCACCTCTCACCATCTGTGCTGGCCACAGCAAGGCTGACCTTTCTGATTACAGCAGATAAAGAAATAATTCAGATAGGAAATGTTGAAAAGGGACTATCACAGCCCAAATATTGATGAAGAGCAAGGTAGCACCTTAATTTTTGTGCCAGGAGACAAAGTTCAGAGGACTGTACTAAGTCCAAACCCTCACAAGAAAACCCTTACATACAGCACACATTTCACCTGGTTGCAAGATGGTGGCCAGGTTTCCAGAGGGTTAACATTAATGGTGACAACTATTTGGAATACCAAAACATTACATCACACTAGACTCCCTGATGGGAATTTGTGCTCACCCTTGCTACAGAGCTGCTTCATGAGACACCATATCCCTAATGGTAACACACAAGCAACATAGAAAAAAGATCTACTGAAGCTGCAACCCAAATTTACTACCTGAAGTCAAAAATATAAATATGCAAAGAGTTGGAGGTTAATTTGAAATTCTCTTTCAAGTTATCACTCAGCCAAACTCTAGAGTAAGTTTCCAAGCCTGTCCTAACACCTCCTGCATTAAATTTTTACTGTGGCTAGTGGCTGTCCAAATCCAAAACAGAAGATCAGTTATGTAGAAAATTATCTCCAGGAAGTTAACTTTTTCAGTCCAAAAAGCTTACAGAAATTTGTACAAGTAAATGGACAGATTTAGGTAAGACCAGTAATTTTCAAACTGCATGTGAAGCTCTAAATGTTGGAGTTTAGGACAAAAATATCTCTGCATTCTTTCTTGAAATTTCCCTTGTAAATATAAACAGTAACTTCAATGTTAAATACTGCTGTAAGCACTTATCTTTCCTAAATGCGTATGTTGAAGTTGCAGCAGAAAGGTACAAACATATTTGCCTTATTTACGTGATAACTTATGAGAGTTTTCTTTATAACATGAAAAATATAATTTTAAAAATACTTTCCCTGCTGAAACCTAGGTCATGAAAGGACTGGATATGTTAGCGGGTTACATACTTGAAAGTTAACCAGCAAATAAAAATTAATTATAGAACCTTGTGCTTTGCAAGAATTGGGGGTTTTTTCTTGAACATCATTTATTCAAGACAACATAAATAACTCTTCAAATTAAAAAAGCTCTGAAATTATGGTCAGTGCCAGAGAAGAATCTGACCCCAAATGGGCTCCCTGAAATGGAACATGTGGTCACACTGGTGGGGATCACAGGCACTGCTGCTCCAGAGCTGACCTCTTTGTTATCCTGTTAGAAAGAAATATGGGTATGTATTTCCTAGAAGAATCTTAGAATCAAATTTACTTCTAAGGGATGGAAGGGAATGGAAAAATAAGTGCACGTTCAAGCCCATGTAAACAAATTTTCCTTAAGTAAAAAGGAAAATTTATCAATACAGTTCTGTTGGTAATCCACGAAATTGTCTTAATCTAGGAGGGACTTCATAATTTATGGTTATTCAGGTGCAGGGCTGCTTTTCACTGTATTAAACAAAATCAACCCTACAGATTATAAGGTCACAGAAGTAAGACAGATTATGTCTACCAGAGAATGTTTTAACTTTCTATTACACTATTATTTACCTTTTTATTATTTTAATAATTACAATTATGCACTAAGAACCTGGACAGGATGGCATGAACACAAAATACTTTCTTCCCAGCTTACAATTAAAGAAAATGTACTTTCTAGGTTTTGCATGTCTGCAACACATATAGAAAATATTAAAAAGAATAATAATAATTATACAAAGTTTAGCCAAGTCTGAGCCATCCCCATTTCCTTTCCTAGTGCACATCTGTCTCCAGTGTCAGGTTACCAATGCACATTCCTTCCCTTTGCTGCCATTTTCTTCCAGGAGCACCGTCTCCCCTCAGGCAGGAAAGGCAGCTGAGCACTAGTAGAGAGGAAAGTGAAATCTTTTTTTCCTCCAGAAAAAGCATAAAATGGCAAACAGGAGGAATGGAGTTTTGTTTCTGAGTAGGTTTTCATTTCCAGGCACAGATAAAAATCAGTACAGAGAGTGCATCATTTTCTCCTGAAATCATAATTTTTGAGCAAATGAGTTTTGCCTAGAAAAAGTAGTCATCATGGTTATAGTCAACAAAGAAGGCAAACATTATATTTGGCATCTGGTGCTGTACCATGGGCTGAAGAAAAAACATCCTTTATATTCGTGGCAGGCACATAGACCCTATAAAACCATGAGATAATAATCCCAGTGAAACTTGTGGTGAAAAAAAATCACAGACACCTAGACATTTCAAAATTTATCCCTTTGAGCATTTCTTGGCCAACTTCTTCCTTTCAAGCAGTTACTCACATGATTTTTTTTCATTTTTTTGTTTGTTGCACAGCCCACTTACCATACAGTGTAATAGAAAGGAACAAGGAAAAACCTAGAACTTTCCATAATGACATTTGCAAGTGGACTCGAAGACATGCTTCACCAAATTCTTTTGATGTAAACGTGTTTATCCCAGATCTTGTCTGGTTAGTGAAATAATTCCTCTGGATCAGCAGATGGATTAATTTGGGGAAAACATAGTTAGATAATCCAATTAGAAACTCTGATATTATATATTATCTGATACTTTCCAGTCAAAATAATCAAGAATTTTCATTTATCATCAGTTACTATCACTGCCGAGCATTCAGCACGTCTTCTTATAAAACAGTAGAGATCCATAATGATCCGTGTATTTTTACAGGTTTCTAAGAGGGGAACAGCTATTATCCATGGGGGTATCTGAGATACAAGGATTGAAACCAGTATTGCCATATACAACAATTCCTGTACTTTAAAAGCTTCACTTAACATTTTACACTGATAGCATTTAAAAGCTTTTTTCAAATATTAATGACAAACACTTGAGTTTATAGTTACGTGCTGGCCTTCAAACCAAAGGTAGGATTCAATTTCTGACTAGCAGCCTAATATGGAATCCTAATTAATCTGTTACTCCATACTATAAAGTGCCCAATTATCTTTCTCTCCTGTTGTTATCATCCAACTCTGCTTATTCTGTTTCTTAATACTATGAATTTTATTACTTCCTCACATTATTTCATCTTTTGTTTTTCCAGTGACTTGCTCCTTCATTTATCAAGATAATTTTTTTTTCTACATGTGACAAAATAATTTGATATTCCCTCAGCCACTTTCCCCTTATTTCTTCCAATTTTATTATTAGAAATAGCACGATTCCAATTTTTTTTTTCCCAAATAAGAAGACTGTAGCAGTCACTCTACTGAAAATGTCACCCAGAACAATTCATAACCAGTGAAGTGATATAGTACTTACTGAAATGTGTTAAGCAAAAAATAATGTCATGGATTACTTACAGTTAATGTTTGATATTCAGGATAGGCAGTCCTAAATATTCCTCTTCAACATTTCAAAATTATTTCTGCAATATGCTGGTTTTTTCACTTTCTGGATGTAAACTGACAATCTGACTATTTGATCCTACCAAGGAGGAAGTAGGGAAGAGAATGTCTGTGGGAGAAGTAGCAATGATATAGGTAATAAATGCTGAAATCATCATTCCTCTATTATGTTCCTTTCAGATTATAAGAGAAGGAAAGCTTTTGATTCAAAGAACCAATTCTTCTAGCTCATAAAGCATTATCTGCAGACTTCCAGCTTTCCTACACACTTTACATTCCCTTTCCTCTTAAGCCAGCACAAAATCCACCAGCAAACACGGTGAAAAAGGCAGAACTATTACATCACTACATTCTACCGAGATATTTGCCTAATTTCAAGCAGCACTATGCCACATGAAAGTAAGTACCTGAGAGAAAGCTGATTGCAAAAGAACTACAAATTCTAGAGTGGGGCTGTATGGCATTCTAGAAATTTCTTCAGTGGTGAAGACTAGAATTTATACTGTATCTTATATGAAAATTACAATAAATCTGTGATGCTCAGTTACAGTGACTTGGATTTTATTAGTCAAATAAACATTTGTAAACTTTTGCACAGAGATAAGAGTGGAATTAACAGCTCATGGTAAACAAAATTTAAAAAAAGATAAATATTGCACTAAATTATTGCATCTTACCTAATTCCCTTAAATTTAATGTCTCCTGAGAATGTCTGTAAACTTCACCACATTCAGGTGCAGAAGAAGCTTAGATAGCCCGAGGGACTGGCAATAGTCTATGCATTCTTTCTGCCTTTTAGCTTTTTGCAGAGTCCCTATCACTTTGAAGTCTATACTACTTTCCACCTTAAGGTTTTGAGCCTGAAGCTTACCTGCTGAATGAAAGGGATCGTCATTTGCAGGGCTGTATGAATGAGGTGGCCAGCGTGTTCTCATTCATGGTGAGCGAGAGAACACATCCCTTAATTTGTCCTAGTGGACACAGAATGATATTTAGGACATTGAGGATGTAACCCTGGCTCTGTTACAAACTCGTTGAGTGATCTGGCCACAGTACTCGTCTCCTATTCCACCGTGGAACATTTGTACTTGAATTTATATTCTCCTTAAACAAATTCTATCACTGGCACCATGGGACCCTGATTTCAGCTGAGCTAGTAGCAATAATATTAAACAAAAGTTCACTTTAAAGGTCAGAAATCACAAAGAGAAAACTTAATGACCACCAAACTGTAAAGAAGAACAGTGAGACACGTCTCCTGGTTATGACAGACCAATCTGATCAACCAGCAGAGGACTGCCTTTGTAACTGTTTTATCTGAGACACCTTTCTCAGCGGTCTTGGTATCATCTTAAAACAACATTTAGTAACGATTTCCTCTATGCATTCAATCCGCAATTTTTTTTTAATTGATGTGGGCATACTCTACCTAGACAAATTACATAACCCAGTAATGATATATAACTCTCTGAGGAGGGATTAGTGTGCACTATTGAGTTAAATAGGCTTTTAAACAAAATGGGAAAGCTCAAAATAAGGGAGAACAGTACAGGAGCAACTGAATTAAAACAAAAAATGAAACCAAACCCCCCCAAACAACCAACAATTGTATATTCCATTCTTTTAGGAAACAGGCAAATAACAACTTTAACCAATTTTCAGTAGTAATTACATAGTAATAATAGTAGTACTTATATAGAAATGTAGTTTTCCACATGTTTTAGAACAGAAGCTTTTCCCAAAAATGAACAAATTCTAATGCTTTTTTCCAAATAAATAGGTGCTATTCCATCACAAGAAATCAGCAGGTTGGAAAAAAGAAAATGACCAGTCGATTTTCAACTGATGCCAGTAATTCACTGGATTTCAAAGCCATCAGTGCTGCTCCCACATTCCACAGGTTTGGCCTTTCTTCTCTTCAGGCTTGAGGATCTGCACCAGCTGTTTTCAGCGGGGTTTGTTAAAGCGAGCTCTCATCATAATCAAGTATAAATATAATGCAGTATACAGGTAGGTTATGCAAATGGGTGTCCCATCCAAAACTGCTGCCCTCAAACTGGCACTGCTGAAATAGATATATCTATTTTTCTCTACACGTCAAAAAAAGCTCACAAACTAATTCCTGAATATTCTCATCCTTTAAAAATAGTTGACGGTACAAAAGACACCCATTAGCCTTAACTACTGCCAGTTTCACTTTGAATAGCCACGACTTCGCAGCTAGTTTAGGAAGAGAGAAAGCATTTGAGCTGGGACAAGGGCCTTGCTTGGGGGGCTTCCCTGCCCCCGCTTTCGGACGGGAACAAAGGTCGGGGGGGTACTTCCTGCCCCTGCCATTGGTGTCTGCATGTGGGACCAATATGGGCAATGCAAAGTTTAAACAGTTGCAAATGGGGGAGGGAACATCGAGGCTTGTTTTACATATGTTTTTTTCCCCGGCCGGGTTGAATTTAAAGTGAAGTGGCCGCATTGTTCGAGAGGCTCCTTGCCCCTACGCATTGACAGGAGCTGCTTGTTTACACGGGCTTTTCATTCCTGCGCTGTTTGCTTATGGAAAATAAGGGGGAGTGACAGAAAAAGGGAGAGAGAGAGAGAAAGGGAGAAGGGAAGAGAGGGAGGCCCAGACCGCAGTGCAACCCAGGAACCTTGGCCCTGCCTGGTCATTAACCCCGCTGGTGGCGGCGGCTGGCTCTGGCTCCCCGCTTGTCACTGGCATGTGAGCGGGCAGGGGCTGCGGGCGCTGCCGGCCCCTCAGGGCCCCGCGGTTGGCTGTGCGTGCATTTCCTCGCCGACACACTCATACACACACCCCCAGAGCGCGCCTCTGCCCTCACTGCAGACATGAGACTCCAGCTGTGCCTTTGGATCGTGGTCGTGCTCCTGGCGAGCCTCCTCCCAGCCTACGGACAGCGGCCAGGTAGGGGATGCCTCAGGGTGATACTTGTGCCGGGGCGGGAGCGTGGGTTCGTGCCTGCCATGGGCAGGAGTGTTCGTCCAACGGCGTCCTACACGCGGTTGGTGACCTCCGGGGCGAGTTTGGACTTGGCGCTTCATCGCTACTTTTAGCGGCAGCGGGAGAGGATGCTTCGCCTATCCCAGGAGTCTGGCAACTGGCGGGTGGGGGACAGGGATAAATAGGGACCCAAGGTGGGCAACTGCTGCAGACTTGCTACCGGGAAGCCCCGGCCGCACGAGAGGGCATGGCCACGGGCACCCGGTAGCTCCGGGGAGCGCCGGGGCCGGCCCGTCCCGGGGAGAGGCACTGCCGGTGGCCTCCCTCACGCCTCGCTTCCCTCCCTCCCTCCCTCCCTCTCTCTCTCCCCGCAGCCAACCTGGCCCTGCGCAGGAAGCTCCACCGGCACGGCTGCTCCCACCGGCGCTGCATGCCGCTCCACTCCAGGGTGCCCTTCCCCTGAGCCCCGGCGGAGCGTGGCCAGGTAACTCCGCGCGTGTGGGCCGGGGCCGCGGGGCCGCTCCGGACCGGGCGCGGCGCGCTCCCACAGTGAGCGCCTTTGGGAATTCACATCTGCCTTTGGAGCAGTGCGCGAGGCTCTCCTCGTTTGGTTCGGAAAGGCGGCTTTGGAGCTGCGCACGGCGGGGCAGTCGATGCCCCGGAGCTGGGGCGCGGGTCCCGCCGGCCTCTGCCGCCTTCTCCCCCTTCCAGGCCATCCCCCACCCCCCCTAGATGCCGTCGTGAGGCGGTGAGAAACAACTGAGCCCGCTAAAGGGGCCGAACACTGCCCTCCGAGGCTGCTGGCTAAGCTGCGGGGCAGTGTTATCACTGTAAAGGCTGGGCAAGGCGGCACTTGCAGGGGATGCTCCGGGGCTACAAGCGCTGACACTTCCACCGTGTTGGACACAGAGCGAAGTCACCTCACTCTGCCAGTCAGTAACATGAAGGTAGTACCATTCATTCACTTCAAAGGGGACTGTAACTCTTAATCATTGTCAGCAAAAGACTTTCGGCTCCTTGGATGAAAGGCTATACAAGTGCAAAACATTAATGCTTTATAGCTGATGAGGGCATATACATTCAAATACTAAGTGACTGCAGAGGCACACAGGTAGCATATGCTAATAGTGTAGGCATCAAAAGGAAGCCAGACGCTCTTTGCAATTTAAGAATGAATTAAACATGCAGTCAGTAGTTTTGCATCTTTGAAACTCATTATATATTAAAATAATGTTGTAGCCCCAGGCATGACAGCATCCTAAATAAGTGGTGGCAGAATCTGCACTCTGTGGAGCCAAATTGTTTCTATTTGCTAAGTAGTTTAGAGTGAAAAGGAGACTAAAGTCAAACTTTTAACAGCCCTGTACCAAGAATCTTGTCAATGCACAAACTGTCTTGCTGAAATGAGCCTACACCACTCCCAAAACAGCCGCGCAAAAGGGTACCATTTTGCTCTATAGTGCTGGCCTATCCATAAACAGGTGGAATGTGCATATGGGATGGTAAACTGGCAAGTTTGTGAGGTTGAAAAAAACATTGCCATATCTTAAATTTAATCTCAGATGGGCTGCATACTGAGTGGCAGAATTGAAGTGCAAGTAGAAAGAAGGACATGCCAGAAGGATGCTTTACTACTGAATACCATGTCTCTACACTGCTACATTTAAACAAGACACAGATTAAATGATATTCCATCATCAGTTTAAGCATAAGCCTAAAAAGATAAGCAATTGGATTGCTTCACTCAGAAGGCAGAGACTAAATGGACAGAGGGACAGAGGAATTTAGGCCCAGTGACTTCTTGAATCAATTCTGAATGATTTGCTTCAGTTCCTAAGAAGAGGAAATTTAACTCCTTTTCCTCCCATTCAGCATCCATATCTGGAGATTGTGCAGAAAGCATCTACATTTTCTGTAATGTGCTCTGAAGCTTCATATAATAAATACATTTTGCTTGGGACTGTAGTAGCTGCATTATACATGTGCACTTTAAACTAGAATTCCTTTCCCCACAGAATATCAAGATAAACGGTATTTTCAGTGTTATCTCCTTTTCGTGGGGAGCTGATTTCTTGTAACAAAAGTCAGTGACCAAACAAAACAGTGTACTTACTAATTCATAATACATTTTGTAGATATTTAGCTAAAGATCCTTCTGCTTTATAAAGCTGTTTATAACTCACTAAAACTCAACTAGGGTGTAAGGGGAGACAGACACCTGAACTAACTCTCTTAACTTCAGTCATTGTGGGTGCTATCCTTTATCTTAAGTAGGATTTACCACCTACGTTTACATTCCCTTCCAGTTTTAGTCCAAATTCAGCAAATATTTACATGCCTGGGTAACTTGACTCACTTGAGTAATCTTATTGATCTCAGTGGAGTTGTACATATGGATAAAGCTATTTGCAGATGCAAACAGGATGCATCCTTAAGCCTGAATTTCAACTAGCAGTTGGAAAGTAAAATGAGCATAGCAGCCTCTGGCAACATTTGAAATGAGAAGATTGAATTTGATTTTTCATCAGTTCCATACGCAAAACACGGGACAAAAAGAAAAGGCAGGATATCTTGCATTAGCAGCCTTCTTGTTTTTGTCTTTTTCTCTCAAACTTTGTAGCTGAAATTTCCAAATTAAGAAATGTTACTCCAAATTTCATCCATGTGTTTCATAAATAATGCGCTCTGTTTTGTATGAGAGTAATTTAGACTACTAAATCTCTCATTAATATTTCTCTCCTTTTCTTCTTTTTTTCCCCCAGCAACATCATACTGGACTTTTCAGTGTTTTAAAGGAGCAACAGTTTAACTGATAAGAGAAGTTTGTCATAAGTCCAGATCAACAACATCTGACCTGACAGCCACCACAGCCCCATCTTCATCAGTCCTGTCTGTCACATTCTACTGGACCTGGACTAAAGGCCCGTCTCACACCCTAGGTGGTGGAAGGGTGGTGATGGGGGATGTACATGAACTTAACCAGTTGAATCATTCCCTGTAAATTATTTGGCTCTCATAATGAGTAGTGAAAGTAAAAGATCAAATCAACCATCAGGTACTTGAGCTGGATTTTCAGTGGTAGTAAGAAGGAAGGATCTGTCCAAGGGCACTCTTGATGGTATATAATGTTCAGGCTGAGTGAAACTGGAAGTGCTGTTGACTACTCAGTTCAGGCAGCACTGTTTAGGATGAACTAGTATCAGACTCCAGCATGGAATGGTGAAAGTCCATTTTTGTTTATATTTTTATATATTAATAATATATATATATATATATGTTTTAACATCTAACTTTACATCTTTATGGAATTGCCTTATTAATAACATAGAATGCATTACTGTAATAGTATCAAAGTCAGCACCACACTAGTGGTCCTACTGATTTCATGCATAGTAAGCATAGTAACAGTTTACAATATAAGAAAGCAAAGAGAGTGTTATCCCTCATTCTGTAGATAGAGAATTGAAGCACACAGAGATAAGAGATTAGCCAAGGGTCATGCAAAACTGATAACTCAGATCTCTCAAGCCAGGCCTTAAGGTCAAGCCCATCCTCCTGTCGAATGAGTGGTTATTGCAAAGCCTATCATTTGTTTTCTTAAAGTGGGCTGCCAAACCAGACAGTTAAAACATACTTGAAAATTCAGTACTACAGAGCTATTTGCTTAATAGTAGTTTTCCTAAAATACCCACTACAGTATTATAAATAGAGCATAAAAATAGACCATTGAAAAGAAACCTTTGTTTGGTCAGCCTGAGTGTTGCATAGCACTCTATTCCTGTAATTTAAATGAATGGGATATTTGAACATGGCACTACAATGAATGAGGACTTCAAACAGAAAACAGGCTGTTCTTTTCAGCACTGGAGGTCAAGAATACATTGAGCTTTTAGTCTGAGTTTTGTTCTTAAAAATATATGCTTCACATCTGCCTTTTATATCAGCAGAAATTACATACCTACAAATAAAGGAAAATGTGGTAGCCCTTGCATTAGCACAACTGAAACAAACCTGAAAATAAAACATACTCAGATTTTTAAGTCATTGCACTAGATTGGAAATGTCACCATTTTTTATAAAATATATAAAGATGATCAAAGATCAGAAGTGTCGTGGTTTAAATCCAGTATCACAATTTGTTTCTTACAACATATAGTTTCTAATAAATGAAAGAACAGCAATTCAATAGCCGAAACTTTCTAATTAGTGTCTGTCTATACATAACCTCTTATCTTTAAGAACTTGAAACCTTACTCAAATTAATACTGGCAGAATTTAACAGGAGTTATAAATTTCTCTACATGAAAAAAAAAAAAGTTATAACATCAGACCCAGTTCTGGGGTTGTGTAAAACCATCATAAAAAGACAGTCAAACTTGTCTAAACCAACAAACAGTCGTGCAGATAAATCTTTGCAGTCTTGAAAAAAAAGCAGTTTTCCAAAGAGGCGTTCTACCACTTATATATGTATTTTTAATTATTTATTTAACTTGGCTTTGATATGAATCCCTGGCTATCTCTGTTTAGAAGTACAGGTAAAGAGTGTGGGAAACCAATAAAAGTGAAGAGTAGCTATTTAACAGTTATATCTTAAGAATGAGTATATGGATCTATTGTGGCACTGGATATTTTATATAACCATAATTATTCAATTAACTTTGATAAATTTGTAAGAAAAACATAATGTATCTATCAGAAAGCTATATATGCATGTTCCTTCACGGAAGCAAAAAATAAAGCCGCACCCTAGGAAGCCCATTGTCAGTCTACAAAATTATTCTGAATATCTGTTCTTCAAAGGCATCATAATACCATAAAATCTGCTTTGAAAAAGGCATTGATTGTGAACTTTGATAGATATGTTTATCAACCAGCTGATTGATTGTATATTTTATTAAAAGATAGTATGCATTTCAGATAATATCTCATTTGAAATAAACTTTGTACACTCCTCAAAGTCTGTATTCTTCAGCTGTCAAAGGCAATGCATCTAAAGGAAATTGAGAACTTGCCTATTTTCCCCATGGATTCATACAGAATCAGTGTTTACTCAATTTCTGACACAAATAAATGATAGTTAATGGAAAAATTTTCCTGACATTTACTGTCTGTCTAAAAATGCAAAATTCTGATTAAAGTCAGATTTGCATTTGACTTTGTTGAAACTATCTGTTTTCATTTGACGTGCATAAGACTCGTGGTAGAAACAGCTTTGCATGATAACAGTGTGATCACATCTATAAACATGAAGCATTTGGACACGGTGCTACAACAGGTGAACTGACTGAGCTCTCCCTGTGCATCAACAAGTGTATGCTTAAAGGATACACAAGTACAAATTGTTTTCTACTCTAAGTCAGAATTGATGTTTGATGGATGCAATTTAACAAGACTTTACCCCAAGATAGACTAAGACTTCAAATTCTGAAAGGCAAAACGTGGGTTTCTAGAACTTTGAATTAACTCATCTTGTACATAGCTGTAATATGGGAAAAATGAAAATTTAATTTGAAAGTACATTTTGTTAAGTCCTGTAACAGCAGGTCAGCAGGAAACGGAGGTAAATGGAACGCTTTGGTGAGAAACAGCAGTTTAGTATGTTCCCAAAGGATAATAAACAATTCACCTCTTCCCTTTCCAGTAAGGAAAAAAGGAAATTATAGGAGAATAAAGACTGGAAATATTTCCCTTACGCCACATACATATGCTATAAATATCTCAGTATCTACACAAAGGCAGATTTTGCTAAGGGTCACATATAACATTTATATTGACATCAGTCAGGAGAAACAAGTAAGTTTCAAATGTTTGACTATCATCAGACAAGTACAATTAGCCTACTAATCTCCCACTATTCCAGTGGCCTTCCTCTTTCTTGCTAGGGATCAGCTGCACAATATTTGTGCAAAGTGGGAAACACTCCAATAGCACAAAGAGGGCAATATGGCTTTTAGTTAGAAAGAATGCCTAGAAGCTTAATTCATTCCAAGGCTGAAGGTGCACTTCCATGTCTCGAGTTACCTCTTCAGACTTGTCTGCCCAAGTCTCTGGTCCTTTCTGCAATCTTGTTTTTTAGATTAAGAATGACTTCCAGTAGAGCAAGTCTGCTTAACTCCATGTTAGTGTAGAACCTTAAAGCAGGAAGATCCTGTTAAAATCTTTTACAACCAGTGATTTCCCTTGTGAAGTGAAATACCAAAGTGTTTATATAGAATATCCACCATGAGCAATTCAGAAAGACAAGACAGAAATACCAACTAAGAGTTTTCCCTCGTGTAAGATGTACATTCTCAAGAGATCATCACATCTTTTCTTTCATGTGTACAGAGTATATTTAGCACAGCTCAGTATTTAATCTAAAAATTATTAAGACCTCACAATGTGAACATTTTTCAGGCAACTGCAAATATATTCCTTAGGTAGTATAAAATACATCTTTTCTCAGACCTAAAAATCATATAGATTGGTTTTCTACAGAAAAAAAAAATTACTGGGGTAGCACTGAATCATAAAAAAAGAGGATAAAATCAGAGAAAACATTATTTTAGTTTTTATTTTAAGGTACAGTTGTAACATATATTAGGAAACATTCCTTCATTTTCATTATCTTCTTACTGCCCCAGCTGTAATCCAGTAGATTTTACCAAGACCTGCAAATATCAATTAATTTCAGCAGCTATAGTTACATAAAAAACATCACTTCAACTGTTCAGAGCCACAGGTTTGCCACACCTCACCCAAGCAGGGCTGTGTTGGTGGTTATCAAAGCACTGCTTTGCAGCAGAGCATGTGCAAAGCCCTGTGCTTACAAAGCAGTACTTTGTTCCCTGAAACTTGGACCCAATGCTCCAGCGCTTAGTGTGTGCACAGCACTCCGTGGATTTTACATCAAGCAGTACAGTCCTGCCCCTGAGCAGGTGCTGACACTGCAGGGACAGACTCCCAGGCTGCAACACTGGGGATGGATGGCACTGGCCACCCCAGCAGCCAACCTTGCAGCAGCAGAGAGCTGTCTGATAAGCAGGATGCAGTAGAACCAGAACAATTAGGAGTCATTGTTCAATTTAGCACAGCGGCACATGAGACACAGCAAGGTCACAGCTGAGCTTCATCCTCCTTGCACAGCAGCAGCCACTCACCCCTTGCACTTGGCATGCCAAGCAGCTGCTTGGACACAGCCTCCCTGAGCAGCTCTGCAGTCACTTTCTGAAGACCAGGGGGCTCAGGCATGGCAGGGTGGTGGCCAGGGGGAGGCAGGTGCCAGGCCCATGGCACCCAGCAATGCCATGCCCTGCACTGGGGCAGGCAGCAGACGGGCAGAGGGGTTGGGGAGGGTTTCTACCTCCAAACAGGACCAAGGCTGGCCCTGGACCATTGCTGCAAACAAGGGGCTGGGGGGCTACCACACACAGCAGCAGCTCCTACTTGACAATTCTCTGTAGCTCTATCATGGCCAGAGGTTCAAGCGTTCAGAGTGAGTAGTTAAGATTACCAGCTTCTGGTTGGAGCCCATACAAATGGGAAAAGCCACCACCATACCCAAAGAAAAAGCTTAAAGATACTAAGAAAACATATAAGAGTTGAGAGTATGATGAAGATACAAAACTGGGGAAAGGCAAGGGCAGGGTGGTTGTTAAAAGTTAACATTTGTTATCATCTGTGTATTTAGAAAAGGTAACATTTAAAGGGCAGAAGATGTAAATGTTTGCACACAGCAAGCCACACTTGCTTTCCTTTCCAGCTACCATGTTCCACAGAAGACAACACCACTGGTTAATCCAAGGTTTACCTTGAGAAGTTGGGAGAGGAGGAAGGTTTGAGCAATGACTTGCAAACAAAGGAAAGCTGTTCTGCTATGCTATGCAGCCTAATTCTCTGCGTTGAAAAGAAACACAAGTAGCAGGGGAAGTCTGAAGCATAATGCAAAAAAAACATTACCCAAAGAGGGGAGTAAAACTAAAAGCTTCAAAACAAATGCACAGCTCTCCTTGTTTGGCTAGCTTTTGCTAGTTTTAAGTGCCAACACTGCTGTGAGAACTGCAGCCTAACAGAAAAATCCGCATAAATTGCTTGTTGGACCCAGATATACATGAGCTTAGAAATAACAGAATTCACACGCTTCCTTGGTTGCATTTATTGTGCATGAACTTCACAGTCACATTTTACTGCTTTTCATAGAAATGGTATAAATTGACATACACAACCACATCAAAACCTGAGTTCTAAAAACAAATAACTTTATTCCTTACATGTATGCTATAAAATTCTGGCTGCATTTTCAAAAAACAACAGTTAAGGAGAACAGTCTAATGTTGGATAGCAGCAAAACCTCCCGTATTTATTGTTTTCCTTTGAATGAGACAACCCCCATATTTGTTGCATACTAAACAGTCTAGTTACTTCTAAAGTTGTGTCCTAACACCAAAGTAGGATGAATTAATGTTCCTTTCTTATATTCAACTACAAGATCACCCCTCTTGAGAGTCTTCTTCCCAGTTTTGATTAGTGATTACCTTATCCCCACAGAGGTATTGGCTTCTAAAATAATTTTTTTGTCTACACTGGTAGACAAAATAGTACCCAAACCAAAATGTTTCTTTCACCAGCTTTAATTCACCATAAATTAAAACCAAGAATTCTTGTTTCTTCAATTTCTAAAAGATCTTGCTGTCTGCTGCTGTTTTCCACTTCTCCCCATAAACCAATTCAGCTTTTGAATTAAGATGCTGACTTTTTTGAAGGTCCAAAGTAAAGAGCAAATATGTAGCAGGCATTTTTGACAGCAACTTTAAAAGCATTCAACACAAGTTAGTTACTAGATCAATGGAAAAGCTTATGCTCAAGTATTTTTTGCGCTGTTAGTTCAGTTGGTAGAGTAGGAATCTTGTTACTAACACAAACACCTATTAATGGGATAGTCATCAGCCCTGAGGATCCCTCTTAAAGTTTTAAAGCCATAACTTGGAACAATTGCTTATCATTGTATGGTTTTGTACCACAAACTTTGTGAGATTTGCAGTTTTAGGGCACCCACCACTTTTTCATAATCCTAAATTGGATGCCACATTTCCCTGCTTTCTTGACAAAGGAGAAAAGGAGACACATCTAGAAAACAAGTATCTGTATTGGATGACTGAAGTATACCACCTCTCTCTGTGGAAGTAAAGGGAATCAGTGACAGAACACATCTAGTCTCATCTTCAGCAATAGAAACTGTAAATACATTCCTTAGCAAGTCAGATTTTTCTAGACAACAAATTTGTATTCCAGAAATATAAAATACTTTGGTAGCCTGAAGCTTAAAAGTTACACAGCAGTACAAAATAATAGCAACAACTGGACAAAGTTAAACCATTAACTGAGGTCCAACTTCAACCTATGAGGAATTAAAAATCCTTGAAGCTGCAGAACTTTTTTCCAGAACTGATGAATTGAAGAGAGCCAGAGTGTCCAGTTGTAATAGGTTCATAGTTTATGCAGAGCTTATTGTTCCAGCTTAACTTCTATTTCAAAACATGAAAGGTGATTGAAGAAGAGTCACAACTCAGTCTGGGTATTACATCACTTCATGTTCCCCTCCAGAGCTCCAGCAGCAGTTTTCCAAATGCTGTTAAGTTTTGATTTGCTGAGAACTTAATGCCAACAGTCTCTTGCTGAGCAGTGCATTGTGTCGCTGAAGATACTCTATTACATCTCCTTGCTTCTCAACTATCTCTTCTAAACTGGAATTTTCCCTTGAAGTAACAAAAGTAAATATGGATTTCAGTAAGTGACAGCAGTCTTCTGATATGTGAAATGTCAGAGCTAATTAACACATACTTAAACAGTTGTTTCCTTTAATTTCACTTTTGCTGGGATCAACTAATTTTTGAGGGAAGAGGCAATCTACAACACCTTTATGTTTTACTCTATTTTTCATGAGGAGGCAGGAAGAAAAAGGTTGGCTGAACTTCATGCCATGTAAACACAACTGAGTTACATATTTCCTGTTAGACAGTTACAGAGTGAGGACCTTACTGTTAAACAAACCAAGACAGACAACATGCTAGAACTGTAGCAAAAACCATGGAATCTTTCCCACACACACTAGGAAGCTTGTTTTGAGCAGGCATAGTATTGTTGTTCAGCTGTGGGAGATCATAAGCTGCTTAAGACAGAAATCTCTTGATTAACCTAGAGTAGCATACATTCTATGCTACTATATACAGCAATATCTGTCACATACCATGACAGCATCAGTACCAAAATATTGTGCTATTTCAGATCTACAATCTCATGTACAACTACCCTCCCCCTTAAAATACATCCAACTTTCAGATATTCCTCATTTTAACTCTGATAGTAACACTGCAACATTTAAGTAAAGCCTGGTTAATTGAGAAAAAAAAAGTCTGTAGAAGTACAAAATTTTGTCAAATCCAATTAGGAATTTTTAAAATATAGCAAGATCAAGTACCAATGCCTGAGTGTAGTCTACTCTTTCCTTACATACTATTTCTTCTCAGCTGACTTGGGAATCTGCCCTTTTAGTGCATTTGTGAGCATCTTAGAGCTGAGAAAGTTGTTCTTCAGTCTTACAGAATTTTGTGGAGGAACACTACCCGTTTCATAGTTCTTAGAAAGTGCTGAGAAGAATATTGAGTGGAAAAAAAGCTTAGGTCCAATTAAAAACCTACTGTAGCTAAACTGGGAAAAGTAAAGAACACAAGTTGGGTAAACAGAAAACTTTCAACCTTAACCAGCAATGTACATTACCAACTTAAGACTCCTGATCAGTAGCTTAGGTTGCAGAGGTCATGATATTCAAAAAACATTCTTATAACAAGGTCAACTGAAGGGCTGACAGGATTCACTTTTCAATAGATGGTAACTCTCAAGGGGAAGAGAGTCAGAGTTGTATAGAGCTAAATTAAAATAACGGTTTTGCAATCAGTTCTCACAGGAAGTTTGCACTCTTTAATCAAAAATAAGCAGATTCTTTTCCTCAGCTGGTCATTGTTGCAGACACATTCCCCGGGCATTTGAGAATTCCTCAAGGGAGAAGATGAATGAGAAAGAAATGAGGTCCACCATGCAATCACTATGGTTTTTATATCAAAATGGAAGTCAGACATGGTATCAAAATTCAAGACAACTCTAAACCCTTCCTGTATCCTGGACATCTACTTCCAAGTTCCATAAAAGCATGTGCATGCTGCATTTGAGACACCAGGGGAAGTCCCAAAAGTATTAGTCATCTCTCATTAGTCAACCTTTCATGAAGGCAGCACATACAGAAGCAAGTCATAGTATATTAGAACATCTCCAATTCTTATACAGAAATCCATGTTACTTTCAATTACTAGTTTTTGTTAAGTCATACCAGACTGATTTCAGCAACTGGGAAATGTTTGAGCAGTTGGAAGGTACACAAAGAAAAAAAATAAGTCTTGGTGCCTGGGACAGTTTCAGTTACTATTGGACAGCCTTTATGTCCTACTGGGGCCTTCCCCACTCCTTAAGCGCCCTCCACACCTTAAAAGTTCCTTCCCAAACTCAAAATGCATTCCAAATCCATTGCTAGAATCTCATGTCCAACTTCTGGTACAGATGAGAGCTACAAAGTTTTTTTTCTTTGTCTATCAACTGCCCACAATATATTTCCTTCCCTGAAAAAACTGGCTGAAGCAGCTAGGCTTCTGTAAGTCTATTTTAAGCAACAGTGTAAGACAACAGTATCTTTCCTCAAATCCCATATAAAATTAACTAAATCAGATTAAGCACAGTTATTCATATTAAAGATTCATGTAACAAGCCATAAATGGTCAAATCACCTCCATCCTTATGTTTGAGGATTTCTACATCATAGTAAATTGTCATTTACTGTGGCGAAAGTACAAGACGGCTGCATCTCATCTGTGCAGCTAAAATGGAAGGCTTATGCATAGTTTCCTTCAGAACTGTTATTCCCACCTCTGGTTTAGCTGACAGGTTTATGATTACATGGAAGTCTACAGGAAATCATGCAATTACATCAGTGTTACCTATATACCATGGCTGAACACAGCACAAAATGAATACAGAATTCTTACCTGAATCCAACTTCTGAGGTAATGTGACTAGGGTAGGCATACATCTTTTCTTCTTCAATTATGTCAGGTCTTGGCTTGGCACGATTGAAGTTGCTTATTTTCACTGCAAGAAAGCTCTATAAATTAGTTGGAAAGTGAAGGGGAAAAAAAAAAAAAAGAGCTTTCACACCAAAGTCTAGGTTATTAAAATCTGTAACAGATGATCCTAAGATTACCTCAGATAGGAGATGGAAAGATAAAGGAGTCTAAGGAATGGGAAAGATGGAAAGCAAAAGCAGAATCTATTTCTATTCATTTCTGGAATTGCTTCAATTATAAGTCAGTGATAGTTTAGAAAGATGATTGATTCACTGGTTTGCTTCTTTTACTCCCCTCAGTCATGCTGCTTAGAAGACCTGAATGGGGAACCCTGAACATGCTACTTAACATCTGCAAAGTTTAATCTGCCACTCAAGAGTAAGATGAAACCTTAGTTGCCTTTTACAGGGTACTAAGATTCAGTCTCCAAATTCAGGCCATAAATTCAGCAACATGCCATAAAAAAAAAAATTTAAGAAGTGTTGTTCTGGTAGCTGGTTCAGAACTTCTAGTTTAAGCTCTTCAAAAAATACTAGCTTAACTAGACTAGTTGCAATGAAGCAGCAGCTTGTTTGCCTGCTCAGACTAAGTCATACTTGCTACAGAAAGCCACTGTGAACCTAGCAGTCTTGGCTATCTAACCCAGAAGTCGTTCCTGGGCACCTGTGAATAAAGTTTAAGGCTAAATTTAACAGATGTAGAATGGGGATGTGTGGGAAAAGTTGTAGGCACCCTCTGCATTATTCCAAAAAGGAAGCTGAAAATATTTAAAGCCATTCAATCTCAGATCCTGATTCAGAGAAAATATCAAAATATCCAGAGTATGCATTCAGGACTCTGCAGTTAGGGCTGCCTGTGAAACAATACATCGAACGCCACAAAAAACATTATAGTCCAGCTCTGTGAGAAATCCACACTACTGCAGCAGAGGAGTGTCCTTACAAGTCAGTACTATGATGGGGTTTATGACAGGCCACCCTGCTAAAACAATGCTAAGACCCTCCAGAGGTTAACTACAAGTTAGGCTCAAAGGTTAGTTATTTCTATTATGGTATTTCTCTACAAATAAAACCACAAAGGAATGGATGTGGAATTCTCAACATGTGTTGTTTGTGGGAATGTTGGTCTTTTATTCAAGTGATATTAGAAGTATGTGAGAAAGTAATTAAATACATATATTTAGTAAGTCTTTTAAAGCTTTACTCCCTATCCTAGCAGTAAAAAACTTAGAATAGTAAGCTGACATTTAGAGTTGTCTGTATCATACTTCATTCCATGCACTTTTACCTCACTCGAACGATTTATATATGTCAAGTCTATTATAGGTCAATCACAGCAATTCCTTGTAGATTTCTGAATCTCTGCCTCTGCATCCTACAGCTATATACACACACTCTTGCATGGAAATAATTTTAAGGAAGGCAGTAGTCCTTCACAGGACATTGACTACCATACAATTCATAAACAGCTCCAACAAGCAAGAGGAAGTATCTAGAACTACAGTCAGGTAGTCCTGATTTGTGAGACAGAATTATTTAACAGAAAGTAAAATACTGTGCAGAAACAATGTGTGAACTGATGCTGCCTTCTCTCCAAAATTTAGGAGTAACATGTTAATACAAAAAAGGGTGGGTTAGTAGTTTTTAGTGAAAATTTACCTTAGTATGGGCTGAGCAACAATGGGGTGACTATCTTAGCAGTATCTGCTAAGTGCTTGCCTTGCAGATGGGACCTCTAAACCTCAGCAGAGAGCTGCCCTTAAAACTATCCCATTAAAGAAGCTTCATGCTTCCATCCAGTTACATACTCTGCTCTGAGACAAAAAACCCATCTGAAAGTCATTATTATTACAGATTCTCAGGGTATTTTCAAAATTGGCCAAACACATTTGCTTTGCCTCAGTACAGACTTAATTTGGTATTAAAATGTTGAAAAACTTCAAAACCCACCACTACAAACCACACAAGACTGCAAGCAGTCTCTCAGCTTACCTCAAGCATTGGGATGGAAAACAAGAAAACAAATTATACAACCCACTGAAAAAAGCAACCTAGGGTGACTGGAGGCCTTCCTCATCTTGCAGCAGGTGTAAAGTCACACGAACATTAACCCTAATTTTGTACACCAATTCATTTAGAGAATTAATTTTATGTTGATTTGCGGCTGCTCAGGAGATAAGGCAGCTGTTGCTGAAAGACATTGCATTACTCCTTCCTAGCAATGCAACCCTTCCCCTTAGTTCCAGGATTCACTGGACCCTTCTTCAAGACTCTTTCAGCTGGAAAGCACAACACCGCAACCCACAAGTTCCTTGTATACACTGGTAAATGAATTTGAAGGTCACAGGAACTGGCACAGTACAAGTCAGGAAACAATATGCTTTTGGTGACAAATAAGCAGAAAAATAGTTGGAGAGTTCTTACAGAAGTACACACTCGACCTTACTACTATGAAGGTCATCTTGCTTGGATTTATCCTTTTTGGTCAAGGTAAGAGACACACACTGTAGTACTTTGAGCTCCAGCAGGCCTCAGGGCTAGAAATAGCATTTTTCTGGAATTCCTGACATTCTATTAAAGTTTTACAATTTATCTCTTATTTCCCGAGTTTCCCAGGAAAGTAAGTATGCGTATGCAAAGAAGGGATGATCTCCAGCATTCTTAGAATAGTTTTCTAGGACTGCCATGATTGCATTCTCTCATCACTGCTTTTATTCTTCCAGAGGGCAGTCAGTCTACTTGAGCCATGCTGGGCCATTCAGGGGAAAGCCTGACAAGCCTGCAGCATTCAGGCTTATGCACAATTGTAAGACAGGACATAGTTCAGGGCCGGGACCTTATTTTTTGGTGCATTTTTGATGCTGTTGTAGAAGAGTCAAGAATAGATTTTATTTCCTAGATGAACAAACTACTTTGCAGTATTTCTCTGTGTGCCATTGCATTACTATGAACATACCAAAGTTTTCTTTTAAGCATTTATCAACATTTTAGATAGCTTTGCAAAGTTTAAAGGCAAGTGTTTTATCAAGTCTTCTTAATTTACACCAAACCTAAAGCAGACAACCTTACAAACCAACAGTGATAGCACAAAGCAAAGTGTCACAGTTTTATAAAGCAGTACCTTGTTTTGATATAATCACAGCTTCCAGAACCCACACTTCCTTTAAATATTAGAAGGAATCTTTCATTTTAGTGTCAAAGAGAAACCAAAGCCTTTGGGGTGGGACCAGGGAAAGAGGAAGAGGCTGGATAAGGCACAATCACAGGATCATGCAAACCCCACATGTAAATCCCAGAGGCAGTTCTGACTAAGCCAGCCAGCTCTTACTGCTTCACAGCTTGTGGTGCATGCATTTGGGAAACACCCATAAACAGACAAACCTGTTCACAGCACACTTTTTGAAACAATTAGGCATTTATTGCTGCTTCTCTGGATTAACAGTTTTGAGATAACATGGAGCTTTCATTCAGCAGCCCTTGGAACCAAATCAAGCCTGACAACCTTTCCCAACTTAAATGCCTTGGGGCATCCCAAGTGAACTACAGTAAGAGCAGACAAAACAGTTGAGTACCAGCTATAATGAATCTCACACAAGGCAAAGCTTGCCTCTCTCACCTGTGTAAATCACTAAGCATGTCAGGGAACTGATCATCTCCAAGCTCAGGACTCCCAGGATAAGATACAGGTACACCTTACTGCGATCAGGAAAGGAATGCTGCACTGACAGAATCAAGAGCAGGGCTGTATTACCTAGAAAACAAATGTATTTTACAGACTTACTAATCTTATTAGCTATTGAAAATTAATACTTTCTCATCCCCAGTGTCTGCATTAGGCTGCAACATTTCAGTAATGCTTTCCTATTTCATACCATAGTTGCCCTTTCAGCTAATTTCCTTCACATGCAAGCTTATACCTGCTGGTAGCAAAATGAGGGTTCATTTCAGCATATGACTGTAATGGTAGACAATTATAAGTTTTCTTATAGATTCTTCTGACTTAAAAAACAAGAGTCAAAGAAACACACTAGAAATATCTAAAAGAGGTAGTACAGGGGCTTTAACAGTTTCTGGCTTTGTTGATGCTATCCATCTTACCCACTCCTTCAATTCTTAAGAGATCACATCAGTCAGCTGAAAATGAGGGAGTATTTTCCTTCAAGTAGTGGATTTAAAATATATCTAAATAAAGCTAAAAGAGCAAAAAAAAAACCTAAACAGCTTCGTTTCAAAGCCTACTTGTATAGGCTTCCATTTGCCCAGCTATTATCTTAATACTTGAATGTCACTGAAAGTTTAATTGGAATGAGTACAATCAATCAAGGAGAAAAAAACACTGAGTTACAGACCTAAAAAGCATTTTTAATTCTTTATACACCCTCTTTTCTGATGCTGAGTGTGAAATGTTCTCTTCCTTCCTGTAAAAATGTTATAACCAGTGCCTGGATAAAGTAGTAAATTTATAAAGACCTTTCATAGAGCCAGGGAACTGTGCAGCTCTCTTTCCTACAGTGTCAGTCAAGTGAAGGAGAGGGTATCAGCAGTCATTACCATGGCAGGAAGCTTGCAGTAATGGAAGAACTACCTTCTGAACAACAGACGATCAAAATTCTACAGCGCACACCTGATTGCACCTGAACATTCACAAATGTCCAGAGTTTGTCTAGCAGGGGAGAAGTGGGCTCCATCTAAGACTGAAAGCAGGGCTAAGTATTGCAGATTACACTGCAACAGGAAGAAATAGTCCTTTTACATCATTAAGCCTCCTGTAGCCTGCTTTTGTCACTGCACTCCAAACACTTCTACATCTTCAGAGCTCTATCTAGTGGCCAGAGCCTGAAGTGCTGGGCATTTATCAAGCTGACTAGCTCTTTTAGGGACTGAGTGGGAAGAAAGGTAGGTTTTCACTCATTAATTCTGACCAAAAAAAATCTATTCCAGGAGGGAGGCAGGATTATAAGAGGCAAAAATACTGTAAAAGCCATCACTCTGCCCTTTTCCACTGCCATTTGTGGAAAAAATCCCCTTAAGTTAGATGGATTTTATATTTGGAAGTGATTTGTAGAAAAGTTTCACCTGTTAATTGCACCAGCACTTTACAGCTAAATTTGCAAGCTGCCAGGCAACTTAAAAATATAGAGTTAAATCACTCCTCTATGCCACCTTTTGTCCATACAAAATAGAAAAAGCCAATGAGAAATAGAGCTGAATGTTACACAGAGCCAAATGAAGATGAGAAAATTGGCTACTTTCACTGAATTCAGTTAAGCAAAAGGCAATTCATCTGTTTCTATGTGAATTGCTGAGCTTGAAAGAGAAGAGCAGCACACTTCCTGGAAGTACTAGCAGTCTTACCACATATTCACCCAGACAAATGAATATGCAATCAAGATCACTAGCAGTCAAACTACAGACCTTACTGACTGACTATTTTATGGCTGAAGACTAAATGCTAATGACTAAATGTTTTACTCAACCTTACATGCATGAGCATTTTTGCACTACAAACAGTTCCTTACAATCTGTATCTGGCAGACAAAAAAGATCAGTCCAGAGGTTCATCTGACTAAAACTTAATTTGTAAGTGCTCATAGGCAGGTTTTTAGAAGTTCATAATATATAATACAAATGATATATAAATTGTTCAGTCTTCTACTGTGTCACAGATCAAAACTTCATAAAGAATAAAACCCAAGTTCACTTAACCTGTGGCATGTATCAGCAGTGGAAGTCTTTTTAGATGCCTTGTTGATCGGTATATGGAGAAGTAACCTCTTCTTCTGACTCTGCAGTGGTGGTGCTGGACATATTGTTCAAAAAAGACATGCAGAACCCACAGAACTACTTTTGCAATTATTATGACAGTCTGCACTTTAAGTGGGTGAGTGTAGTTTCCAGGGCACTTATCTTGGTTTGGATTGGGGTAAGAACAAAACATAGCCGCTAAAAATGCTAGAACAACAAAAGCAACCTGGAAGAGAAAGGAAGAGAGAAAAATCTTTAAAGCCAACATTTAGCCATATATATGAAAAAAATCTAAACCACAAAAACAGGATTATATAGTTTATTCATTATGCATTACTTTCTGAATTGATTTTATTAGAGTTAAGGTAACACATAAAACAGACACTTGCTACAACCACTACATGTCACTCTGGGAACATACAGATGGCTGAAATTGCTAAGTAGTAACACTGACTTCCAGGAGGGGCAACCAGCCTCCAGCAGAACAGAGCTGATAATTGTCACCCTTCCCAGAATTTCTACTAAATCAATTTCACTGTTCCTCAACTCTTCAGAGTGAATTTATTTCATTTCTGGACCCTCCTTACTATGCCTTTTTACTTTAGGGAGAATTTGATATATGCTACTATAGAAGAGAAATCACATCTTTTTAGACTCATTCAATTGAACTTAATGCTGCTCTGTAGGACAGGCTCTTATCTTATTGGTATAGTCTATGTTTCCTTAAATTGACATTTCCTAAGTGAAAATCAACCCTTTATTACAGCCATTGAAGATCTTCTCCAGGTTGACATTAGAAAAGTGAATCATCATAGCAACAAAGTGAATTACTAACACTGAGTAGGCCTCTTTGCCAATTGGTAATAATTCTTTAGTGTATTTACCACCAGATTTTTCCATTTTACCTTTTTACTTATGTCAGAATGACCAGACAGATTGTCAGCCAGACTGCATTTATAGTCAGATTGTATGTATACTTATCCTTTCAGACTACTGCCATTATGCCATAACTTCTCCTGTCTTCCAGACTCGTCTCCAAGTTTTCGGCGGCAGCAGTGAGCATCAGCAATCTTTTAGCCAATTAGAGGAAAGTTGTGGATATATATTACCTGTGGTATGTGTATACACACAGGGCTTTCTTAATATTTATTTATTTAGTTTTGCCACAGAAAATATTTTCTCTGCTGTGTTCATTCAGTGAGCAAGAATAATATTATACTTTCTCATCTTGGTTCATTCTACAGAACAGGAATATTTTTAAAACAGAATTGTAAAGAAAAACAATTCCCACTAATGTAGAAGTAAATTGAGAGTTTCTACAGACAAAACATAAAAAAAAATCTATTTACTTCAAGTCTGCAAATGTCTAATAGTTCTAATATACTTAGCTTTAAAAAAAGGTGTCAGACGTTCTGCATGTCATAACTAACAGAAACAGCATATCAGAACTGAAGATGGAAGAAAGCACCCAATCTTCATTTGCTGCCTTTGTTTCCATATGTAGTTCTATGAATATTTAAGATCCCACCACCCCCTTTCCACCCTCTTGAACTCCTATTTCCTATTATTGTACTTTGTCAAACAACAATCTTCACAAAAATTAACTTTTCAAAATCACTTAATTACTCTTGAGACAAACTGCCCTTAGCTTGCTCTGGTTGTGACCAGAGTTAGGCAAGTAACTCTGGGGAGGAAGCAAAAAAAGGGAATAATTTTCACACAACCCTCAATACCTAGAAGAGACATTACAGAGGACAAATAGGAGAGAAGGTGGAAGGAAAAAACCCAAACCAAAATAGGAGTGTACTCCACATTACCCATACAACCATTACTTCAAATGCAAATTAAATACCATATTATCCTGAGATACGTTAAGTAGTTAGATAAAGTAGTTAAATAAGAAGGTTTATCATTTGCTTAGTCTATAACACTTTCTTTTCTTACAAAGCTAAGAATAATTCAGCTATTTTATTTGATCTGTTTACTGTTTGGTTTGCCATTTTATGATAGTGACACATTTAGTTCTACTCCTTCCAGGTGCTAGGAATGCATTTCAGTACTGAAAACAGCTATATTAAACTGATGCAAGCAGGAATGACCTAGCACTGCATTTCTACTGAACTACTACAGTAGTGTATACAAGAGGAAACAGGAAGCTGGCATTTAGAGAGGTATTTATTAAATATATTTTGCTTGCATTGTTGTGCAGTTCAGTAACAGGTGTTTCACTCCTCACATATTTTTACATATAAAAAGTGACATACAAAGAGTTCAATTTTGTGTATGTGCACACACACAGAGGATTAAGGAAACACAGGAGTAATATAAAGAAATTATTTCTAGTCTGTACACTTCACATTGCTCTTCTGCCTCCTGATGGGAAGCCTTCAGAAAAGCAAGACTTGGCAAAAGGAAAGGTACTCAAAAACCCAGTCCCACCACCCTCCAGCATGTCCTACCCATACTTTCCAGAATTGTATGTAATTCGGCAGCTGCACCACAGCAGCTATTTTGCTGGCTAGCTCCATTTCTTGGCACCAGAAGATGGAGAAGAAATACTCCAAGTTACATACAAACTACTTTAGAGATTCATTACAGCTCTACTGCATAACACTGTGATGGCTTAAATTCTCCAGGACAATTACCCCTTTGGCAGGCTGTGCATCAGAAGCTAACTTGGCCTCTCTCCACATTCCACAAGATTAATGCATGTTTGCAGAAACACAGGGGATAGAAATCCTATAAGCTTGTTTTCCTCATCCATCTTTTCAGTGACAGAGACAGTGCCACTCCAGGTAGCAATTACAATGCTATTTTGCCAACAGAAAAGGATACTTGTCCATTTTGCTCCAAGGACCAACTAGTCATTGAAGCAGGTTCAGCAACAGCAATGAGAATTAACCTATGAAAATGTGTGTTGACACACACCACAGAAGTTTTCCCATTTCATCTATCCACACTTCTCTCCATTTGCAGGAGAGAGGAAAAGGTGGGGGGAGAACAGCAGCAGTTTCCTAGGGTCTGGTGACCAACATTTGGCTGCATCAGCTATGGTAGTAGATAGTAAAGCCCCAAGGATCAGCAGAAAAATATTCACTGCTCTACTATCAATAGCAGACTTCAAGTGCCTTCTATAGTGGAATGGCACAGAGTTCTGGTGGTAGGGGAAGGGAATAAAGCTGGATACACAGTTTCCACTGGGAATTTTGGTAGTCTATTCAGCAGAAGCCTTTCTTAAGTCTATTTGACAGCCAGAAGAGCATTTCTTGATAATACTACAAGGCCCACAAAACATTTACTCCTAAAATTAGAAGGCTAAAGCTCATTGAACAACTTTAAGCAGCTGCCCAAAGAAAGACCTCAGAGGCTGGTTGGTATGTGCTTCTGGCAGAGAGTATGTTTTCAAGAGCACCTGGCACACTATTTTTTGTTTGAGATCAAATGAAGCTCTAAAATAGCCCATGTCACTGGTACTATAGAATCATAGAATCTAGGCTGGAAAAGACCCTTTAAGATCACCAAGTCCACCATTTACTTAACACTACCAAGTCCACTGCTAATCCATGTCCCTAAAAGACATGAAAGTGCTATTTCAGTCGGATCTTAGGCTCAGAGCTCTTCAGCCTTCCTTCTTCATATCTGGTTGCCACACACTCCAAGCAATGACAAGCCTCTTCAGCTTATCAAGGACAAACTCATTATTAGGCAGGACTCTCTCTCCTTCTGTCTACCAACCCCCCAAAATGCCTAGATACCATTCAGTATTTGTGCTTTTTGCTCTTAATCTCCAGAAGTGAAAGCAGGAAGTAACATTTGGATTAATTTATCCCTCCATCCACTACCATGCAGCACTCCCTAAGCAAGTCCAGCTTTACTTGTTTAGTTACCTTCACTCTGAAATTACATTTTCTCTCAGAATGCATGGCATCAAAATTATCAGCCCTCTACAACCAGTATAGCACTTCTACAGCAGTAATATTATTTTTTAAGTAAATTTCCAACAGCATAGAAGAACTACTATTTAAAATGCTCTTCTTCCTAGCAAGATGTGTCACAACCAGAATAAGAAGGCAGCAAGTATCTGATAGCACATACACTATCAAAATGTATTGGCAAAGGGGACCTCACTGGTTTGGAAGAACAGTGTATGCAATTCACTGTCATATCATCAGAATTCTGTCACAGGAACAGTAAGGATTCAGAAGACAGATAGCAAGTTTTCTTAAGGAAATCATGCTTCTTAAACTTACATGTATTAGCAACAGGAAATTGGCAAGGAGAACTGCTGGGATAGCATGAAATCTTGGCCTCAGCTGGGAATGCAACGTATGAGATGAAATGAGTGGTGCATCCAGTAGAGGATCATCTTCCAAACTCTGTGTTATTTCCAAGGAGCCCTAGAACAGAAGGAGAGGGCAAACAATAGCAACAGGTAAGCAGTAAAAGTAAAGTACAAACGTCTAGGAATTTTCTGTCAGCAAATCAAGCCTTGAGGGGGGGAAAATTAGCCCACTAGGCTAATATCTTGAGACAAGCTCTTAAACTCTAGGTAAACCCTCATCACATCTTTATGTAATAACTCCATCCCTTAGGAATCCAATACTAATCTATTTCCTAGTATCACACTGAGTCTTCAGGAACTTTAATCTTTAAAATGTATTTCAAGTATCTGAGCTTCAACCCTGAGTGATATCGGAAGCATTAGTATATTTATGGGAAAAAGCAGAAAAAGTGACAAAGTCTCTCTCACATACTTCCTATAGCTACTGCAAAACTCTTTGTTGTTCTTCTGTCCAACTACAGTTGGAGGCAACAACAAAGCTTCACTGTAACAGTTCTGAGTGACTCAGTCTCTGATACTACTGACATGTCAAAACACCTCCAGCAGTAACTAGAACTGAACTCAGGCAAGAAAGAAGCAGCAGTACACAGAGGGAAGAAAATGCGACCAAGTGCTGAGCAAGACATTCTCTGCCTGCACTAGAGAGAATGCAGCCCACCCTTGTCATGTTGGAGCCAAGTATTAGGTCTTTGACTTCACATTCAGCTCAAATGTAGTATCTTTTACTAAGTAGAAGGTAAAATCAGTTATAGGTGGAGGGAAAAACCTGGCACAAGGAACTTGCCCCAAACTGTGCATCCCTGCTCCTTTCAGGCAAGGACAAGGTCATTCAATACATATTAAGTGGGACATACACAGGCACCATGATGGCCAAAACTGCTACAGTTTCTCTCAGTGTCTTGTTACACATCCCTTGCCACAGAAGATAAAGCAACTCAAGAGTTCCACTCATGTTCTGACAGCTCTTCTCCTCAGTGACACTAACCACAGCCCAGAACAACCAAACAAGGGCAGACCCCATCCCACTCCAGACTTCTCACTATTCAGACATGCCGGGGCCTCCAGGCTATTTAGTGTTTTATAAACCGAGGACTTCTCTTTGCCATGAGAGAAGGCAGCATAAGCCTCAAGAGAGGTGAGGCAGGCCATCCTTCTGGACACTAGCACAGGAAGAGAGGGATTAGACCTCAGTTTATACTTCATGTCAATGAGGACAATGTAGATTGGCTCTCCAGTGTTATTTCACCTTCAGACAACTGCCTACAGTGAAAGAAGTAGTCATTAAGGGTTATTTCAGTCAACAACCAGTTTTATTTTAGAATTGCCCTACCACAGAGGAGTGTGAACAGACCACCCTCATCTATTTGATACCTTTTAATTAGCCCAGTTTTTGATTGTAAATGACCCTCACTGAAATACTTGCCTGGTAAGATGACCTTTTACTGAACACCTAGATATTTACAAACAGCACTCGTCTTATGTCACTGATACAAAATCCATGGCAGGGGGATTGGAAATTTATATTTAAAGAACCTTCAACCCAAACGATTCCATGAACACAGAAACAATAGGAGGGTTAACAGCTCACATCTCCTACAAACACAGCAATTCTCCTTAGGACAATATCCTTTGTCTCGTGGGAACAAATGTTTCACCATTTCTGCAATACCATGAGAGAGAAGGGCACTTCTTCACAGACACAGCTTTATCAGAGCTTTGACTATGCTATCTTCTCTACAAGACTGGCTATAATCCACATCTGCATCCTAAAATACTGCTAGTATTAGGAAGCACTAGAAAACAATCTCTTCAAAGAGGTATTATTACAGACAACATGGAGAGGAATTAAAGCATGGGATATGATAATCCCATGCAGACATTAAGACGATCTAGTAAGCATCCTAACTAGAGCAAACACAGGTTTAATTTCATTAAGCTGAGCCAAAACCACAGCTGTCAAAAGCCAAAATGCGTTAAATATGGACTTGTTTGGCACTGCTGCTCAGGACAAGGTTAAAGCTTCAGCCACTTGGCTCCCTGATCCACTCCCAACATGTGACAACTTCCACAGCAGCCCAGCACCAGGGGAAGGAGGAGGGCAGGCAAGAACAAGCCACAGACAGCAAGCCTTGCCCACGCAGGCTTCCAGCTGGGGCGGGGAGAAACAGCCAAACAAACACAAAAACTCCGTGGTCATGCCAGCGAGCAGCACATAATCTAGAGATGGCACTGACAGGATCCACCTATGGAAAAATAACCCAGAAAACCTGAAGGAGACACAGGAGCAGCCTTGATTAGAGGCTACGAATCTCGATTAAAAGAAAACCCCAGGCCCAAATGCCTCGGGGTTATTTCAAGCCCGGCTGGGGAGGGGCAGCACGGGGAGCGAGGGGCCGCGGCGGCCTCCTCACTTCCGAAAGGGCCACTGGGGAGGTGCCTGGGCCGGCGGCTCCCCCGGGAACAAACAGATAAAGCCTCAGGCGCCCGGGACGTAAAACACCCGGGGAGAAGCGGAAGGAAGAGACGGCACGGAACATGAGGCGCTCGCCCGGCGACGCCCACCCTCAGCGGCAGCCCGGCCGCTCACCCGGGCGGGGCCGCCGCGGCCCCGCTCCCGCCCGCCGTGCTCACGTTGTCCAGGTCCCGCCGCCGCCTCTCCGCCGTCAACGCCATCGCCGCCTCCCGCCTCGGCCGCCCCAGCGGCGTTTAATGGGCACTCCCGGCGCGGCCCTGCCGCCGGCTGACCACGGGCAGCGCCATCACCCCGCCCTGCCAGCAGCGCCCCCGGCCGCCATTGGGCCCGCGCCGCGCCAGCACCGCCCCAGCACCGCCCCGGGGCGCGGCCCTGCCGGCGGAGGGGCCTCGGCCTCAGCCCCGTCCCGCCGCCCCGGCCCCGATCCGCGCTCCCGGCCCGCCCTGCGTGCCGCGCTGTCCCGTGGCCATGCTCGGCGCAGCTCTCTCGGCAGCCCGCGACTGAATTCAAAGCGAGGACCACTTACAACAGGCTCCCGGCTGGTGTCCCTGCGGGGCCGTGGCTCGGGGGCAGCGCTGGGAAAGTACCCCAGCAGTCTGGGGTGAAAAGTGAGGGGGTAAAGGCAGCGTAGTGCTGCTGTCAGCTTGCAGTGCTGAGTATTTTCCCATCTCCAGTTGGTCTTGCAGGGACTTGAGGAAAGGGTGGAGTCTATACAGCTAGTTACTGTTTCCAGTAGACCGGGTTGCCCCTTCAAATTACGAAAAATTCTAGCGTGCATAAGGTACTTCCTAAGTTTTCTAAGATATTTCTGGCCCAGTTGTATATTTTGTGAAGAAACACGTTTTCTTTAAAAAGGCGTCGTTGCTAATTTAATTTTTTAACCCTTTGTGATCACACTGAGACAGACTGGCCACTCACAGTGTCCACGCTACTCACTTTATGGATCTGTCTTACTGACATTGACAACCTTGTGTATTTTAGACACTCCTCAACCAAGTAGCTGTGCTTAGTTATTCTCCGGCAATCTTTGTTAGCCTATCATATTTTTCAGCTATAACCTTTCTGAAATGGGAAGGATCAGAATGACACACTGTTCAAGCATGTGCAAAGTATGAATTTCCAAAGCATCATATTTATTATCTGTTGTGTGCTCTGTTCATCTGCTAATGTTTCTTAACCTTGAACATCCCTTAACCTTCAACTAATGCTAGGAGGACTCTGAAGAGGATCAAAGCTGTAACTGGGGTCTGAAAGACAAGCAAGGTTGTATCCTCTCCGGGTTGTAATTGTTCTACGTGTATTATTTAAGAGAAGCCAGGACTGTCACCCCAAACAGCTGCAGTGGCTCTACCTCTCTTGAAAACATGTCGATGTGGCAAGGGGTAAAAACTGATTTTGAGGTATGAGCTGCTTCAAAGAAGAAGTTCCATGTTTTTTATCTCAGTTTTTGTGACTTTTTTTGGCTTTTTCTAGAAAAAATACTCAACTGAATCCTCCCATCCAGAACATTCACATTCATCACTTGCATTAATTTGTTCTTGTTTTATACAGATACAAACATTTAATGAACTAGACAACTATCTTGAAATAAAAAGAAGCCTTAAACTTGCTGGTTTGACCAAGTCCAGTTCCTGTGATAAGATCACACTCTATTCCAGTTTCTCCACCTAAATGTTCCTTTTTCCTTCTCCTTATTGTTCTTCCTTTTGTTTTTCCATTTCTGACAAGAACACAAATCCCACTAATCAGCAAGCAGAGGACAAAAGTTTTCAGTGACAGTGAAGTGAGGCCACAATTTGCTGGTTGCTGTTCAGGTAATTAGCATTACTTTTGTAAGGGGTTCTGCCTTGCCAAGTAGGTACCTCAGGTGTGCTTGACACCTACACAGATCTAATAATCATCAGAGTTATTAAGGGTGGTTCAACAGATCAGTCTGTGTCTTGATTGTGCAATGTTTATGAAGATGCTTTGTGACTGCCAGAACTTCCTATTCCTTTGTATGACTATACAAGTTACCCGCACAGGGCCTTTGCCTGAGCTTTTCCTCAGCCTGAAAAGCATGAAGTCTTTGCCTTCTGTTTGTTTTGCAAGGAACAACTGTGTCTGTTCTGGAATAACCAGAAATGTTAGTGTGTAGTGAGTTGTACCTAGTCCCACAGCCAAGCAGCTAATAACAGTGCCAGCTAATGACAATGGCTAGGATATTTTTTTTTTACTATAAATACATTTATATAGATTAAAAATATTTTATACCCATTTATTTTAAAAAATAATTAAAATAACTTTTTTTTTTTAAGAATTAACCAAAAAAACACCAATAAAAAGAAATCTTTCACAAAAATTCACATATCACCTCATGTTGCTTAGTTTTCATGTTATTGTTTTCATTTATGACCAACAGCACATTTATGTCTCGTTTCCTCACATTTTGTTGGCTTCCTTACATGCATGCTTAGGAATGCACACACCTTTTTGTCCTTTGATCAGGGGAGTTTGGATTCTGAATTTGGCAAGGATGATATTTGAGGGGAAACAGTAGAGGGAAAGGAGATTTAAAGAAAAAAAATGAAGCAATTTAGAATAGTTGTTCAAAATGTTACAAACCAAGAAGCTAAAGTCAGGAATTTGATTCATCACTGAGATACATGAATTCAAGTAACTACCTTTCTTCATCAGCATAATAATATAGGTTGTGGAAGCACTTCTCCTTTTGCTGCCTGTCTCTATAAAATACTATAGGCTAGCTGTAATCTTGGTTTTAGCCTTTTTCTTCAGATATGTAATACATTGGATCAGCACAGTGCTATTTAAAAAGTGAACACAACTGATGCTAAGTAGTTGCTATTTCTCTGTACTTGTTCAAAGATAATTTTCTAATAATCTCTGTTTATTAGGAGATTTAGAAATTTGGCCTACTGTATAATCCATTACTACAAAGTGCTGTATACTTACAAAACAGCTCTATTTGATGTCTTGCATACATATATGCAGTGTGTGAGTGACATGCCATTAGACAAATGTTGAAGATAAAATCAAAAGAACAAATTCTTCTAACTAGAATTTTAGAATCCTAAAGTTGTGGTAAGTTTATGTTGATTAGCATTCATTTGAATAGGTATAATTTTATATATAATTGTAAACGTTGTTTCTATTGAATGGAAAATGAAGAGTTCTCAATGGATTACTGAAAAGCACAGTTATGGAAAAAATTACAAGTTTAAATATTTTAAGTGCATAAATACTTACTGTATACAACACCAGTTAACACATTTAGAATTTTGTGACTGCCAGTTTCAACTGGTTTACCTAAAACATGTATGTAATCTTTATAGTAGTAGTCCACTCTTGTTCTACTAGATCACCCAATCTTTGTTTTGGTTTTTATATATCATTTTAATCAGTAGATTCACAGTGAAAGGTTTTAGTGCTATACTAATCACAGTAGATAGGTTTTAATCAAGTAAGATTCTCTTCTTCTCAATTCCTATTCCATCTTCCATCAAATTTGCAGACATTGTCACTTTAGTGTACACCAACTTGAAAGTCTGGCTCCTGAAGGATGCTCTAATGCTGGATAGTCTAAAAAAGTCTATTCTTAAATTATTTCCACTGTAACTCCATCAGAAATCAGAAGGTATCTGATAAGGGTAAGATAAAGAGGTGTGGTATGGCCCAACAATGCTGTGCTGCCCTTAGGGAAAGCTCTACTTAGACATTAGATACACAGGAGCAAATGCTCTACTTAGGCATTACCTTTGCCATATCAGTAATAATTACAATATTTGGGTACTAGCTGTCATAATTGTATCCTCACAAAGAGGCATATTATCTACTTTTCTTCCCCTCATTTTCATTTAAAATTTGGCATGAATGGAAACAGGATTTGGCTCACAAACTTTTTCACATTCAATTATAAGATATAATTATTATTACTGTTTCTTTTTCAGACTACAAGTACAATTAGTGCTTAAACTGTATTCAGCTCTATGTAAAGAATACAGTCTCTGCTCTGAGAATATGGGGTTGTGACAGATCCCAGCATTACTAAAAATACAAATGGGAAGTGAAAAGGTAAAAATAACAGTAGAAAATTTTATTTGCACAAATTGGTTGTAATAGTCCTGAAAGCCATACTGCAGTAAGGGCAGTCTATGTTCTAGGCTAGTGTTACACTTCAGAAGTACTCATTTTATTTCAAGCTTCTGTAAGTTTTTTAAATCCCGTGGAGGTTAAAAAAAGCAGTTCACTGCTGAATATATTTAATACAAAGAAACGTTTCACACCATGTATACTTTCAGATTTTCATATCATGCAAGTGTAAACTTTTTTTGTTGAGCAGAACAGGGCTATTTATACACAGTACTCATGTAATCAAAAACTGCCACTTGCTATGCAGCTTTTGCTTTGTAAGTAAAATGCCCATTTAAAATTCAGTGTCCTTTAAATGAAAGCTATTGAAAAGAGAAGAATGTAACACTGGTATTGATAAAAACTCTTTCAGCCTTTCACTGATTCATGTACAAGTTTGAATGCTGGAGCCTTAACTGTGGCCATGGGTTTCTTCAGCTAATCTATTAGTACAAATCATTTGGCAAAACGTCTTACATGTCCATAATGAAGTCCAGAGATAGGACTGATGAAAACAGGTAGATAATACAGCTGTAGAGAGATATTTTTAACTGCTTTATGCAGATGAGAGAAAGAGCAAAATAATAGCAAAGAGAAAAAGTGTGAAAACCAGAATGGATACTTGTGTTTACTTGTTAAAATTTTACTGTTTTCCCAGATATAGTAAAAAGCAAATAAACTGAGGTTAAGAAAGGATACAACTTTTTGATTTCATATTTTTAGAAATATACATTAGAAGTATAAAAGTTCAGAATTAAATATCACAATGTATTTTACTTTGTGCTAAATATCAGTTTGAGTTTTAAATGGTTTAGCACTTAAGCAAATACCTAATTTGCAGGTCGAAAAGTACTCCCTCTGCAGAGTAATTTTTTTCACTTCTGATTTTTCAAAATCACAGTTCTGTTTACAGTCTGTTATAAAGCTGTCACAATATGACAAGCATTTATTTGAACTATATAAAGGGACACACAGCTTTTTGTGAAAATATTTGAGTTTAGAGTGTATATTTTCTAGGATGATTTTCATTAAAAAAAGGGGAAAATTTAAGATAATTACTTCAGGAAAACTACTGATAAAATTGAAGTAAAGACAGAAGATGAAATTTCAAGAAAAAATTAGTTGGCTTCCCTCCTCCCTCCTTTTTTTCTCAGTTTTCTGAATAGTTTGTCTGAAAATCTTAAAATGAACTTGTCATGAACTAGTTTGTGTAAACTAACTTTTTAGGCTGTATGGTTGAATATTGACATTCCAACAAATATTCTTTTGAATAGTTTAAGTTCTGAAGTTACCTATTTTTTTTTCCTCAGTATATGAGTCCAGATCCCAATGTTCTTTTGCATAGAAATATTGGCAAAGGACTGTCCTTGATACCAGTGGAAATTCCACTCTAGGAACACAATAATAAACTACTCATTCAATGAGCACCTGCTTGTACTAGAATTATTGGACTAAACCTTTTCATACTTTTATCTTTGACTTAAATTTTACCTTAATTTTTTTCTGTTTACTGTGAGTCCCATTTTAATAGACATTCTGCATAGTTATAAGTACTGATCCTGAGCTATTTTATTAAACAACAAGTTTGCAGTACTTCTAGTCTTTCTTACACACAGAGAAAAGGTTATTCTAAATGAAGATTTACTCAATTTCTGGAACAGCAGCATGATACGCTTTTCACTTTCTATGAACAACCTCTGCAAAATTATGTGCAGTAACTAGACCCATAGGATTGTTATTGCTATGCCTCCCTGAATATAACATTTTAATATTTTTATGTCTTTGAATTTATTGCCTCTTTGTACAACAAAAGAATCTGTACAATATGTGGGGTATATCCCACTTGCTTTTTCCCAGTCTACAGCATTTTTCATTTTCACTGAATGTTCCCTCAAGCAATATAGACTCTGTAAATACTGTTCCTCTTGTCTTGTTTATGTGCATATGAAACAGTAAATATTCAGATTGATGCCTTCAGCATACTATGTCACTTTTCACAGTGCAAATTCCTCTCAATTACTGTTCTTAGGTAAGCTCACAATGAGTATGACTACAGGAAATTGATGATTTTAACTGTTGGTTTGCAATAGGCTAATCCTGGATACCCATGACTACTGAAACGAGTCCGTCTCCATCTCGTTGCGCATTCAGGAAGCACTAGATGGCAGTACATCAGTTGTTTAAATGTAATTTTAATTAATGAGCTGTAGCCGGTTTTTTATGAGAAAGGGGCCTCTTGGTTGATTGACCTGGTTAGGACTATCTCACAATATTGCTGTTAGCATGGGGAATATGACGGAGGAGAAGTACACGGACTTTGATGGGCTTGCATCTAAAAGATAAAGTATTATACTTTACAGTTATTATCTGTGAAAAGAACGACTTCTGCTTCATTTTTCAAGAAAACAATGTTTTGACAAGTTAAACAGTATGATAGAACATAACAATAAAAAAAGTATTTTCTACACTCTTATAAAGTAAAATAATACGGAAACCCCCCCAATGACTGCTTATGACACATTGTTTGCTAAAAACTAAATGTTGTAAACATTTTTTTTTTTTTCCAGGTGTAGACTGTACACAAAAATGGTGCATAACTTATTTCAGTAATGTATAATTCTGTATTGAGGGTGAAGCTTCTCATCAGCTTTGCATGCTGCTGATTGGGATTGTCTGACTTTTCCCAAGACATCCTTGCTGCAGGTTTCTGCCGCTACCTTTGCATCATGTCTAAGTGATCACATGGCTAGAAGATGAAATCTGATCACTTTTGATGAGCTTTCTTCTGGTTCAGCAAATGGAACCCACTCAGTATAGAGACCTGGCTGCCTTATCCAGTGTACAGGAAGCAACACAAATCTGCAGGTATGAGAAGCCCACCTCTTTCACAGTCATCTCAGGGATACACTGTTTGTGAAATACAAACCTTTGCAGCACTGGGCCTTAGATCTACTCCTCAAGACATCTACTTTGCATCTTCGTAGTTTCCAGTACAAATATGAATCATAGCCATGACCTACATTTGCCTGCATTCATAATTCTTACTTGAGCTAGGACTTCCTTTTGGAAGCTGTAATCTAGCAGGAACACAGCACTGACCACAGGGACCTGGCCTCTCCATCAAATAGAATTCAAAAGCATCATACTATTTGCTTTTTATGTGGCCCTTTTCCAGAAATAGGATTAGAGTACTTAAAGTCTGTTTGCTAGACTGTGTGTCATATCAAGTCCTTTTGGAAATTACGCTATATCTGGATGTGAACACTGAAAAGCAGTTCTTAGTTACTAATTTTCATCATCATCATTATAGGGTCCATGAATTTTACAGAATAAATCTTATCCCTTTACCTATTTTCATTAAGTATGTGCCATTCTTAGTGATCCAGCAATTGTTCACACAGGAGAATAAATGCTAGAAAAGACTAAATATTTTAATCCATGCATAACTGTATTGAACTGATTTTGGTCACAGTACAATTTCTCTTTGATAGCAGCTGCTTTGCTATTGCTTATTTCACAATCCCAATTTACATGTTTTATTTTTTCTCTCTCTGCCTACTCTCCAGTACATATTCCTCTGCAATCTGGTCCCTTTCTAAGTCTGCTGCATGCATTTTCTTGCATTTCCTTTTCACATTACTTTTCAGTGTAATTCTTCTCAACTGCATTCATGTCCTTAGCTCAATGGTTCTCTGAAACTTTAAATATTCCATGCTTCTGAAGCAAGAAAAAGGAGTTTCTTCCACTAGAGTGAGGCCTTTTAAGATTAGGCAATGCTGGATTAATGCTGATATTAATGCTGGTGTCGTAGACAAAGAATGTAGTAATAGCTAGTGACTGTGTTGAATCCAAGTCCTGTCACGAATTCCAGAAAGGTCCTTGTGGATTTGTTTAAATACAGGGGCCTGGGTTGTCTGCTGCTGGATGGTAATGTTACTGGGGGTGAAATGCACAGGAGAAAAAATGCATGTATGCCCTCACATATTTTTGATAAATGCGTACTTATTTTTACATAGATTTTATACATAACATACAACTCAATTCAGGAAGATACAAATATAATGGATAACCTAACAGCTAACAAAGTGAAGAAGCACAGTGTTTTTCTTTTTGAAGCAATAGGACTACAGAGAGGTACTTAAGAATTCAAATTTAGCCCCGATCCTTTCCTCTTCCCTCGTCATGGGAAGAATCCCAGCCTCAGCAGCATGTCCTCATAAGCATTCTATCCAAATCCTTCAGAAGCTATGACTTCTAATACCTTAAACAAGAGTAAATGTTCTTACCATCTAATTTTTTGTCCTATATGGAGAAGTCATCCTAACCTATGTTTCTCAATTAAAAATAAGTAAGAACTTATATCAGTGTCCTCTGGTGGCTAAACCTAAACCAGATTTCTTCTGACGTGACCACGTCAGCATAATGTGTGATCCCTTAAAGATGGTAATAAAACACTACGTATATATGCAGTCACACTGACTTCTACCAGGATTAGTTATTCTATTTGTAGGACTGTGTAACTTGTGGGACTGTCTTGCTAGCAAGCAGAGCTCTGCTAGCATAACTTCATTTTCACTGGATGTAATTCACTGATGGATACTCTTGAGGTTTCTGTATCAGTAAAGTACTTCTAGTGTCAATAGATCTGAAGAACCATGTGATCCTAAGTGTAGGCCACGCTCACTAAAACAAGTGGAAAAGCGCTAAGAGTTATTATAGGCACAGCCTGAAACATGACAGGGAATTTTCTCAATAAATGCAGTAATTTGAATTGCTGCAGCATCAACAAAAATGACATCTGTTTCATCATAGATAAGACACATAGCCCATTTCTTTTCAAAACTACATACATACACCCACAGACATACAAAAATAAGTTTTTTCTCTGAAAGTTCTTTTCTAAGAAGAAATATTGGAACAAGCAGAATCCCATAAAAATCTAGACATTGTATTTAAAGGATAGGTTTTCTCAGATTTAGAGATACAAGTTGTTTTGCCATAACCACATAATGTAGTTTGGATGAAGTAGTTTTTTGCTTCCACTCTTTATGATTCCTTTTGAAATTATTGAATTACAAAGATATAATTTTCAGGAAAAAAAATAGAACCTTGCCCTATTTGTTTCTTTCTGATGCTCTGCATCACAGAATTTAACTGAACTACATGTTGAACATTTGGCTCTGCATCCAAAACAACATTGCAAAAAAATGAGAGAAGTCACAGGTTAGAAATGCTTATTGTTCATCTAAGAATAAATGTTTGTGCTGGTTCTGGCTGGGGTAGAGTTAATTTTCTTCACAGCAGCTGGCATGGGGCTGTATTTTGGATTTGTGCTGAACAGAGTTGATAACACTGAGATGTTCTTGTTATTTCTGAGCAGGGTTTGCACAGAACTAAGGCCTTTTCTGCTTTTTATTTTGCCACGCTGGTGAGGAATTTGGGGGTGCATGGGAGGCTGGGAGGAGACACAGCCTGGACAGGTGACCCCAACTGACCAAAGGGACATTCCCACACCACATGACATCATGGTCAGTATATAAAGCGGGGGGAAGAAGAAGGAAGGGGAGGATATTTGGAGTGAGAGTGATTGTCTGCCCACGTAACCATTACGCATGATGGGGCCCTGCTCTCCTGGAGATGGCTCCACACCTGCCTGCCCGTGGGTAGCAATGAATTCATTCCTTGATTTGCTTTGCTTGTGTCTGCAGCTTCTGCTTTCCCTGTTAAACTGCCTTAATCTCAACCCACAAGTTCTCTACCTTTTACCCTCCTGATTTTGTCCCCAATCCGACTGTTGGGGGAGTGAGCGAGCGGCCGCCAGGGGCTTGGCTGCTGGCTGGGGTTAAACCACAACAGTGTTGCTCAACAGTTCTGCTGTGTTAGCAGGGGACAGAATCTGAGCTGCCTACCTGCTTGCAGGATCTATATGCAAAGAGTGTAGAAAGACCCTCAGCTTCCAGACCAGCTCACAAGTTTACAGTAGTCTCGTGTGGATCCTTAAACACAACACAGTAGAATTCACTTAGGTCTTATAGTAGAAGCTGGGATCCTTGTCTTACAAAGTGACAAGTGCAGGAGTTTACTTTAAATTAGAGAAACCTGTATGTGTGATGCGATAGTCATCATCAACTCTCAGATCTAACCAGGCCACATCTACTTATGACCTCAGACCTCAGTGCTGCTATGCTACGTGGAGCCAGCTGAATTTTAACCCCCCATTTCAGAGAGCACTACTGCTGGCTGGCTCCTTTGGAGCCGACTTCCCCGTAAGCAGGTTTTGTTGTGTATTTACATCTTTAGCAAGTAGCTTGTCTTCTCCAGTACAACCCAGAGGCAAATCTAGTTGTCTCTTGAGAAGAGACAAATTCAGCAGTTACAAAGCATAGTCTTCATAAAAACAGGCACTACCAACTGTGATTATTTAATTTAGAAAAACCTCCAGTGGAAACCCATTGGAAAAATTTTGAAGTGTTCCCAAATCAAACATCACTGTAGTGAAAGAGGATGGGTAAACTGAGAAAACTAAAATGGCATTTTCCAAGTGAGGCGTGTTATTGGAGATTAGCAAAGATGAAAATTATAGATTAAAATACATTTAATTTTAATAGCCATCGATTTTATTAGAAACACAGGTAAAGGCTTTCAGTATCCATCTATAATATTCTTCACCCAAAACCCACTTGCCATTTTGTTTGGCCTCCTACTTGAAATATGCTGTCCTCAAACTCCTCTCACTCTTAGAAAAATAGTGTTAGTCAGTTATTAGTAGATTTATTAGTTCAGAGATACTATTCCAATTTAAAATCTCTTACTCTAGTGAAGAAGCATTTTAATTTTACTTAAACACCTGAATTGTGTTCAGCTTGCTAAACCCATTTTCCACTACACAATCTTCAAGGATTTGGAAGTAATTTACAGAGGTTTAAATACAGTAAATTCTTCTCTAATGCCCCAAGTCAGAAGTTGCTAAATGTGGTATTCTGGATCATTGCTTGAATTAGTGTTGTTTACAAAGACACGTTTGAAACAGATCCCTGTTCGTTTTTCTTTTTGCCATTTTGCATCACAGAGGCTACTTCAGCAAACATTAAAACACAAATCAAGTACTTAATGATCAATATCAGCAACGTTGGCAAAAGACAGGAGGCCAGCCGTTTTGAGTGGCAGGGCTCCTGCTGGACTTAATCAAATATAAAGCCGATGAGATCCAGCCGGTCACAGCGAGCTAGACCCTGATCAACTCCTCCGTCCCGGCGCATTTCTGCTCTTCCCTTCGGCCCCTGCTCGAGCTGGTGTCGGACCTTGGCTGGCGTGCGAATTAGATGCCCATGTCCCTCACGGCATGCACCTGCTGGTGGATTTTCTCACTGAGGAGACCTGGGACCGCTTTATTTTTTTCCCCCTCGGACAGAGCACCTGTGTGTCCCCCCAGCGAGCGCTCCAATCCATCCTCCCTGGCGCTGAGGACAGCCTGACCCGGCCGCTGCCCGGGACGTGTCGCTGCGCAGGGCAGCTCGGAGTGTCGTTCTCCGGCCCTGCCCTGAGCCACGGCTTTCCTGGGAAGCAGGAGACACGCACTTGGGCGCTAAACTCTGTCTCATCCTCCTCGAAGGCCACGCTTCTTCCAGCAAGGGCAGCGGTGTCTCAGCCTCCTCCTCGTAGAATCCCGAGGCCAGGGCGGAAGGCTGCGGCGAGGCGGCCCCGGCGCACCGCAGGTACCGCAGGCCTCGCCGCCACCGCAGCACAGACCACGCGGGCCGGGCCGGCCGCTGCCGCCGCGCCTGCGCACAGGGAGGATGAGACAGAGTTTAGCGCC
>JACBWW010000015.1:9365773-9418363 GCA_020086605.1 Lanius collurio | reverse complement strand
CTCCGGGCGCCAGCCCGGAGCCCGCCGGGACGGCGGTGCGGAGCGGAGCGCTATGGGGTCCGTGGGCTGGGGCGGCGGGGCGAACCCGGCCGCGCAGCAGCGAGCGGAGGTGCCGCGGCGCTCCGCAGCCCGGTCGGCCCCGCCGGGCCCCTCGGCGTCGGGGGGGAAGCGGTGTCCGCGGATGGGGGACGCTCGGAACCGGCCGCGGGGCAGCGCCGGCGGAAGGGTCATGTCGGCAACCTGGTGGCGGAACCGGTGCCAGGCGGGCCATTGCGGCCGCCTGGGATTCGGAGGTGCCCGGTTGTGCCGCTGCGGTGCGGGCGGGCAGCGCTGCCGGCACCCCCGCCCCGCCGCCTTTCCATGCGCCTTCCAGCTTGTGGGGACAGGCGGGCTTTTTCTCCCTCCTCCCCCTCACTCCTTCTGCTTCCTCCATATGTGGTCCCAAATTACTCCTTGTTTGACTCAGCAGTCGTGCTTATCTCACTCCCGGTTTTCTGGTTATTTAGTTAAGCATCTTTTTTAATGGCAGTGCCCAGACAATGCACTCCAGGCAACCATCTCCAGCTGCACCTCAGCTGGGCTCAGTCCTTTCACAGGCTCCAGTTGTGTGCAACTTCATCCTGTGCCTTCGGGAGGTAGATTTGAGGCACGCTGTGGGTGAGGTTCCTGAGAACAAACCGAAGGAAACCAGTTGCAGAGAGTTCTGACCCTACCGGTGAAATGGTAAGAGAGACTCCAGGCGGACTGGCGCTTCCCAAAACAGAAGGTGTGTGACTGATGGTTTTGTAGGCTTCATTACCTTAAAACAAAGTCATCCTTTGTGGCAAGCTAATGAAACTTCAGCAAATTAATTTATGCTTCATGGGAGCTCCTCCATGTAATCCAAGTTGCTTGGCAGCTCTTCATGGACAACTGCTATCACTTTTCCTTGCATAGCTATATTTGATGTGTACGTAGCTTGTAGTATACTTATGCAGATAAATAGAGATCAGTATCTGATGCATTGCTTTGGGATGTAGAAAGTTGCAATGAAAAGTGTTCTATCTTGGACTTCGTAATTCAGTAATATAATAAAAAGCTGAGTCTCTTCCTTATAGGTCTGTTTTGAAGGTTTTCTGCAGTCACTGATTTCTGTCTATAATTTTTTGGAATTCTGATTACAGCATATGTCACATAATGTAGAAAAGTAACATCCAGTCTAAAGGAGTTTACTAGATAGAATGTCTTTCTTTTTTTACCTCTGTGCAGTAGCATATGTGCTAAACACCATGTAACTTGTTCAGGGGTTTTTTTTTGATTGATGCAGAATTCCTGCCTGTCCCTTTTCAGTAATGAATTGTATAATTTTCAAAATTGAGCATGAAACTTCTAATTGATGTCAGTTTCATGGTGCACTGTATTAAGCTGGTAATAATTAGAGTTCTGTGGATGGATGTTACTTAGTGAATGTTTTACGGAGACTTTTTATATTCCTTTGTTGCTTGATGCAGTTTTGTACTGCTTTACTCCAAAATTTTGTAGCTAGTGTTGGGATAATGAAAAATAAAGCCAGCTCCTTAGCTTTGCACTATTGTAGTGGACAGAACATAGAGTTCTAAGTTACAATCTTAAATTATTGTTGGATTTTTCTTTTAAGCTTCTTCAGACATGCCCAGTTAAAAAGTTTCAGGTATAGTAGAAGAGAGGTTGCAATTATGTGAGTCACTCAATATGTTCAGTTTGACTGTGCTTACCTAATGCTAGTAAGGTTGAATTTTCATTAGAAATCAAATCTTGGATGTACCAGGACTTGTGGCCCCATCAAGTGACTTCAGTGCCTTTGCTTATTTCCAGCATAGAGGTTCAGGAATCAGTTGCAATACTGTAGAATAAAGATGCTAAGCATTTTCTAAGTGCCACAACAACACAGATTGCTTTGTAATAGCAACATTGTGACTGTAAACAGGAAACTCATTGGTTTGGTTTGGCATGAAAAGCCCTCTTGCTGTTTGGACAGTCTGAGTGACTGAGAAGCATATATAATAATTTTCTACAGAACTAAGTGTCTGTTGAACTTGGATCTGTCTTACAGAAAGAATTAATTGTAGCTAGAGTTAAGGATTTTTCACACTGCTTAGTTCTTCTCTTGCTATTTGGAGTGGGATTTTGAGAGTAAGAAAAATTAAGAGGCTGGTCACTTATGTACATGATGCTTTTCAAAACACTGAATGAATATACAAAACTACCCAAATTTTCTCAGTCACCCATATCTTTTGCTGCTGTTAGGGAAAGCCTGGATAATTACAGTAGTCATTGTGTGGTCTTACTGTCAGAGCAGAACTAGGAGCCGTGTGAAACAGTGAGTGAGTTCTTGGTAGAAGTACAGAGAGAAGCTCTTACTTTACAGGCAGCAAAGGCATTAAGAGACTGGGGTGATGGTTGCTGCATTCTGCCACTGATCTGTGTGGGCACTAGGTCAAAAGTTCCCCAAACTTTAATTCTGCCCTCACTTCAGAGCCTATTGGAGATATTCTAGAGTATTTCTCCACTGAATAAAATAATATTCACAAAACCAGAAAACATCTTCATGTTTTCTTTAGTGGTGATTATTGTTAGCCTCTGTGAATGCCACTAGTGTTAGTCACCAACTTACTACTTCCATGGGAATTCTACCTATTCCTCTACACCTTTGGTATAGAGAAACCAAAATTGCTTGGAGTAAAGATGTAGTTTCATGTGCAAATCTTCTTCTTTTTCACAAGATGAAGGTGAACTGAATAAGAAGTGTCAGCACTGGAGATTAGACAGAAGTAATAACTTTATTTTTTAACTCTTTCTTTCCAGATGTACCAAACTTTGCCATCAGAAGCCCTTGGATCTGAAAGATGATAACACTGAAATTCACTGTCCTATTACAGTAAATCCATGGCACATGAAGAAAGCTTTTAAAGTTATGAATGAATTAAGAAGGTATACCTTCACCATATACATCTGCCTGGAGTCCATAGTTCATTTTACTTTCATTTGCATTTATTTAGTAATAATAGTTTGTTAATTAAGAACATGCAATTTCAGAAGTATAGCTGATGAGAGGGATTAAATATACAGTGAAGTGATAGCTGAATGATAGCCATGTGATGATAGCTGTAATGTATGCAGTGTATTTTTGCACCTGATAAGTTAGTCAAAACTAGTTTTATGAGACTTGAAAAATACTTACAGATTGTATATAAGGAGTTACAGCTGCTGATCCTGTCTTGTATGTAGTTGATCCTGGACAGATGAAAAGTGACTCTGGTTGAGCCTTAGGCTCTTTGTGTGCCTGTTGTTGATTTTTGTGGTAGGCTGTGAACCAGAAAAATGTTAAAATTTTCTAGGCTGGAGACATAGGTCACAGTATAAACCAACTGACTGTACATTTTCTTAGTTATCATTTGCTTGCCCCCTGGGAGAAATTGATGAGCTCCTGAATCAAATGTTGAAGGTAACTTTTCTCAATAAAGTTTTGTAAGACCTTGAGGGATACTACCATCAGTTTCAGCAAAACTGGGAGGCTGGTTCTGATGGTGTTCTTAGCATCCATATTGATTTATATTTTACATATGAGTAGGTGAAGTGATGTTGGAAACTGTGACAGCTGGTAATTACAGCTCACAACTGAGCTCTGGAAATCAGGACTCACAGCTATCACTGACAGTAATTTGGTGCTATAACTAACAGCAACAATGGAGAAATTAAATAAATAAAAATACTTCTCTAGCAGAGACAGTACTGGAGCCTGTGAAAATCCTGTAGTTCTTTGTTATTTCCTGTATAAAATTAAAACTTGGAGAGACTTCACCAAAAAGAAACACAGCAACTGATACCCTTTTAAAGTATGCTTCTGCCTTTGATCTTCGTTGTTCCATATAGGTAAATCTTTATGCTGCATAGGCTGACACTTGTTGTTTCACCTAAGCTATGCCCTTGGCTTTATCAAGTGTCCCAGTAAGCAGATTTGGTATCTCAAGGAGCATAACAGAGCCTGGCTAGAGTCAGTATCAATGACTTCCTGAGGATGAGCAAGAGTTTACATGGAGAAAGTTTCCCAGAATGAATCTTAGGATAGTTTTGGAGGTCAGAAACCTTACCTGCAATTTGCTGTGTTGCAAGTGTAAGATTTACCGTCTTCCAGCAGAGTGAATTTTTGAAGCCCATGGATTATTTTCAGAATATACTTCAGTTTCCATGGTTACCTAAATTCAAATTGCTGTAGAAGCAATTTGAGTAATTTTGCCTTGCATGTATAAATACTTGAAGTTTGAACAGGAGCTGCACCATATAACCTTAACTAGTTCTCATTTAATGAGGTGGTCGATGAAAGAATGTTTACTGTTTAAGATGAGTACAGCTTTTAGGATGTGGTAATTAAATAAAATTATAAAAATTTGTGGTTCATTCATTTGTTTGAAATAATAAGCAGAAATATCTTAAAAAATGTTTCAGACTTCATTGCGCTAAACAAAAATCTGATATTAATTAAGTAAATGATATTTTTGATTTAGAATCAACTTAAAAAAAGTAGCCAATATGAGTGTTTTTCATTAGTGTAGCACAAACAGGTGTTTGCCAGAAGTATACTCTCCAAGAAGTGAATAGCTAGTGAAAAAATAATTTGCTTAAGCATCTAAATACACTTGGTTTTGAATGCTTAAGTCTGTATGTTTATATTAAATTTTGGGCTACTGTCAAGTTGCCTGGCTCTAGTAGCTTGTTAATTAGTTTTTATGTACCTTCAAATTTTGACAAATTTGAACTATTTTGTCCTTTGTATTTTTTTATCATTTCATTGCTTGCCATCACCTCAGCACTGAGTAGAGAGCTCAGTAGGATAGTTAATTAGTTCTTGACATATGACAAAATTACACTTTGATACTTATCTTTTCACTTTATTATAATTTGCTTTTATCACAATGAAATTTGATGTTACCTGTATTTGTTAAAATTCTCATTCTTACAAATAAGACTCTACCAAAACCTTTTGAAGGTTGGGGTGATGAACTTTCTCTGTATGAACCAATGAAGAATAGCCTGCAAGCTGGTAAACAGTTGCTCAGTTATTCTTAAATGCATACTTTCTTGCCCCTATTTCTCATTTTCTATACCATGATGGTGTATCCCTCACAGCTCTGTTCATTCAGTCACTCTATACAAGCAAATTTGTACAGTACCACTTGAGAACACCACCTTTTCTACAATAAATTGATGTGCCCTCATGAAATGAAGGTGCTGGGTTGCTGTGGAAGCCACAAGATGCTTGCAGCAGAGTACATGGTTAAGTTTATAAGCTCATATCTTCAGTAGTTTCTTCAGCTTGTCAGCTTTTAGTAATGCAGAGCATATTCATGCAGTTCCAGACTAGAGATGTTACTAGGTCTATATATGTGCAATGTAATTAGTTAACCCTAGCCGTGCATTGATGTAATTCTGTTGCTTCTGGCTTCATTGTTATCTTTAGTATTTCTGTGTAACTAAGTATAAAACTTTTTGTTCCTGTTGTCAGGATAGGTGCAGGTGTGTGATAAAGCTGGGTATCTGATGCTCCTTTATGTGTAGCTTTCTATTTCCATTTTTTAATAATAAATGTAATGGTTGTTTCAAGGTCCTCTGAATTGTGTGTTTTCATCTGGTATGGTCATTACCTTATATTGTACATATTTTTTGATAATAACTGTATTGCAGGCTAAACTTACGAGATTTAGATAGTTGCTGTAGGTATTAAAAGTTGAAAGCAGAAAGATAATTTTATGCCAGGATTGCAATATGGCCCCTAAGGTTAGCTGTGGCCACCAAAAGTTTTGGTATGTGACCTCCACAAAGCCACCTTACTTGAGTCTGGGCTCATAAAAATTGGATGATTGCAGAAACGGAGAGATCAGAGAGTTTTTTGGGGGGACTGAGGTGAATATCTGAGCAGATATTTGCCTGAGAGTTCTATTTCTGTCCAAGCAAAATGCAACTGTTCACCTGTCTGTGCTACAACTCAGTGTGGTAGTTGCAAACTATGTAAAAATCTTTAAATATGTATTTGGGAAAGGTAAAAATGTATCTTTTTGAAAGTGCTGAGAATAGAAATCACTGGATTGGTGTATGGCTCTAGCTCCATCCCTAAGGAATGTGTTCTATTAAGTCATACTTTTCCCTCTTCCCTCTGTTGCAGAGGCTCTGAGTTTTGTGGATTGCATACCACCTCCGCAGGGACAGTGCTAGCATGAGCAGGAAATAAAAGTCAGCTGTAACTATGGCTATTTAGATGCTGTGAAATTGCAGCCTTTTGATGTTGTGGTGTGTTTTCTTTTTTTTCCCCCTCTTCTCTTTCAGTCTAGAAAATTGGATTATAAAGAGTACACGTTATTTAAGTGTGTACTTAAGTGGAAGAGGTATAACCAATAGCTGTAAACTGCATTAGAAATACCTGTGTTAGGAATGGTTATAAATGAGATGTTACTTTATTGCAACCGAACAGGGAGGAAATATGTATTACAGTCACAAAGGATAAGAATGCAAATGAATGTAATAAAGATACAAAGTCAGGCAAGATATGAAGTTGACCATAATAAATTCTAAACTGTTCAGACTGGAAAAAATAATTGCTATTGTGTGCATGGGCTGAATATGAAAAATGCTTGGAAAGAGAAGAGAAGATCGAGTAGCGGATTTGAACAATTTAGGAGGCATGAATTTCCAGTGGAATGTGACACAGGCATCTCAGTTGAAGTTTCGATTCTTTGTTGTCTGTAAATCTTTGTTTCCTATGTAATTTTTTTTAGTGCTTATGTATATTACATTTTGGTTTTTTCTATCATAGTTGTTCAAAGGGGCCTAGACTTCCAGAGAAAATGTTTATAAATTGAGCTGATAGAAATTATGGTTATTCAGTGCAGAAAACTTCTGTGCAATGAATCGCAATTCAGTTGTTTGATTTTGAGATAGTTTTGTGTACCCAAGCACCATCCCATATCTGATTGAGTAATAGCCATGTGGTTGTGTAACACATTTAAAAACAATGCTTCATCAACATTGTCTGCCTGCCTCTTTTCATGGCATGGGAAAAGAAATAGTGTGTGATATGATATACTTTTCTGTTGTAGTTCACTTATGTGAAATTGCCTTCTCTGATATTTCTAAATAGTCAAAACTTGCTGTGTGATGTGACGATAGTAGCTGAAGACATGGAAATTGCAGCGCATAGAGTTGTGTTAGCCGCCTGCAGCCCCTACTTCCATGCCATGTTTACAGGTACCAAATCCTTCAATACTTACTATATTGTAATCCAGTCTAACTGTATAAAGCATAAAATTTCATTACTTTTGCTTTTTAGGATCTAATTTGATTTTTAGATAAGCCAATAGGAACATTTGGGATTCTTAATGATTTTTTTTTTGCAGTCTAAGGACATACTGTCAACTTAGTCTTTGTTAGCATGATGGATGCTTTAAAAAGTCTCCTTAATTAAAAGCAAATTAGATGTTAAGTCAGTCAGGAATAGACAGGTTGATATACCCTTTAAGCCTCTAGTAATCTCACTTGTCCAGAAGAAGGTTAAAATAACATTCATGTGAATTTTGGAGTAAATTTTGTCCTTTAACAACTACTTGCTGCTACGTTCTTCAGACCATGAGCGCTCCAGGCTGTTAGTAGATATGAAAGCTTTCTATGGCTTTGGCAGCCTATAACTGGAGTGCGTGTTTCAGTATTTTTAGGGTAATTCTCCATGACATATGTACTCTGCATCATTGCCACTACTTATGTGTATAGGCTTGATTCTACTTCTGCTCACTCCATGCTGGCCAAGTTACTGCTTTACTGCTAGAGCAGGAATGCTGAGGGCTTGCAAGGCTAAGATAGAGGTTCATGGGAGCCTCCAGCTGAAATTCATGTGGGTTTAATTCCATCATGGTTACAAATCATGTTGAAATAATATGAAATTCAGTGTCAAAGTAAGAATGCTATTAAGTGCATGTTAAAATTAACTTCTGAAGTTTTGTCTATTCCTCCTCAAATCTCGTGCCAGCTTTGTAGTTATTGTCAACTGTCTGAAATTAAAAGACTTCTCTGTAAGGCATTGCTTCTGACCACCAGCTCAGATGGAGGTGGAAATGTGACTCTTGTGCCCATATGCAAACAGATTGGTGTTTTAATAATTTTAATTGTATGCAACAAGATGGATGAAATTTGAAATATTGTTGTGTTCTGGGGAAGCAGCTGATAGTTCTTGATTTTATATTTTGTCATAATCAAGGCTAGAAGTGGAGTCACACAACAATGCTTTGATGTTGCTTGTAAAATTAAGTATCTCTTTCTCAAGTAGTTCTTTAAGTTTGCATTTGTGGTTGAGACAAACATTCTGGGTGACTGATAAATTCCTTCTTAATTTTTACTGCTGTCTATAAAATTAGAATGAAAAGAGATGCTTCTACAGTTCCTTTTTATCACCTTAGTAGCAGAGAAATGCAAGCCTCTTATGTTAGTTCTGTATTAAAGATTAACTGTTGTTGACTATCACACTGAATATACCCTTTCACTCAGAGTACAGCTTTTTATTATGCTTTCTGTGATTAAAACATTTCTGCTTGCTCTGACTACCTTTTCTGTGGAGAAGTTTATTACTCATTCATTTCTAAATGCAGATGGACTTAAGACAGGCAGAGTAGATTTTCCTTCCAGTATCTTTTGAGATTTGTTGTACAGGTTTGATAAGTGTAAAACTAGTGACATAAAGTGTGATACATTCAATTCTCATAGTTTTCTTCCTACTCATATGCTCTTCTTTCTAGTCTTGCCCAATGCCAAGTAACTGGTTATTAGCAGTTATTTTGCTGCTTTAGCAGGACGCAAAACCATGTTGCTGTATTTGGCATTGAAAACTTCTGTTGCAATTATGTATTGTCAAATTAATTGCTTTTACTGGACCGTAGGCTGAAATTAATAGCTTTTTATTGGCTGCTGAATCCGATGGGACACTACTTGTTTTAGTCATGCTTGATTGAACATTCTCAAAATGAGAAATACTGTAATCTTGAAACGAAATATCCTACTACTAAGCCTTCCATATTTTAGGTCATACCATAAGTCATTTAATTCTACAAGATTAATTTCTTGTCTTTTTTAAGGACTTGTTTCTTAAGCATCCTCCTTTTTAAGGAATTGTTCTGGTCTGATGATGTATGTACATAGTGAAAAAAATGACTGAAATTCTGTTATGTTTTACCAATCTGGTGGCTGCCCAAATCTCTGTATTGCTGTGGAAGACCTTGAGCAAATCCAGAGTTGTCAGAGATTCTCTAACTGACCTCTTGCTGCTTGATCATGCTGGCTTTTTGTCCTTGAAGTAAAATACTCTGTCTTGCATAATGTTCTGACAGAGCTTAATGTCCCTAATCTTGTGCATTTGATCCATAACATCCGAGTGGACTTAACAGGCAGCCCTGCTGTATTTTGGCTGTAGGTGCTGCCTAGGAGGAGGCATTATCACCCATCCTTGGCAATGCTGACGCTTCCATGTTAATGGGGAGGAAAAGTGTTACCTTTCTTCCTCATACAGGAATTGTTGAAGGCCAGAATGTTCATGAGTCTGATAGGGCTTTAATTTTAATTTAATTTTCATGGCTCCAGGTTATCTGTCTGAAGATAGATATCTGATGATGTTGGAGATGTTAGTATAAATAATATGGCTTGATGAGTGATAATACAAGTTTGTGTTTACTTGAATATTGAGAAGAAACTGGGCTTCTAAGTTGGGTTTTGATTTTTTTCCAATATAGTTGAAATTTAATGTTCATGGTGAATACACTTGTTAAATGACTGGTATTGAATGTAAACTTTTTCCTACTTTGTCACTTTCATTCTTTTTGCAGTACTATTACTAGATATGTAGCATTTATTTGCATTACAGCAGAAATAAACACTACAGATAAAAATAAATATGCTGATGCAACTTCTTTTCCTTGAGTTTGAAAGCCAAGATGCAAAAATCACTACTGTGACTTTCTGGAAACCTAGAGACCTACTGCAGATTATCAGGCCTTAGTTAAAAATGTGTTCTCTCCATAGGCATGTTGCATGCTCTTGAGATTAATTCTAGCTCTCAATTTCTTGTCTATATGACTTAGAAGGTATTCTGAGATCTTGATAGTGTTTAGGAATTTATCTTGTAGGAATACAGAACCATGAAAACCTAAGATGCCATGTAATTTTGTCTTGCATTGTTTTATATTTGGACTAGTGTGCAGAACTGGAGTGTCAGGTTCTAGGTAGCTGGTTATGATTCTTATTCTGATGCCCTTTATGGAATTTCAAGTGTATCTATCATTCCATCTCTTCAGGTTATACATAGTAAGAAAAGGTATTGAATTAATTTCTAATACATGGTACAGTGTTGGAAGAGGATGTACAAGTTTCATGTTTAAATAATGTAGAATTGCTAAGTAGTTCTTGGTATTAAAATAGCTGCATTGTATATTTATGAAAACTAATTATAAAGGAATACATAATCGTAGCCCAGCTCACGGGTCTTTCTCAAGGGGCAGGTTAAGGCTGAGCTGCTTTCCTTAGAATCTTACTTGATCTAGATGAGGACAGGAGAGTGCTTCCTGACTTTGCCTTTGTAGCTTCTCGGTGAGAGCTGTCCATGTTTTTCTTCCCACTGTCCTGTTCTCTCTTATGTATGTTTTTGTGCAGGTGTGAAGGCAGAAAAATCAGGTGTAAGTCAGTGATTGAGGAGAAAACCACATTCATTTTGCCTGTAAACTATCAACATGGAAAGCCCTTGTCACTGGCTGTTATCACTACATTAGTTAAACACAAAAGAACATTTGTTCTTTTCTTCAGTTCTTTGTTCAATAGGTCCCCTCAGCCTGCAACAATAAGACAGCTGGTATATGAATGTGTACATTCTTTTACATTCTTTTAGTGCTTGTCCTTCATTTAGAACTAGTTATTTTATAATTCATCTCTAGTGGCACTCACTTTGTGTAATGCAATACCAGTGTTTCTGCTGTATTTACATATTAAGTCACATTTTTTTGTATTCTTAACTCTTTGCTCTTCCTTTTTTATTTTTTTTTGTTAGGAATGAAATTAAATGTCAGACTTAATGCAATATCTCATTCTTCATCTTTTAAGAGGGGAACATCCAAGTTAATGTTTTCAGAAGGCAAATCAGCTTTCTTGCATATCAAATCTTTTTGATATCCGTATAGGTATTAACTACATGCAGTGCACAATGTGGGAGAATTGGTTACTATAAGAAGCTCATGCGTGAGTAACTCTCCCACGCTATGCGAATGCACTGCAGCCCCTTTTTAGTCAGCTGTACACCTCGGCCCTCTCCTGAGCACAAATATATATTGGAGGAGAAATTCCTGCAGTTGTTGGTGGGCTGGGGATTTGTTATGGGCTTTAGAGGTCAGCCTGATACAGGCTGAGTGGAATGTGGTTTGAATAAACACACATTAGTTGATTGGGTTCCTTTCTGATTCCCTGCTACAGTTCTCTGTTCCTTTAATTGTGCTGACACAACTATTTGCTGGACTGTTTTATAACGCAGATCACTGAACTTAAAAAAAAACAAACACCCAACAGCATAACTCTCAGTATCTCCACTTCCACCCTGCATGGGTTTTTGGGGTATTTTTGAGTTATTCTTAACTTGGATCATGGCCCTGTCACTTGTTTTCACCCAGTTCTTGGGGTTAGTGTACTGAAGAGTAGGAACGTGCGCCTATGTTGGGAGTAGATGTTTCCCTGTGGCCTGGGGAAAGCATTACATACAGCTTCACTTTGCTGCTACTGCTATCTTGCTTTTGAACAAGATGAGTGTATGAGAGATAGTAGAAGAGAAAATCACAAAAAATTGTATTTTGACAATTGTATAACCCTGTCCTAGCATATTTTTTTTCCTTTAAAGAATTTTTTTAGGTACAACAAACGTGGACTCCAGAATCCTGAATTGAGTTGTTTTCAAAAATGTATCATTTTTTGTGCTCATTTTCTGAAATTATTCAAGAACAATGCTTGCATAGTAATAAGCATATTATGAACAGTAATATGTATGCATCTTTTCTTTGTAACTCTTACTGTTCACTCAGATTGCCATAAAAAGTACAACAGAGATGCTTCTATTTGTATGGTGTCATGGGGTGTGGGCATAACAGTTGACAGCATATTTGATTTAAGGTGCTGTCAAAACAAGGTCCAAAAAAGCAGCTGATTTCCCCAAGCAATCCTCAAAAAAGATCCTCATGTTGTCACAGCTATTTACTGAGGTAGGCATTCTACAGTACCATGTTTGGTAGTACAGGCTTTGACTATTCATGCCACCCCTCATCACTTCTAGGGTCTACTGGTTGATCAACTTTGCAGGTTTTTGGATCCTGAAAAATCCTCTAGGTTGAAAATGAGCAGATACTTCATATCAAAACCCAGCAAAGTCCCACAGCTTAAGAAAACAAGTGTGTGCTTTTTTAAGATGGTCAGCTTCTGAATTATATTTGTGGCATGACCCACAAGCATTGTGTCATGCCAGAGGTTGGACTGAGTGTATGTTAAAGGGGCACAAAGAAGAAGGAATGTGATGTTACAGGGAATAGCATAGAAGATACTGCACTCTGTAAAGTGGAACAGTGACTGAATGTATCTAGAAATGGCAGAACATATTTAGTCTAACAGTGGAAACTTTATTATAATCTTTAGGTGATTTATTCCAGCTGTTCTAATAGTTTTTCTAGTTCAAAAGGTAGGTAGTATCTGACTTAAATGTTCCTGGTCTATATTAGACTAATTAATGGTACTCCTTTCTGTCATCTCGTAAAGCAACTTGTTGCTGGTTTTGCTGTAACAATCTTATATATTGAATGACTGTTCTTATTCATGAACTTACATTTTTTTTCTTTAGTCTAAACATCAGAGACTTTGGAGGCAGTAGTTTCTAATTCTTTTACCATTCTTGCTTCTTTTCTAGACTCTTTCCATTTTACCTACATCTACATATTTAATATGCAATGGCCAAAATTGGTCCATCAAGGCCTTGTTACTGCAGACAAGAGTGAAACTATTATCTTGTGAATAAAAAAGACAGTGTTTGATTCTTTGTCATTGATTTTCTGGTAACACAACACTGATTCTAGTAGTCACTATGTGTTTACACAGGTAGGGAGAGTAAAAATGACAACATGAAAGTAGTCATCATATAGGGGGAGAAAGAAATTGTGGCACCTCTGCATTTTGGTAAAAGCCATTTTGAGGGATTTGTTGCTTTAAGTATTTATACTTATTAGCATAATACTTGTAATGAACCAAAACTGCAACCAGGGAAGGCATTATCTGATTCAATAGTTAGTTGAGTGTCTTTCAGGAAGTTAAGTGGGCAACACTTTAAGTTCACACCAGGAATTATCTGTTAGGAAGAGATGCCAATTTGCAAGTCTGTTTCCAGAGTCCAGAGTAAAAACATATGTTAAAATTGGTTTTAATAAAAAAAATGCAGAGAAATTAAGTATTTTTGTTTTGGAGAAATGTTCAATTATATTTTAAAATTCACCAGTAACAGAAAAAAATGGCCTACTGAAAATCTTTAACATTACATCTGATTTAGGGGTGGTAGGGCAGGAGACAAGAAAGATGTGTACTTGTCATTTTAAAACTGAATGAAAAATGAAGACTAGCTGTTGAAGAGAGCATTACACAAAATAGAATGCAAAATAATGAATGATCCAGATGTGTGTATGTTGAGGAGGACAAAAACCTCCAACAAACCAGCAAGGAGTGGATACTGATTTCAATGAAATGTAATAAAACTATGCATGATCAATAAGATGAAGTCCATGTAAGCATAGGTTGTGCATTTATCATGCCTAATCTTCACTGGATACTAATTTAAAGGCAAAAATAAAATTCTGTGCAGCATGAAGCATTTCTTATTTGCTCTTCTGCTAAGCACTAGAATAAACTCAGATAAAAAATTCAGAATAAATTATTGTATTGTGCTTAGAATTGGTGTGCTTATCGTGAAGCCTTTGCAGTTTTATGTGGATGGAAGCATGAAATAACCTGTTTAGGCACTACCAGTTTGTTCTGAAATTTGTATTACCAGAATGTAAGATTTAGTAATGGAGTTGTTTACTCCTCACACTTGTGTCCCATGCTGGTCTCAGATTCCTTCTTTCAGTACCCTTTCCACTAAGGGTCAGGTACACCAGTTCACAGGATTTTAATTAAAAAGGGAGTTCAGGATCATGATGGAATATCCATTTTAACAACTTAATCTTGCACATCAACCGAACAACAGCAGCTACTTGTGTGTGCTTTTATCTTGAAGAAAATACAGAATGACTTAATACAAGCCAGTTTATAAAACTGATCTCTTTACTTAATACTTGCCACGTTATTTGAGCACTTAAGTGATCAAATTAATAGAGCTTACACACCAATAATCTTCAGAGCCATACTACCTTTATATCTGAGCTGAGAGTCAAAATACTCCTAGGAATATTGTGATACTTGTCAAGCTTTATCCTTGAAAACAAGTGTTCTGTGTATATGAAGTGACTAAGTGTCTTTATATAAGTTAGTAACACTGTGATATGTGATGAGCATAAAGCATGTGTTTTGGAACTAGTTTCGTTTTAGTTATCTAACTTGAAGTGTTTTTCAAGAGTTTGTGAGGCCTGCCAATAAAGTACATCTTCAAACACTACAGAATTTTTTTCCCTTATTGGATCACAAAATGTCCCTCTCCATTCAAAGGGCGATATCTGAAGGAGTATATTATATTTTCTTTATGAATATAGGAAGTTTTCTGTGTTAATTGGGGTAGATTTTTCCTTTTTAGAAACCAAGACTGACTTTACAAAGGTTCTTTACAAATGTGTGATTGGGCATTGTAAGAGGAGGGAGTTGAATTTGGTAGTTGAACAGAGACATGCATTCTGTGTCCTGGAAGTGTGCCTGCTGCTGTGTAAGTGGGTGGAAGAGATAAAAGAAATATTTATTCAACTGAACTGAATCGTGTGAAGCTTTCACTGGATCTTATAATGCAGTAGGTTCTGTTTCAAATATAAAATACATATTTTATATATGAAACTGGTTTGAGAGAAGATAGCGCTGAAATTGCATCTACAGGAATTGGCTCTTCATTAGAAAGCCTAAGAAAGAGATGTGTGGAAAAAAATGCCACACCTCAAAGGGGCAGGAAGGGAATAAGTCTGATCTTGATACATTGACAGACGTGCCTCTAGCCACCTCTTCTTTAAAAACCTTTTGGTAATCAGGGAAAGTGAAACAGCTTAAATAAAAGTATGTCTTGAGAAGAGTGAGGGCTAGGTAGGCTGGATCTAGGCAATTACATCCTTATTGGTTGTGATTAACACCCTGCATGACACCAAGAGATGCTTCATTTAGGACAAGTACCTCCCCACTCGTGCACTCTACTGAAATGCAGGGCTCCTAAAGAAGAGTTTATTCTAAATTAGCAGCAATTGCTGAATGGTTTTGAAATATATGGTGATGTTCTAGACAGTGCAGTTTGGTGATGGCAGCACGGGTCTTGATAGCTAGAAGCAGTCACAGCATTCTAGCAGATGAAAGTAACTTAAAGTATTACTGCTGTACCGCAGGTTAATGGTGGTATCTCTGAAGTTTGCTGAGTAGTTGTTTATAAAGACCTTTTATTTACTTGCATTTGCCTCTATTTACTAACTACAGTTTCGTGATGAAAGCATTTAAAAATCATCACTATGTTATTTATTAGCTGAATACAGTTTTGAGGTATGTTTTAAGCCAGTGGGTTGTCATTAGGGCTGTCCCTGTCCTGTCCTCACCTCCCCCCTCGTTCTTTGTACATTCCCTCTTGCATCTCACAGTGCCTGGACAGTCACTTCATCTTGGTTTAGCTTTCAAAGTCTTTCCTGGAGTACATGACTGCTTACATGTTAGGTGCTAGACACAGAGTATTGGACCATATGAATATTCCTCTGAGCTGGTTTATTGCTAAAGTCTGCATGCTACTAAAGAACAATGCAGTTAGGTCAGATAATACCAATCCTATTGAAGATAACAGTGATACTTGTTTTGTTATGGGATGTTTTTTTCTTTCTGGAGATGATTTTTTTTAAAATAAATTAGTGTACATTGTTTCTCTTGCTGTCCCTAAAAAAGTGGAGAAATACTGCAATGATTTCCCTGTCAATAGCTGCAGCTGATTTTTTCAAAAAAGGAAAATAGCTTTGACTTTAATATAAAGTTTTTTGATAGCATCTTTAGAGGTGAAATCTGTGAATTTCTGTTTCCTGTGACTTAAACTTGACTTGCCAGAAACTCTCAGCAAAGTATCCAAGTACAGCACACATTGTTTTAGACAGACTGGTTGGCCAAATCTTCATTAAAACTGTACAGCTATCTTTTAAGCTGTTCATATTGTTTTATTTTTCTGAGCTGATACTGAATTCTGATTCCCAAATAATCTCCTATAAACTTCACATTTTGGATAGAGTCAGCTTCCTGACTTCAATATATCATGAGTACGTGCTAGTTATTGAGCCCTGAGGTGACAGGTTACAATATTGCTTGTTTCTGAGATAATTAAAATATGCATCATGACCTTTGGTTCCCTTATCTTCCATATCCTGGCTTTTTCTAGACTCAGATTTATCTTGAAACCACCATATTTCCATCATCATATTTCATTTTACCATCACTTTTGCCTCGCCTTCATGAAAACGTAAAACATTCTGTCCATAAACTCACTTTTTTCTTTCTTAATAGGTTTCAGGCAACTGCACAAGTTCTTGAAAGCATTTTCTTTTCCAAGAAATGTTTTATGTAGTTGAGCTATTAGATTGTCTAAAACTGTTGGTAGTTGGTGATCGTATTTCCCTGATGCAGGTATTATTAAAGTGTTAGGAGGAGATGTAGTTCTTTATTGGATCATCTTATAGAGCCTTAAAAATAAACAATCCTTTGACCTTTCTGCTCATCTCCATCATGGCTGCTGTGGCATAGATACTAAATTATGAAAGCTTTGGCAAATTCTGAAGTTGTATTCAGAGTCATTCAGGTTAAAATGTTTTGTAAAACTGGCTCATCCTAATGGCTTCATGATTGAAACAGGATTAACTAATGTTTTTTAAATTCTAATCTGTGTTGAAACCACTCTTTACATGGTAATCCAAACTTTCACTTTTATGACAGTACACTTTTAATAATATTAGGAGCTCGCTGACACTGCAGAGAGGTACTTAAAACCAAGCTGACATGAGTTTCATTATGAACCCTATTCATAGAAACATGTTTAGGTCTTACTGGGCAAGAACTTAGTGTGGGACTAAACAGCCTTATAGTGTGTTCTGTGACTGTGTGCTGAAAGACTACCACTGTGTTTTGCAATTGTAAGATTTGATACTTAGGGCTTCAAGGAACCATCGGTTACCTCCTTTTGACCTATTTTTGTGTTTATGGCAACACCTTTGAGGATTTTAATAATATGAGAGCACAACTAATATATAGCATAGCTGGAGGAGAGACAGTGGCACACTTCTTGAATTTATATGCATTGTAAGACATGTCAGGCAACAGTAAATGATCTCATTTTTCCAGTGAAATAATCTTAGTAGGCATTCTTCATTTGCTTATATGTGCCTGCCTGTCAGGAGAATGAGTGTAGGAGGAAAGGGAAAAGAGGAGCGCGATCTTTTTACAGGCTTATTTTATTACAAATATAAGCTTCATTGATTTGCACTTAAAGTGAATAAGCTTCACGTAAGAGCTGCTAACCAAGATACTAAGCAAATAACTTTGCAGGGAAATTTAATATTTTGTTCTCTGACAATCTTTAAATGCATTTAAGATGTACTTTTCTCTATTTTTTTCATAGCCTATCTTTTGTGATTTTAGCTATTATATATGTGCAAAGTAGAACCACCTGTTTTTTTGAAGCACAATGTTATGTGCACTGCAGAACAGCTGTGGTTGTTATATTGTCATTCCCCTTTCTGTGTTTGTTTTCAGCTGAGAGACCGGTGTTTTGCTGTGGCTGAAGATGTATTCCAAAGCCTCACATTTATTTGATAGATGTTTTATGCTCTCTTAAAGGATTTCTGTTTCTGATCTGACTGACTTGGTGGTATGTGACAGGAGGAAATCACACTGTGTGCTCAGCGGGAGGAAAGCATTAAGGGTTGCTGCAGCTGGTAGCCTGACAACAGCTAGGTGGCTGCCATCTCCATATCTCCAAACTCCAGCCTGGTAGTGAGGCTGAGCATGTCTTTGCAGTAGGTACATGCTCAAACACTTGTGAGCAGTACATGTACATACACACTGCCAGCCCCACAGATCAGTGCAGGCAGAAACACTCTCCTGATGCCTCGACTCTCTCTTGGCTAAAGAGTCTCTTGGACGTGTCTATTCAGTATCTTTTGCATTGTTAAGCCAAACTGAATAAATGCAATTCATACTACTTCATTTAGGGATAAAATTCTTTCCTATGTGCTCCCCTGGGTTATAGAGGACAGTGAAGTTCATGAGGTAAGTAGCAAAAGGAGCTTGCAGAGAAAGCAACTTCTGTGTCTGAAAAGCTGTAGCTGTGGTTAAGGCAGAGGGAAAAATAGTGGCCGGAGAAGCAGATACTGCACAGATACGGCAAATACGCTCTTTTGAGGTATTCACATTTTTATGTTCCTGCCTTTTTTTTTTTCCCTTCTGCAGATACCTTACTGCTATTTCTCTCTGACCTCCAGATTATGCTTTTAATTTTTGCTTTTTGGCTGGCTGAATGGAGATCCCAGAACTTTGTTCATAAAGAAAATTGAGTAGTCAGAAGGGTATGAGCCTTGTAAGAATTAAAAGATACCTGAATGGACATTTGAGCTGTTGTACACTGGCTTGTAGGTGCCAAAGAGAAATACATAAGGGAGAAACAGAACTGAGAATGAGCACCATAGAGAAAATTAATCTAAAATGTGGGTCAAAAGATATGATGAGTGAATTAAAATTGTCCCAAGGCTGTAAAAGACTCTCTTGGACTATCAAGTGCTAGTGTGTGTAGGAGGCAGAGAGTCATACATCTTCTAGAGAGAGACTGTTGTCTTGTGGACTGAATCACAGATTTTCCCTGTCTCAAAATCTTTGTACCTTTGGAAAATGTTTGGGTGTTCTGGTTTTCGTGTTTTGGTTTGCTTTTTTTGTGGGAGGGGGAATGTGGGCTGAGGTTTATGAAACCACTTGTTTCTGCTTATTTGGAAGAGAGACTTGTGGGCAAAGGCGGTGAAGAGGCTTGGAGCTTGGCTGTGTCAGCATGGTCTAAGCAAGAGCCAAGGAATGAATCAGAAGCTCTTGGAGGAGGTGATGGGGTGAGAGAGAAGTGGGGTTGAGGCAGGAGTGTGTTACCGAAGAGATACTGATCTGTAATCCTGCACTTTAGAAGCATGTGATTCTGATTACTGTGGGAGGTGAATGGGAAGTCACCGAGGGATTTAAACAGGCATGTTTAATTTAAATGATAAAAAGAATAAAACACTTTTACTCAGCACTGCAGCTCTAAATATAACATTGTTCGCTTCCTGCATATTGTTTCTTTAATGAGTGATTTAGGAGAGCGTGTGGGCTATCAGAGCCATGCACGAGAAAGTTGCCAAGAATTAATGAAAGTAGAAAGTCCCAGTTACGCCAGGGGACTGTGCAAGGTGCATCCTCTTACAGATCAGGGATAGGCTTAGAGAAAGGGTTGAAAGATGAAGCGCAAAAGCAAATGAAAAAAAGCATCCAATCACTAGAGCAAATAGGATTTTATAGACATATTTGTAAAAATAATCCTTGCATACTCAAGAAAAAAAACTTTTAAAGTGGGGTGGGTGAGACTGTATGAAAATGTTACATTCTTTATCAGGCTATTCCTTGGAATTTCAGCTCATGTTTTAATAAAGCACCACGAAGTCATTAGTGATCCTGAGCATTATAGAGACTGTCAAGGATTTGGTTTTTGTTAGTGGCAGGTGAGATAAGGAAAGTTCAAACTTCCATGTGTTTCAGAATTCTATTTATGTGTCGTGCATAGCTACTAAAATCCTCCTGTAATTCTTTGAGTGGTCCAGAAATAACCATATCAAAGGCTTTTGAAAGTCAAGTTGGTTATAGTCCCTCCTAAATTGTCACATGATGAGCAATAAATAGATCAAAAGTCCCTAGGGAGGAAAGGAACAAATAGGAATAAATAGTTGGGTTTTGCTGTATCAAAGTGATTGTAATGTGTTACAGGCTTTCAAAGGTCCTATTTCCTTTAGTTTTGAAAAGTAAGTAGCAAAAGATATAGGTGATGAACTGGTTTAGGGATTTTTTTTCAAGATCAGACAAAAATAGAAAATCTCACTGCTTTCTAGCTAAGCTAGATGTCAGGCTAGCATGATCACAGACCAAAATTAATGTTAGAAAGTGTAAAGTAATGCATGAAAAGAAAAAAAATGAATTACTCCTACATATTGCTATGTTTTACATTAACAGCTTTTTCTAGTATAGAATAACATACTGTAGTCACCTTAGAAAAACTTCTGCTATTGTAAAATAGTGTCTTTAAAAAGGAGCATAAAAAATGGCACAGCAGTATCTATGTCATTGTATAAATCTGTGTTATCACCTGTTATCACTGTTGGATGGTCTAAAATATGACAGGAATAGCATGCTTTGGGGAAAGGCTTAAAGCCATTAAAGGCATGGAAAAGCTTATCATTTGAGAGAGGAAGGGAATTCAGGTCTTTTCTAGACTGACAGAGTTGACTAAAACAGGACTCTTATTTTTCTTACAGTGTCTATTTGTTTCAGAGACTACACATACACTTGTGAAGGGTAAAAGGTTGAGTTACTAACTTATGCTGAAAGATAATAAGCTTTTCTTTAGAATACCTGAAGAGAAGTGCAAAAAACATATATGTGCATCCATGTAGCTGTTATTGTTTAGGGTGGGTACCTGAGTGAATAGAAGACATTACTGCAAAATGCATGAGTGGGCTGCCTAGGATGCCCAAGGTGAGCAGTGCTGCTTTCTAGCTGTGCTGGTTGGTTTGGAAGTGATTACCTGTGAACCTTGAAAATGATACCTGTGTTACCATTAGAGAGGCTGTGTTTCAAAGCAGGTATTTGCACTTCTTAAGGTTTACCTCCCTAATTAGGTGAGACCATATGAGGCCCAGATCTGGGTTGAATTCACCTGTTCTGCTCTTCTCCATCCTAGGTTTCCTTTGCCCCTTTTCCTCAGAAGAGGGAAAAACAGGGGAAGGGATGGTGCTGGTGGAAGCAGAGCATTGCTCTGAAGCTTCGTTTCAGTAAATACTGGGATTCTCCTCATACTGTGGAAGGATGGAGGACATAACATTCTGTCTCGTACCAGATGCCAAAATTGCTTCCAGTGTGACTCAGACTGTGGAGGAGATCCCTATCTGGTTGTAGCAAAGCTCGACAAAAGCTGTTCTAACAAAGGCAAATTTTTTGCCATTTCCTTCTGCAGAAGGAAACTGAGATTGCTTTTTTTTTTTTTTTCTTGTGTAATTGACTAGGGAGATATGTTGTTGTTTTTTCTTTTTAGAAGGCCTGGATTTTACTTACTATTTGAACATTTTTCTGGAAAACTGTGAAGTTCTAGACTAGCCTGGAAAATACTTTTAACTCTTTGTTTTATGGGCCAGCTGGGTTTGGGATTCCATTGAGAGGTATTACAGCAACAAGCTCTTAAATATGGTGTGGCCTAAAACAGTTTACAGACTTGAACAGACTATTTGTCCAGAGAACTTGTGGCTGCCCCATCCATGGAAGTGTTCGAGGCCAGGTTGGATGGGGCTCTGAGCAACTGGGTCTAATAGAAGGTGTCCCTGCCTGTGGCAGGGGGATTGGAATTAGGTGATCTTAATGGTCCCTTTCAACAGAGGCCATTCTATGATTTTTAAAAAAAGAGAAAAAAGGGTATCAGCTATGATGACCATTGGGTAGATCAGAAGTAATCAGGACTGACATCACAAGTTTTCTGATTCTAAAACCTGAGGCCTTCAATCTTGCCTTGCTAGGATGTGGTTGCCCTTTAGCTAAACATTAATAATTAAGGTGTGTAAACCGCCCTCTCGGACCGAAAGTTTGTGCGACTTTTCTGAGTCTTTAAAATCATCACCGTGCTGGGCTGTGCTAGAGATGCTTCTGTGCCAAGTTGGATGAAAGCAGCTACTTTTGTCTCAGCTGCAACCTTTACCATAGGCATCCACGTCTCTCTTTCTCTGTAAGACCATAAAACTGCCTGTGGCAAAACCTGAAAAGTAGCCCTTGCCAACTTAAAGTGCAGCGTTCATTTGCTCAAATGAATGCTTGTCCACCTCCCTGTAAAATTCCAGGTGCTTATTATGAGTAAATTAAGTCCCTTAAAGAGGTTGACCTCTCTTACTTGCAAGTAAGTTCAGGAGTATGCTGTGACACAGATGAAATTTTAGAAGCTGAAATAAAGGCTTCCTTGAAATTGCTTCTCTTTTCTTGGTATTGGTTGTGCTTTAAATCATGAAATGTATGTACTAAACCTTCATCTGCAAGAAAAATCAAATGGGAAGCTGTAGATGCTATTTACTTTGGGAATTTTGACTCTACATACCTGATTTTTTTATGCACACCATCTAGATTAAAGTATTTATGAAATTTGTCACTAAGTCTAATGCCTTTTTTTTTTTTTTTTTGAGGAAATCTGTGACATTTGTAGAGTATAATTATGGTCTGTTGTAGAAAACTGAATAATAAGTAAAAGACGATTTTAATAAAATACAAAACCATAATTAAAATGGTAAAAGCTTGAAGTAATCAAATGTGTTTTGAGTCCACTGAAGGACTATTTACTGCATATTAGATTTTAATCTTGACATAATTTTTGTATTGAAGATAAGCACCATGCACAGAAATAATTTCTACTTCATTCTATTTCTGTTGTCCTTAGGTCTTGGTTTTGTATTACTTTAAGACTTGGTAGTATAGATGCATCTTCTGTGCCAGAGAATGAAAGAGCAAGCAGAGGTTCACAATCTGCTATCCCAGTTATGCTGCTGTTTGTTTCCTGTCCAGGTTTAGGATTTTGCAAATGACATTTCAAGCTCTCTCTTTTAAATTGCCAGAAAATGCTCAGTTATGCTAGGAGAACAAGCATTTCTTGTTAGAAGTCAGTCTGTAATGTACAAAAAAACCCTGCAACAACAATTCTTTCCTTCCCCACTCCCTCTCCCCGCCTCTTCAAAGGTTTTTTGTATACTTCAGGAAACAGGGAATGAACATTTTTAGTCTTATGTCAGCCGTTTGCATCTTCAGCTCTAGGCAGTCATTTACAAATGTCCCTATCCTAGCAGGGATCCTGTTCGGTATGCCCCGTTGTGTGTCAGCGGGGTCTGAGGGTGGCCTGGCGCCGGAGGTGTGGGACGCTGCAGTGCTGTGGCTGAAGCTCGCTGGAAGCTCAGAGCGCCGGCTGATGCAGCCATTCTTTATGTGGGTCAGCCTTTACAGGAGGAAAGCCGACCGTGCAGTGCGAGTTATGTTATCTGAAGTAAAAAAAGGGCAGGACTGATGGTCCTTTTTAAGCCTTTATTAAAGGTGATCAGCTCGGGTGGGGGCTCCGGCCAGCTTCGTTGCCCCCAGCTTCGGCTTGGAGGAGGAGGAAATTCGGCTCTATCACTCCCTGTGATAGAGCCGGGCCTTCAAGCGTTCCTCACGAGGCGTGGCTGTATACCCAAGGGTATACGAAGGCGATGGTGGTAATTCGCTGTCCTCAGGGCAGTGGCTCCAATAGACTTTTTTGTTACGGTGACTTCTTGGAGAACTCAAAAGCTGGCCAGGTAGTAGTTGCCTATAGAGTAGCCTGGTTCATTTTTCTTAAAAGTTTGTTGGCTCGTTTTAAATTATTATTTTTAGGGGTTTTTTTACTCCCAGGGGTCTTTTCAGCTCTAGTTTGCATATTCAGCCCCTTTTCTTCTCTTTTTTTTTTTCTTCTGTCTTTTCCTTATCTACTACTCTCCAGGCAGGCCAGCTTCGAAAGGGGTAAGGAGGGGTGGTAAATTCTTGCATAGCAATGGAAGGTCTGATAAGAAGCTGGTTTCTCCACAACGAAGTGTGGGTTTCTTTCTTAAACTACAAGAGAGATCCTAACTTACAAAGCTACAACAAAGCACAAAATTACATTCAAACAAAGCTACAATGTGGTACAAAATAAATGGATAATTGTTAAATTGGTAATCTGGTCCCTTATTTATAACATTATCCTGCCTACTTAATCTTGTCAGCTTCTTCTGATCCTTTTGCAGGGTAGCTATGGATATTATTTGATGGGGTAGCACTTCAGCTGCCATAATTAAAGAACAAATTGTCCAGGTCCTGAATGACACAATATCAGAAGGGGCTTTGTTCAGACTTGAGTTAGTCTTGTTTAAATTATGCTATCCCTAAGAAAATATGAAGGTGTTTTTATGCAGCTGTGTAATCTTCTAAACACTGAATTAATTAAAGTATGGTGAAGAATTCTGAGCTTTCATTTTGGATTACTTACTATACACATACTTAAATTCAGTGGCCAAACTTCAAATCAAGAACCTTGTTCCTGTCAAATCAAAATGTCTACAATTTTTTGCACTGAAAGAAAAATCTAAAATTCTGACTAAAATTATTTTAGGTTCAAAATGTTTTACTCCAAGTGAGAGAATGTTTCATTTCTATTGCCAGTCTTCTAAGAGAAGAAAAGGATTTGAAAGGCTAAGTTTCTGACTTATTAACAAAAATAACCATCAGACTAGGAAATCAATCTCTCTCTCTTCTTTGAAAGCTTTTGCCAAAATGTACTTTAACATGGTGGTTAGTATCTTCTGGTAGAGAAGATGTAGGAGAACCCTGAAGCCAAGCAAGACTGCATGGTTCTCCCTTGTAGACCAGATGGACATCACTCATTAATAGTGCAATATTTGAATAACTGACTCTTCTATTACTTCATTTGCTTCATGAATCTTGTTTCTGTACTTCAGCAATCACTAACTACATCCTGAATCCCTCCCAAAACTTCTATACCTATTCCCTTGAAAAAAACCCCAAGAAAAATCCATAAACCCCACCTCTGTACCTAATGTTTTAATTACTAATTAGCAGTTCATTCAGACTAATCTTCTAAGGTGGTATCTCTTCAAAAGCTGCTTTCTGAGCATATTAGTTACTTCCTATCAGTTGCATATCACTAACTGAAGTAGACTCTTAGGTACAGATTATGATGCAAGTTAAAAAGCAGGTATGTAAAACAGTTACTTTTTCTTTATACTCCATTTTAATCTGTCACACTGAATTCCAAGTTGGGAGCTGCTTAGTATTTTGTAGATCATGTCAATCATTTAAAATACTGCATTTTCATTATTATAGAATTATTTTCTACTGAAGTGGTGCTCTACCAATTTGCATCTAGTACAGAGGGAATATAAAGGAATAGGACTGTTTTGTGATAGCAGGCTGATTCCTTCCTGTGATACTATGGAACTGCCACCTGCACCTGATTTTTATTTTTATGAGGCTCATTAAGCTAAAGGAAAAAATAATACATCCCTGTGTTCGTTGTGCAATAACCTTGAGGATCTTAAGATATCCAGAATGTATCCTTCATAATATGCATGTCATCATGTTCTAAACTTGCAGCTCATGCACATCTTTAATTCCAGTGCACCCTCTTATTTTTGTATTTTAACACTGAAACACTGCACTTAACATGCACATGTTGTTTGTACAGAAATTCAAGCAGGGTTCTCAAAATTGAAACTTCCATATTTTATTCCACAGATGCCTTAAAATACTTGTGTCTATATTAGTGTTTTTGTCTGCATACTCCCAAATAGCATAATTTCAATGCCATGCTGAATGATTTCACTTCAGTTACAAACCACCGTTTTAATTACAGCACAGATGCATGTAGATGAGAGTAAAAAAAGAAGATAATTTGGATTATCTTTAACCACTATGTTAATATTCTTTTTTCCTGTGCTATGATAATGTAAACAGCAAATTAAGGAGCTTATTTTGCTGAAATAGTTATTTACAACTTAGAAATAAATGTTAAACCTTAATCTATTTCCTCAAGATTTTTTTGTTACAGGCATTAATATAACTACAGTTCTCTGAAATTTATTTCATTTTAATGTCTTATCTGAAAATATGCAATATCCGTGATTAGCAAGGATGAAACTTGCTCTTCTGTGTGCTTCTATGTTGTAGTGTGTTTGGATTCTCATACATCTGCTTTCCAAGATTAGTGTCTTTCCTAATGTTACAGATCTGTTTTCTTTCTGTGCAATAAAGTATGGAATTTTTCTATTTTAGACAGCACATTATTCAATTATCTTGGCATACACTGCTCTGATTTTTATTGGCTTATTTGCTTGAAAAGTGCTTCAGTGTTCTGAGAAATTTTTGGGTTTGTTTATGTTGTTCTATCTTGTTTTCAAAACATTTTCAAAAAATATGATCTTTCACTACTTTCCTATTGACATTATACTGATCTTAATGTGGTTTTGGTGGATATCAATTTGAATTTGAGCAAATATTCCTGGCAGAAATTTTAAGAAGGTTACAAGAAATTTAAAAGTAGTAGAGATAAAAATATTGTCTTAAGCATCTTCATATGTCAGTTATTACAATATGGTCTGTCTAGGAGAACCTAATGGTACAAAAAGGAGGGCAAAGGTAACAGCTTGGATGGATATAAAATTACTGGATAAAATTGATTTAAATTAACAGGCAGAAAGCTTTAATCAATTTAAATTTTACTTTTCACTGAGCTTTTTAAAAGCAGGTTGAGAGGCCTGTGCACTGAATTTTTAATATCTTCCAGGAACGGAGATTCTGCAGCTGGTTGGGGCAACCTGTTCTGGGGTTTAACCAGCCTCATGATTTAACAAATACCCAACAAAACACAACACAAAAAAGAAAAAAGCAACCTAACTCCTTTTTTTCTGGTCAGTTTTTCCTATGTTCCGACTTTTCCTTGTCTTACTGCTATTCATTTTCAAGAACAGTCTGGCTCACTCTTCTCTACCCTCACATTAGAGAGCTGTGGACTGTAATGAAGTCTCCCTTTTGTTCTTTCATGGCCGAACAAACTCAGTTTTCTTAGCTTCTCCTTGTATTTTCACATGCTCCAACCTTCTGATCATCTTGGTGGCTCCTTCCACTGGACTTGTTCCCCCATTGTCAATTAGTAGGACAGTTATTAAAACCCTGTGTGTTCAAGAAGTGGTACCAATCAATGGGCTGTGCCTGTCATGTCATCTAGCAGCCCTCAGGCAGGATGAACACTCTTACCTGGCATGGAGGCACTCCAGGGCAGCTGCTCTGACCAGCTTCTTCTGGATAGGCCATGAGCATGAGGGGGGGTTTAAAAGGTTTCCCATGAAATTTACTGTTTTGAAGATACTTAGTACTATGTAGCATTATGTTTGGATTTAGTAGAGACATAGTCCAATATGCTGAAATCACGACACAAACATGATATAGCAGTTACCATACACATTTGGATCACTGAGAAGAAGTGATTCCCATTACTGATCTTCATATGCCCAGTGTCAGGATGGTGGGCATCTCTAGTTCACCAGGAAGGAGTATGTGGGCTAAAACCTTCTCAAGCCTTTTGCTCTCTTGAGAGCTCCTTCTGTTGGTTTTTCAATTTTACACTTATGTGGGACTGAGCTGTGAGCTGTGTCTCATACGTACTTCTCCCCCTGCTGGCCTGGCTAGGTGAGGAAGACCTTATATACTACTAATTATTTTAGAAGAGGCTGTTTGCATAACCTGAGGACTTACTATACAGCCATATATCTAAAGCAAAAGTCACCCTCCAGTCCCCCTTATGTGGAGATAAGTTCTATTTTCTGTATGCCACTAGATGCTCATTCTTGTATTTCTTCCCTGAGTTCATCATCCTTGCCCATCTCCTCTGAGCCTTCTTTCCTTGTAGAGGTTTGTTCACCAGTCAGGCAGGCTGAATCTCCTTGGGACTGTTGTAAATGTCTTCCATGTGAGCACCTGGAGAGGTGCCTGCCTGTACCAGGTGCTCCTCACCTCTGAGCTCAACACGTGTTTCAGTCATGTGAGGTGAATGTGTCTAGCTGCCCAAAAATGAACAGTCATAATGCTGACAGGAAAAAAAAAGAGGGAGAAAACCTGCAGGCATCATTAGTACCCTCAGCCCCTGATGTACTCCTGCCAGGTACCCGCAGGGCCACAAGAGAGGGCAGCAGCCTCAGATACAGGTTGATGATCTATTTGAGTTACTGAGAAGGGCTTGATTCTACTCCAGTAAAAACACAGAGCCAAGTGAATCTGTCCTGACTATGCAGGTGACCTTGCAGGTGGATTTTAAAACAAATACTTGCACTTGGTCACAGTCCTTTGTGTCTCAATGGGGTTGGAAAAATATATTTGGTGTGATGCGTGCACAGAGCTTTGGGAATAGGCATGTCACTGCAGGAAGGAGAACCAAAAGGAAATAACCAGGGAAGAAGCTTCATAGGCTCATAAGGGTTAAATCATTTGGTCTAGGAAATCTAGCAGTCATTCTGAGATTCATCATTACAATTTTGAAACAAGGAAAGAGAACACGTAATTTCTTATTTGCCATCTGTAATAATCATCTGTTCAGTGTTCTTTGATTTAAAAAAAATAGTAGCCATGATGAGAATACATTTTCATAGAACAAGCAATCAGATTTTTTTTTTTTCACCTCTGCATTTCTTGCAGTACAAAGCAGTATGCGCATTACAGTATTTTTGATCTTTAAAGGAAAGTTATGATACCCTCTACTGGCTATTTTTGGAAATAAATCTGAGCTAAAACTGACCAGTTTCAAGTCTGCAGCAGTTAAACTTAATCTGTACTGCAATTTTAACGTAGTCTTTTCTTTTTATTATTTTCTTTGCTTTTTTTTCTTAGGGATTTGTGGGGAGTTTGGGTTGTTTTGGTATTTCTTCCCCCTTCTGTCCCTGGCTTCAGCAGAGTGAATCTGACTGTGATGGTACTGTATTTTTGAACGCAGGTTGTTATGGCTTCCAGACCAACAGTTCTATAGGTACAAATGAAAATAGCTAGATGTTATCACAGCTCTTGTTGCCTAGTAACCAAAGCCCAATGTGTAATTCAACGGGACAAATTTGATGCACTTTGCCTCTCTTTTCCTTTTTAGCAGCAGAATATAAAATACATTTAGATTTGAATGTTTTGTTTTCTGATAACTAAAATGTATTGAAATCTCTGACTTTGCAAGCTCAGTTACAGTGATCTAAGAACTGGTGTAAATTTCCCATAATGAAGAGTAATCTGGTTCCTGTAACATTCCTGTAGTGTTCATTTAAGTATGCCAGTGTGACTGTGCATACAAATATTAAATTATTTTCTCCATGCCATTCTCAAATTTCACCTTTCCATTTTGTATTCTGATTTGATGATGATTTTACATATTTTTCTTCTAGATCCGTTTATGCAGTCAAGAACTATTCTCAGAATTATTTGCTCAACTGCACTGATAACATGCCTAAAATTATCTAGGACTCTCCTTGAATTAGTTACTGAATTTTTGAGCAAGTGTGAACTGTTTGCTTCATTGGGACAAGTTGTGTAAATAAATACTTGTAGTAGATTTCTAGAATTGATTTTTGCTATGTAGGTTAATAATTATATCTTATCATAGAATTAACTATCAAATGACTTTATCTACTCAGTGTTGTAACTAATCATACCATAGTTCTGGTAATATAAATTGTATTGGTAATGTTACCTTTACATTTACATAAACATGTGCGAAAATAAAATGAGTTCACTGTACTGTTTCAACCTTGTAATTAATAACCTTTAAGCTTACTAAATTTGTTTTGAATTCTGGGATACTGACTTTTATGCTTATTGCATACAGATCTCCACTTATTTTGTTAGACTTAATTAATATTTTCAAGGACTATCTAAGGTTTAAATTAATTTTAAAGTATTTTTTTTGCAATAGTCTGTATATCTCAATGCAATCACATTTGTGTCTTTTCTTCATTTCTCTTTCATTAACAATTGATATTCTAATTAAATTCTTGATAAATGTATGCTCCTTCATTTTTCCTGTTTATATTGATTGCCAGACATGCCGGAATTATCATTCTTCCAAGAAGGTCACAGACTTCTGTGGAAGCTGAATTCTGTCCTTACTGGAATCACTTACATAAAGATGTTTATTTTTGATGCTAACAAAAAAAAATGGTACAGTGTCCAGTGCTTGCATGCAAACAAGATTTACATATTCTATCATGGTGTAGAAAGCTTTCTTTTAAAGAATATCTAACATTGAAGGCTTGGAAATGAGACGTAACTATGAAATGCTGGGAAATATAAGAAGCGAACTTGTGAATAAATATTGGGAAGAGTTTAAATAAAGTATGAGGGTTACAGTTTGTGGAATGACTTCCCCAGTGAACACAATGGTAGAGATGTTGCTTGTTATTTTAAATGGTATCTGTAGGGAGGTAAAATCATGCTCATGTTGGGTTTAAACTTCTTCAGTTGCATAATGCTGAAATCTTCCTCTCTGTTTTAGTCTTGGGTTTTTTTATTTTCTTAATATTTATTTTCTTAATATTGACATTACTCTTGTATAAGCTCAGAATTGCACAGGGGCATTAACCAGCTGTTGCTTCTCCTTTCAGGTACTGCTCCCAGCAGCTGGTCTCTTGCAACTACAGGATGTGAAAAGAACTTGCTGTGAATTTTTGGAATCCCAGCTTCATCCTATCAACTGCCTGGGGATTCGTGCTTTTGCTGACATGCATGCATGCTCAGATCTCTTGAGCAAGGCAAACACATATGCAGGCAAGTTATCATTAGTAGAGCACACAGCTTGGTATCTGTCTGCCTGGGTGGGTTCCATGCCACTCAACCCCACCCAGAGGAACCTGAGTTTTATCCAGGATATTGCAGACATGTATCTCCTGATGAAAACTACATTTGGTATGAGTGTCTTCAAGAGAAAATGTGCTGGCTGGACCAGCTGAATGGAGCAGCATCTTCACAGACTATTCTGACTCTGCAGGGTTTTCTTGGTTTGAAAAGACAGATGTCTGTTACGGAAGACAGGAGCCTCCCTTGAAGTGAAGGATGCAATCCCCTTCTCTCTGAATTACTATAATTTTGAAATTAAGGGGCTTTCAGGCAAAGATATAAAGAATAGGAATAACAGTTCTTTACTAAAATACAGATGTATAAACAGGCAAACAAACAACAATAACTACAGTGGTGACAGCAAACAGAAGCACAAACCCAGAGCAGCCTCTCTCGGCTGTCAGGCCCTTTCCCCTTTGGTGCAGTTCCAGTCACAGCCGGCAGGGGCGCTGGCGGCTCCCGGTGAGCAGGGCAGGTGCGATGGTTCCCCCGCGGCTGCAGGGGGCGCTCCGGAGCGAGCTCGGGGAGCACGCAGTGATGGCGGCCTGGGATCCGGGAAGGGATGGAAGAAAGGCTTCACAAACCTCCCTGGGCAGCTGATCCTGGGGTCTGTCCGGGCTCTCCTGTCCAGGCAGGCTGGGGCCGCAGTAGGAGCACAAATTCCAGGTGGCAGGCGAGATGTATCGAGCTGCGGAGCTGTGGTAGGAATCCCCGGAGGTCTCGGCAGGCAGGACGGGCAGGGCTGCAGAGCAGCGAAGGCTGAGGCAGCAGGGTCTGCAGCTCAGCTCCCAGCGAGGCAGGAAAGGACAGGTTTGGGATCCCGGGGTTTCTCCAGCAGAGAGGAAAAACGGCCGGAAACCCACAGTGCTGGCGAGAGTGGTCTGCCCTCTCCACACCCAGTCGCAAGTGCCCAGCACACACCCAGGTGAGGACAGTAGCCCCAGATGGGCTCCTCCCCTCCATGGCCAGTTCTTTTGTTTCCCCCAAGTACCCAGTCATTTGTTGACTTGGTAACATAGTATGGGAGAAAATTCCTCAAAAGAAAAGAAAGGGATTCCCAAACCCCAACAAGGGTCCAAGCCATTTCTAATTCAGAAAGAAGCTAGCTTCCTGTTTAAAATTTTGCACTGTCACTTAGGGTAGGAAATAAAGAGAGAAGAATTAAGATTCTGACAACTACCACAAGTCAAAGTATGTAGGAATTACATGGAGGAAGAAATAAGAAAAAAGGCTTTGGGGGGAAGGGTAGCCCCTGTACTACACTAGGGAAGAAGCAAGAAATGTAATATTGGGTACAATATTATCTTCTGAAAATCAGAATTTCGCAACTTATCTTCTGAAAATCCTGCTCACCTAGCCCAGGACTTTAAATTTCCTACTATAAAGGGTACCTATAGTCTCATTCACTTGAACCTTGTATTTCATCTCTCTCTGTAGCTGTACTATTTTCATGCTTGGTACTAACCTTCTCTTTCCTCTGTAACCAAACCACCTTCAATTTCTGTAAAATTCCCCCCAAAGCTTCCCTTATTGTCGTCATATTCTTGGAGTACTGCCAGCCTGTATGACAAGCTGCCAGCTCAACTCCTACTGTGTATTTGCTTTATCTGTGGAGTGGATTTTTAAGCAATGCACACTCTGTTCTTACTCTTTGAGATAAATATGCTGTGTATAGTCAGGGTGCACATTCAGGTCCACTCTCTGCTCTGCCTTCCTTAATCCCCAGCACTGTCAGGCTTAGAACAAGAGCAATAAAAAAAATAATTAAAGATTAAATGTCCTGATAAGGTTGTAGAAAAAAACCACATATGACTGCATTACTTTTCATAACTTTCCTAAAATGTACAGTGACCAATTAGCATCATTAACAATTAGTACAGAGTTGAAATTGAAGATTTTCCTGAAATAGAGCACTAAGTGCTTCAACTCAGGTCCAAATAATAGGTTTTTTATTGCCTTGAGTAAATTTAGCGCTTAGAAAGGCATGGACTTTGATGAATGCTTTCAGCTGTCTTCATTCCTAGAAATTCTGTTTTCTGGTGTAGATTTTCTTTTAAACTCATGGGAGATTATAGTATTTCTATCAAGAATGATTGATATATCAATTAAAAAAATTCAAAAGCTGCTCAGATTGTTTTTGAAAGTAATAGCTTTTGTAATGCATGCCTTACTCAAGAAGTTGTGATGACTGAATGACTTTATGTTATTTCTATTTAGACATCTATGCCAAAAGTTTTAATTAAATCCTTTTGTCTTTGAGTAATACAATATCAAATCCTAAAATCTATTACCTTTTGTGCAATAGGAAGCAAGACATACGTTTATTAACTAGAGTTACTGTTCAGATATTTAATGTTTTAGGGAACACATTTTGATACAGCTGTTGCTTAATTTTGAGTTCTAAATTATTTTTTCCAACTTCTGTCCTGCCTGGGCCTTAGTCACTTCTAAAATAAACTTTTAAACTACCTCAGTTACCTCTAAGCAATCTTTGTTCAGTTTAGTAGTTGAAGCTAATATTTTTCTAGATTAGTTTCTAGAAATATAAATTCTAAGACCCTGGCAAGACGTTGAGTGCAGTATTGGTTAAATGAGTTTTGAAAGCACAGGAATTGTGTCCACCTGTTAACTCTCCTTCCCTCGGTCATTTTGTTCAGGCAGCCTTTGCTGTGCTCAGAGAGTCTCTGCAAGCAGAATACAAGCAGTTGAAAAGAGGAGGGAAGCTATTTGTTGGTCCTAGTTGAGACATACAAGATGCTGGGCTGAGCACCAGCATGCTCAGAACTCCTCATAAAAGGATGCAAAGAGGATATGTTGGCCTTCATTTCTCCTTGAAACTGGCTGATGATCCGTCTTGCTGAATTTCTGCCTGCTGACTCCCTGATTTTCTTTCATGCAGTTCTATACCTTTTCAGGTCAATGTTTTTCCTCTTGAATTTTCAGGCTACTTACTGCCTGTATGTCAGTCATCATAGCTTCTTTTTTCCCCCGTTCTTATCTCAAATGGCTCTTTGTAATTTGTCATGGCTTTCTTACAACTGAAAAAAATTTTCTCAAAAGTCTGAGCCAAAAATACATGGCTGTTTCATTTCAGAGTTAGTATTGGTTTGTTTCACAGGCAGCTTAACTCCCAGAGCACACATTTTGGGATTAAGGCTCCAGAAATTAGAATGAGTACAGAAAAGGATTATTAGATTAAAAAAGCAGTGAAAATACTTCCCTGCTAGAGAAAATGAAAAGTATTTTGATTTTTAACTTCTCTCAGTCTTTATTTTGTTACACTTGCTATTCTAGATTTAGAAAAAAGAGGCAGGGAGATAGTTCTGCTAATAGACAATAATAATATAAAAACAAATGGATGCCAATGCGTCAGAAGTTATTAGAAAAGTGAAACTCTAGAACTTCCTTCCAGTGGGAATGAAAATGCAACTTCATTAAAATTGGAGCTTCATATTCCTATGGTAGGTTGGTCCTCTGTAGCAGACAGCAGGATTTTTCGGAGACTCGTTTATATGCATATATGGAGAGATCTGAAAATTGTGGACAATTGTACAGGTTACTTGAAATGATCTTCTGTTGCAATTGAACTTGGAGATGCCACCTGTTCTCATGATACTCCAGAAAGCAATCCTGCTCTGGGTCTTGTTACACTTGCATAGTCAGAGACTGTGTACAGAGGAGGCCTCTCATCCTTGTTCTAAGAGGTTTCCTAAAAGAGTTATGTGGCATGAGCACTGCTAGTCTGTCCTCAGTTTTAGTCTGGGATATGTCTCATGTAGTATTAAAGGATGTTCATAAAAGAACAATTTTTCCTGGTGCATTATGTAGGTGTTGTAAGGTTATGTACAACCGGAAGATAAATTTTTATCTTAAACTTTTAATGAAGAAGGGTGTGCCATCTTGGACTAGAGAGACCCTTGCTCAGTGCGTATGTCCTGACACATTTCTTAGTTTTAACCAAAGAATAATAATGTATTTCACTCACTGCATAGGGCAGTACAGGCTTTGGAAACTTTGGATGACCTATGGCAGAGGTGTCCTTTAAGGCTTGGCACAAGTGAACCTTTTTGGCTTTTAGCATTGTGCTGAGATATTGAAGATTCTTTTGTTAGGGACTCCTAGCGTGTGTTGTGATACAGGAATTGCTGCATTGTATTTGACTGTGGGATACCAGCATGCTTGATTCTGGAGCTCTTAGTCTAAGACTTGAGCCCTGGAACTTGGAAGCGTGCATGTCTCCTGCAGCCTGCTGTTGCGTACATCCGTATGCCTGGCATGGGAAGGATGGCGTCGTCAGAATCGTTCCTACAATTCTATTCTGAGTAGCAATGTCTGTTGCTATGCTGCTGTTGCCTTGGCTGTTGTGAATTTCATGGTGTTCTAAAAAACAGTTATTTCAGCATAAAATTGACAAATAAATCATTTTTTTTTTTTTAAAAATGTGATTCTGCAGTTTTAGCTTCTGCTGGTTCTCCAGCTGGCAGAGCCTGCATCTATCCCTCTGCAACAAAGCTGGGGTTCCCATTTGACCTTAAAACAGTGCCTTAAAGTAGGCCGTTAGCAAAGGCCTTTTGTCTCAAGCCAAAAAAAAATCACAATGTGACATTGTGAATTGAATCAGTGATTTCAAAAACCTTAATTCTTTCTAATATTTTTGTTTCATCTGCTTGAGAAACTGTCTTTTTTTCTTTAAGTGACCATAAGGCTTAGATCTTTCAGAGCTCCTGCTCTAAAACAATAGGTTATCAGTTTAGAAAGAACTGGAAACATAAAGTGCTGGGATGCTGCAGCAGGTTTTGTAGCATTATCACCTTGAAAGGTGCGAGTACTCCATTTAGTTTTTAAAAAGTATCATCATTTGTTTTGTAGAATACAAGTCGTTGGACTAAACCAACAAAACACATGAAACTCCATATATGTGGTTGTGATACTTGGTTTCACACCTGAATGTATATTCAATTACTATCACAAAATGATCTAGGAATATGAACAGGTTTTCCCTTTTTCCAGCTGCAGACTCTGGCACTGGTAAGCTGTGGCAGTTTTTTCCCCCATGCACGTTAATGTGGCTTTGGGAGGATCTGTTCTGACTGTAGGTATATAAATGAGTGAAGAAGTGTTTGTGAATTAATCCATAAAGGTTTAAAGCATAAAATGTCCTGTCCAGGTTTCAGATGTAGTTTTTATTCCTATGTAATTGAAAAATGTATAGTTAATGTCAATATCTGTATGGCCAGACTGTGTGCCTTTTGGATAGAAGTGGTGTGAGGTGCTTTTTGCTGCATGTGCATGTATAGTACATAGCTCCAGACTCATAACAACAAATACCAAAAAGTGGTACATTTACAGCTCCCATTTTCTTTCTACACTCTCCACGCTGGCATTGTTTATTGTACTTGGAGACATTTTGTTACTAGCCCTTTTCATGTTGTTAAAGACTTCCTTTTAGTTTTTCCCATCCTACTGGCACAGGGCAGACAAGGACAGCTCTTTAGATATTCAGATAGAAACTGACTCAATTGCAAAAATGTGAAAATCTGTTTTTCATATGCAATTGGAACAGTTATTTTAGAAATGTCCTAAAATCGATTTTTTTTTTTTAAGATAGAGATTAGTCTTGATAATAAAGAAGTAGGACTCCACTTGCTTAGGAAGTGGGAATTTAGAAGCCAAGCCTCAGCAGCTCCTAAGCCAGCTTATTTCCAGGCTGCCAGATTCTCGAGCCAGCTGGCTTCAATTTCTGGGTAAAGAGGCAAGAAATGGGGCAGGATTCCAGTACAAATTTGTCAAAGTTGCATACTCTGTGGAAAATTCTGATTTGGGAAAAAATAATTATTTTATTCTCTCATGGAAACTTCCATCTGGGTAGTTAGTTCTTTCTTTGCTTCTCTAAGAGATGTTCATAAAGAAAGAAGTATGTTCCCCAATGCAATAAATAAAAAGCAAGATAATTTAAGATTTTACAGGGGACAGGTGCATGAACTATTTAATCATTTAATCCTATGTTTGATGTTAGTATGTCCAGATTATCAAAGCTTTCAGGATGTGAGCAGTAATATGACATAATACAAATCCTAACCCAGAAGGCAAAAAAATGCACACATCTACAGTACTATTTTTCATCGTTATTGGGAAAAGAGGATCTAAGTGTGATTTCTTGAAATTTTAGTACTGAATCATGTTATTTCAAAGATGCTGATATCCTTCTTGCTAAAAGGATGCAAAAAGTTTGAATTTCATAAGCATAATTTTTATATATAATGAAGCATTCTGTCTTCAACACTTGAACCACCATTACATAAATGGCCTTTGGTGGATTTAATTGATTTTACATTTTCTTGTTCATTTTCAGTTTTTAATTATGTTAAATAATCCATGTAGCTGTAATTGCAATTGGCTTCTGCCCAAATGTTCTCTATCAATCAGTTACCATGGTCTCCTAGACAACAAGCCATCTGATTCTTACGAGACAAGTTATTTCACCTTGCCTCTTTTTTGATGACTAAAATTTATGTAGAAATCTCTTCCATTTCTCTTTTGTCTGTAATTCGTTCACCTGAGGATCTGTAGCTGTTGACTGAGTAGTTTGGTTTAGTGTTTCTCCTTTTTTCACTCTTCTCTTGACCATATGCCTTGTTTTACGCTTTAAGAGGCTGACATCCAGTAAAACAGTTTCTGTTCATGTACTGTTTATTTTTTTGGATTCTCTTTTATAGTTCTCTCTCTAGCATGAAAACAGGAGACAGCCTCACATTCATTGTATTGCTTTGAAAATTCTCATCTTTTTCCTCTCCTGGTTTAGAGGCTGGATCTCTTCTTACTTAGTGCATGATGTAAATCTAAATCAACTTTTAAAAAGCAAGGCTTTTATATATGAGTCCATAAAATCAACCAGGTATTTCTAATTTGTGAAATATATCCTGTTGGATGTGATCCACCGTTATATTGTATTTCTCAAGTAAAGATGAACAGTGCTTCAGAACCTCAGATTTGTTTGAGATTTGGATGTGTGTTTCTTCCCTTTTCTGCTTTCTTCTCAGTACACTCAGGCATACTGGTTTGTGTCACCTGAAATTTGGAGTTTATTGTAAAACTAATCTACACAAATTACCTTTCTCAATTGCTATTTGCAAACAATAAAACTCATCAGATACTTATCTCAGCTTGAGAAGCTGCATATTTGTCTGAAAAGCAAACAGATACAAAAAGAATTGTAAAGAGTGGAAAAGTAATGGAGATGTTATAAAAATCAATAGTATTTCTTCTCATCCTTTCTTTCCCATTGCCTGAAGTACTGCAGAAAACATTACCTGTCCATCATAAGAGAGTGCTGCAGAATTAGAGGGACTTGCTCTGATGATGATTGCATCTGAAAAAGCTGTTGTACCCTGCAAAGTTGAACTGAAAGATTAGACTTCTTGAGCTTAGGCATTCAGCATTCTTTAACTTATTTTTTAACAGCTTAGACAAGTTTTTCAAGTATGGAGTCTTAGTTATAGTAGTACTAGTAGAGTGAGAGAAAAGGCTATAAAATGTTCTTTGGTTTGAATATGTTTGCTGGCCTCTTTTTAATTTATTCTAATTTTGAGAGAATTCTCAATTTCTTAATGACATTTGCCCCTTCTAACCTCTGTTAAGAATAGCAGAAGAAGGGGGAAAATAATTTAACGGAATAGAACTACTTTTTACACAAAAGAATGCCATAAAAAACAATTTTAAGGAAGGGAGGGGGCAACTGAATAATTTAGTGGCAACTTGGAAACATTAATTTCTTTCAGTTTTATTTAAGTTGAGGTTTAAAAAAAAATTAGGAAAAATTACATACCTTTTGCATGTTGTAGAGATTGCAATATGCAGTATTTTTATGACCTTGGAGAAGTTCTGACAGATGCAGTAGGACTTGTTGTTTGACATTGCTGGTTGGTTCTAAAGAATCAACCATTGTTCATGTCAAACTACAAGTTTAAAACATGCTTGTCAACAGCATACAGAGTGTACAGACTCTGGAGTCTTTTTTCTGTATGAATTTAGCAAAATGAGACAGGTAGTTCTCAAGGACAAGTACTGAGATGAAGCAAGCATCTGAAAATTGTTACAACAGTTTTAGTATAATGCATTTTAATATTTCAGTTAAAGAATCTTTAAATATAAAAGCTTTTGTGAGACCAAGCTTTAACCTATAGAAGAGGTTTTAAGTCAGTGTATTGCTTCTAGATAGGGTAAAATAGCATGAATCCTTTTCCTCTGTTTTCCCCTGCTGCTTTAATGCTTGTTATACAAGTGGATACGTGTCACACTCTATGTTAGCATATTTCTTTTCCTCCAAACAGAACAGCACTTTTCCGATGTTGTACTCAGTGAAGAATACCTCAATCTTGGCGTAGAGCAGGTGTGCAGTCTTATATCCAGTGACAAACTCACAATTGCCTCAGAGGAGAAGGTGAGACCATCTGTATCCCATTATTCTTTTTATCCTATTATGTGAAAGAGCGAGCTTGCTCATACTGATCATGTACACTTTTTTGGATGTGTTATGTGTTTCTGTAGCAAAATTAGGCAGGTATTGTGCTCAAGTTTGAAGGACTTTTCCCAAAAGTTTGTCAGTCTGATGTTGAAAATTAGTCTCAACTGTATTAAATCACATTACCCTTTGGGAAAACAAACAAACAAACAAAAAAAAAACCCCAAAAGCACTTTAAATGGAAATTCCTTCTCATCTTCAAGCAGAACAGCCAGAACACATGCTGTGTCACATCCACAGGAGTTTGATTTACCAAGGGATAAATAACTCAAAGTGTGAAGAGCAGTTGTGTGCCATTTACCAACTTTAACATCAGCAGTCCCACAAAGGTATTAAACCTGTGTATGCATATGCGAGCTGTTTAGCCTTACTGAACAAATGTGGGTTGCAGAGATGGCTAGGTAGCTTGGTATTACCTAACTGGAGTTTAATGTGTGTTGACTCACCTTTAGCCTAGATCTCAATTTTTAAAGCCATTTCTGAATAACTGTGTTCTTCAAGTAAGGCCAGGGCATCTCTGTAAACCTCTAATGGTTTTCAGGTTGTGGATGTATTCATTTTGAGCTTTTTAAAGCCTTATTGAAACTCTGAATCAAAGAACTATCTGCTTAAACAGCAACTAGCAAAGCTATTTGTTGTTCCTGTAATACCCTGAAGGTCTAGATCTATCACTTAGATACACATAATGCTGCTTTTGTGGAGTATAATTAAGGCTTTAATGCTCTAGTGAATGATGAGCTACTGTGCAATGGAGGCAAAACCAGGCTTGGGATCACTTTTCTTCGTAAGACTCAGTGATGAGTCATTTGAACGGTGATGTGAATTCTCCAAGAAAGGAAGAAAAGTATCAAGACTGTAATATTGCTCTGCTGTGTTGTTTGTTTGACTAGTTTTCAGTATCACTGAAGTCACTGTGTGCATTTTGGCAATGTAGCACAGGTATCCTTGAAACACCAGTAGAGGAGTAGATATAAAAAGAGACCAGATAATGCACCTTCATAATTTTGTAGTTGATAAATATGGAAATACTGGGAGCTGTAACTGCTGTCATCTGTTCTTAACGTTAGGAGTTTTAGTATAAGCAAAACAATTTTTGGAGGCACACTGATGTTTTCATGCTTATGAATTTGTAAGTCAAGAACTTGATTTGTTTGTTTTCTGGAAGGTATTTGAAGCAGTGATAGCCTGGGTAAACCATGACAAAGATGTAAGGCAGGAGTTAATGGCACGTCTGATGGAGCATGTTCGGCTGCCTTTGCTTTCCCGGGAGTATTTAGTTCAGGTAAGCACAAAGGAATAGTCATTATTCTGCATGTGAACATTTCTATTCCTTATTTTAATGCCAGATAGGTAATTTTAAACAACAGTGTCGTGTAGTATGTTAGTGATAGGAAAAGTAAACAAACAGCCACTACCACATACTCATGTGCATACACACACAGCGAGGTGAGGGATTGCCACATAGAGGATGACTTACATAAGTAATTTATCTGTTTGACTGACTGCATGTCATACCACCCTAGGAATCTGAACAATGTAATTCACTGAGTTCAGGTTAGGTTTCATTTGTAATGCAATCTTTGATAAAGGATTTGTTCTCATAAGTGAATTTCCAACTTCAGAATTATATCTGTTTTTTAAGCTGCTTAGGAATTAATCACAAAAGAACCATTCTTTTACCTGATTCAGATAAAATACATTTTTTTTTCAAATTTTTAAGCTCATTTGGGTATTTTGGTGTCAGGTCAAATATTTAAGATTGACAATATGAGTTCAGTATTAAGATTGGTTAGTAAGTATAATAGTAGATTGGTAGGTGTTTATTTTAAAAATTCTGGTTTTGTGATACAAATCTCCACTTTGTTTAGGTTGTTTTGGGTGTGATTTAGGGTTGTTTTGCTGTTGTGTTCTGTTGTGGGGTGGCTTACTAGTTCTTTAAATGATTCTCCACTACTCCCCACTTAAAATGTTCTGTGCTGTCTGTATTTTAAAAATCAAGAGATGTGCCCAATTGTTACAAAAGTATTTTACCTTGCCTATCACTGTTTCTTCCACTTGCTAAATAACAACCAACATCTTCTGATTTTTTTTTTTTTTTAGTGGCTGCACATTTCCAACACAAATTCGTGTCCTACTGGTTAAATTGTAGTCTAAAAAGTTAGATTACTCTGCATTTGTGTGATAGATCACAGGCCTTATTACACTTTGGATTGTGATTTGTATTTTACTTCCTTAACATGCTCAGACCTTGTTAAATTAATAAACCTTGTTCTGTTGATAAACAGAGAGTTGAAGAGGAAATATTGGTTAAGAACAGCAGTGCTTGTAAAGATTACCTCATTGAAGCTATGAAGTATCACTTGCTACCAACTGAGCAACGAGCATTGATGAAAAGCACGCGAACAAAATTGAGAACACCTGCTAGCCTTCCAAAAGTAAGACACTTATTTTTCCGAAGTATTTACAATTTCAGACTTCATTTTAAAAGCTTTCATGAGAGCATGACTGTCTCTTGGGGTATTCCTGTAAAAGATTTGTACCAGAATTATTTATCATAAAAATGTAACAAATGATTACCTTTATACTCCATAATACTTATGATATCGATTTTTTAGACTCCCACCTACACAGAGCATCACCACTACCTGCCCTCACAGAAAACATTTTTTAATAAGTGCTTCAGCTTTTGAGAAGTATACAATTATGGGGAAGTAAGCCTGTTGAAAAAAAAAAAAACCAAAAACCACAACAAAAAAACCCCAAGCCAAAACACAGAATGACTGAAGCTTCTGCATTGAGACTTTTTATTCGATCTTTAGTTCATTTTAGCAAAAAACAAACATTAGATACTTTCTTCTTTACAATGAAGTAAAGAAGTTTTCTCATTGTTCTGTTGTGACAACTGCAGTAATGGAATAGGGGATTCAATTCAGCAGATATAGCACATTTATCTTAGAAGAACAAGATAAGGCTATTATGTGATGGATGGTCACAGTTCCATTACACATCACAGACACTGAATTCTCACGTCTGAGATAACAGTAGGATGTGAAGATACAGATCCCTCTTTTGTGGGAGCTTTACCGAGATTCTAATTGCTTCCTGCTTTTCTATCCATGGTATTTCCCCTGGACAAAATAACTACCAATTAAATTTATTTAAAAAAATACCTAACAATTAATTTTGCCTGGTTCACAAGACTCCAATTTCTAATTTAGGAGAGCTATCCTTTAAATATTTCTTGTACAGAAGCTTGCTTTGTTTTTTTACACTTCTTTGAACTTTCAGGTGCTCTCATACATGCAAATAACTAACAATTATTATTTTCTCTCTGTTAGTTGATGATGGTAGTTGGGGGACAGGCACCAAAGGCAATTCGCAGTGTTGAATGCTATGATTTTAAAGAAGAACGCTGGCATCAGGTAGCTGAATTGCCTTCCAGAAGATGTAGGGCAGGTAAGGATGCCTTTTGTTGTGTTTGGTAATACTTCAGAATTTAGGCATCTGTATAAAGCATTCTATGTTCTTTGGAGCAGTACTTGAGATATTTATCTGAGAAGGGCTAAACCTTGATTTCACTGATGTGGAATGATACAACTTTGATAAATTGTGCTTAATTTCTGCTTCAGTTTGTCATCTGTAGGATAAACTGCTTTATTACCCCCACAGAAACAAGGGATAAATAAATTTAAATATTAATGCATTGGAATAATGACTAATTTTGCTATTAAAATACCCTAGTATTATTAAATGAAATAATGTGAAGAAGTGATCATCCACTATTAAAAACATGAAAATGTGATCTTAAAGCAGCTAAGCGATTTAAGCAAGAAGAAGTTCAGCGAGCATGGTATTCAGAAATGTGCACTGTTAGTAACAAAAAGTGTCAGAAATACTGGGGCTTAAATCTGAATGAAGTGTGATTCTAGGAGACTGTCAAAAGCATGACAAGTGTAGTGAGTACTGTAATTTGTGTCAAGTATCTGCATACTTAGGACAGTGCAGAATACAGTTAATTAGAGAGACTGAAGCACTCATCTTTCCTTCCCATTTCCCTGCTGTAGGAATGGTGTACATGGGAGGCATGGTTTATGCTGTTGGTGGTTTCAATGGCTCTTTGAGAGTTCGTACCGTCGATTCCTATGATCCAGTGAAGGACCAGTGGACGAGTGTTGCTAACATGCAGGACAGGAGAAGCACCCTGGGAGCAGCTGTATTAAATGGCCTTCTTTATGCTGTGGGAGGGTTTGATGGGAGTACAGGTATGTTTGCATTAAACACTTCTGAATAGCTTTTAACATAATTGTATCGCATTTGAATGTCTCTTTTTGCTGGTACTTGTGATGAGACCGAGCATGAGGGTAGCCTGGCGTCTTGTGATGTGGAATGTGCTGAAGTGGTCACATCCCCCTACCTGAAGAATGGACTGTTTGCTCCTAAGAGTTCAGGCTTAAAGGATAGTGAACTTTTGCCAAGTTCCGTTACAGTATTCCTTCTATAGCCAGAGTCCTTAACTTGTGGAAGATATGAGAGAAAAATGATCTGCTCTGTTTTGTCCTGTTTGCATGGGAAATTTATTTCTGCATTTTCATGTAGGTGTAAATAAGATTATAAACAGCTTTTTTTGACCTGTAAGAAGGCTTTAAACATAACTGTTCATTCTCTACTTAGATGCATTAAACAATTTGTGCAGAAGTGATCCTTTTGCTGAGTAACTATCATAGAAGCATATATAGGAGAAAGTGTATGACTTAATTAAAAAGAAAGGAAAAAATCCAGGGAAGAATTTTTCACAGTTCCAAAGTTCTCAGTAATTTGCCCATTTCCAGACACAAAGAATGTCTTGACTGCAATTACTTCTCTCTAGGATATCAGTTGTGCTTTTTGTTCAGTAATTAACAGTCCTTAAAATGAAATAATTTGAATTTTCAGGTATGAAGAGTTTCCTGAAAGCTAGATGGTACATTGCACCTACATTTATAGGGAAAATGTTGTCTTGTCTTCATAGGTTTGTCATCAGTTGAAGTTTACAACTTGAAGACTAACGAGTGGTTTCATGTAGCTCCAATGAACACAAGAAGAAGTAGTGTTGGCGTAGGTGTTGTTGGAGGTAAGTTGACAAATGGTGGGACAAAAAGGATGGTGGGAAATGCAATCCTTTACCCTACTAGTTTTTTCTTACTTTTGAAAACATAATTCAGATTTATGTTTTTGCTTAACCTTGTAATTCAAATGGTATGAACAATATGTAATCATTCTGCTTGGGTTTGACCAGTTTTTAGCATGGTTGTTTTGATTTTTGTTCAGAGCTTCAGCTGTGCCTGAGGCCAACTGAGGGAAAGCTCGCTAAGCTCTAGGTTACATGTGTCAGCAAAGTCAGAGAGCTGACGTGATGACCTTATCGTTTGGTCTGTAGTGATGTAGCACTGCTGTATTGTCAGCTCTGTTATCTGTGGCTGACTTCGCTGCCTGCACGCTGGGGACAATCCCAAGGGCAGTGCCAGGAAAACTGCTGACTTTCCAGTCAGCTTGGTGGTGAATAGCCTGGATGTCATTTGCACAGTGAAGGCCTGGCCTGTCTCCTGGGTCTTAAAACAGTTTTAGGGGGGTGTGTGTGTGTGTTTTAACTGCATAGGAACCACTGCTGTTTCTAATCTGAACATGCAGACTATACAAGTGATTTTCATCTAAATTTTTGATATTTCTAGGAAGCCTATTTGTGAGCTTCCAGTATTGAACATACTTGAATTAGCTTGCTTTTGAACAATGCTTAATTAAAAACCTTACCTTTGTATTTCAGCTGGGCAATTTAAAATATTTTGACTCACACTGTTGTTGGCTACTGGGTGCCTTTTACATCCTAAAAACGACAAGAGCTGTGGCATGCTAACTTAAACAGCTTTATAGAAATTCAGTAACTGATTGACTGGTGCTGATTAGTAGCTAATCAGAGAGTGATGCCTTGCTCTTTGCCTGTGTGCCAGTCCCTGTGTGTGCATTAGCAGCTGGCAGGCTCCTTTGGTTCCCCCCAGGTAAGCTGTATGCTGTTGGTGGCTACGACGGAGCGTCACGGCAGTGCCTTAGTTCAGTAGAATGCTACGATGCCAATTCCAATGAGTGGAGCTACGTCGCAGAAATGAGCACTAGGCGGAGTGGGGCAGGTGAGTGGGCAAGGAGCAGCTGTCCTTGTAAAGATGAGAATGCATGGGTTTAAAATGTATCTAAAAATATAAAAGGTAAGCTAAAGTCTGAATCTAATGGAATGTGCTAGTCCTAAATGGCTGATACACAGTAGGTTATAAAAACAAAACTGTTCTACAGAATAAGATTCAGTCTGTTCATAGTAAATATCTCACATTGTTCTTTCATACTTCGTACTTCTCCTCTTCCCACAACTTCTGATGGTTTTTAACATAGACTAACACTCATGGATTGTAATAATCACTATCACCTCAATTCTGAAGTATCAAAATCTATACAGCAAGGATGAAAAAGTGTCTTTTCTACAAAGATCTCTTTGCCAGTTAGGGCTGATTATTCTAACAGCGTTTTCAGATTGACTTTATGTATGAACGGTCACTAGATTTCCACCTCTTTGGAGGACTTGTTCTGCATTCTGATTCACTGCAGGAAATTTTGTCCTTGTTCATTCTTAAGTTTGTATTACTGGTTTCATCCTATTAGTTCCACTTATGTACCCTTTATTTCACCTTCAGTAATTCTCATCACCTGGTGTTTACATCCTCTGTACATGTACAGCCTACTACATGTTATCCTTCCTTTTCATTTAGGCAAGGTATATCCATTTATTTCTGTATGATTTTAAAAATCCCTTCTTTTTTTTTTTTTTTTTTGGTGGATTTTTTTCCTTCTTGCAATTCTGAGTATGTATATTTCTCTTCAAAGACATCTTTAAAAGTGCCTGTGGTATTCCACTTTTGTTTAATGAAATTGTGCTTCCACAGCTCCAAATTGACTTTAGCATTCATTATCTATTTATATTATGGACTTGAATCTCATTTACTGTTCACTGTCCTCTATTTGTCTTTTGGTATTTCAGGTTTTTTCAACTCGCAGAAGTTGTTTTATTTCTCTAGATGCGTTCCCATGGACTTTTTCAAGTCAAATTCCATGATATTATTTTCTACATATATTTTTTAGTAGTTAAGTCACTTTTTTGCCAAGTACTTAATGGTGTTTTTTAGCAACACCCTTCAAGTATTTGCTGGTGATTGCATTAATGTGCTTTGTAATGGGAAGAGATACTGCTACAAATAAATCTGGATGGACTTCTAGTATGCTCAGTATATGATTAATACTTAGCCCAATTTTTCATCTTACCTTCCATTATTCTTTGTTAACTCTGAACAGTTTTTACCTGTATAATGATGTTTAAATTAGGAACAAATAATTTCAAAAGGAAGTACTAAATTCGTTACTAAAATTAAGATAGTCTGTGACACTTCCATCGTATCCTTACAAAATCAACAAGCTGATAACTCTTATTACTAAAAGTCATGTTTCGATTGTGTTTCTAAACATAACTGTGATATTAATGAAGGAAACATGATACACTGTACCTCAAGAAAACACTGTTGTCTTGTGAAACTTCTAGTAACTTGGTCTGTGCTTCTTGGAAGTGAATTCTGGATTAAAAACTGGACAGAGTTGCAGTAAGGGTACTGGAAAGTATTCCTGTCTAATATTGGCAAGTATTTATATAAAATGGGCAAGTTACAAAGATCATTATAAAGACAAATAGTGTTGGTGGGTTGTAACAAAGTTTCATTTTGCAGTATGCCTGCACACACATTTTGTTTCAGCATTTGGGGTTTATTTTTTGATGCTCTTTTTCTGCAGACGGTTGTTGTGCTTGTAGCCTATTTATACAGTAGATGTTTTCAGATTTTTTTTAAATGTTGAATTTCTTCTACAACTCTGAAATTTAGTTCCTTAAATATACTAACTCCTGGGATCTTCCTGCCCCTCTCCTCTTTTCCCTTGTCCCTGTGTTTGCTTACTCAATTCTGTCCTGCCTTTTACCTTGTCCACTGATAAAAAAAAATGGAGAGGAGAACTAAATGTAGACAGTTATTCCAGATTCATATAACTGTGTAAAATCGTCAACATTCTTCTGTGCCACTCAGTGTATTTACATGAAAATTTATATTTTTGCATGGCAGAGGAGTGGGTGGTAATGTGAAAATCGTGACTGGTGATTGAGCTTGGCTGTAGAGGCCAAATAGCCAAACCCACCAGAACTGTTTCAACTGGCAATCAGTCCTGGTGGTGTTATGGGGGCTAACTAAAGAGAATTTTATTCCTGTATTAAACATTTGGATGTCTGGTCATCTCAAGGAACTTAAGCTCATCTCTTCTGTTCCTACTACTTCAGCTTCACTCAAAAGCAACTTTTCAGAGGTTAACCCTCACTCTGCTTTAGTTCCCACTGCTGCTCAGTTGATCAATACGGGGACAGATCTGTTTCCAGCAACATATTGGGAGGAGGAACTTCAGATCCAGATATAGGCCATTTGGGAGGGCTGAGAGATATAAGACAGGGTCCTGAAAAATGGGCAGGGAAGAAAAATAACAAAGAAAGGAGAACTCAGAAGACGGCAACAAGAGGATGCAGACGGAAGGAGCAAGAAATAAGGTAGGACCTGGAAACTGGGTGTGGGATTAAGGGAAAATGAAGCACCATGGAGGAACGGAGGACATTATTAAAAATAAGGAGCTATGAAAGAAAAAAGTGGCCATGTGGCAGAGGGAAAACTCTACACACTGAATAGGAAGGCCAGTAACTCTATCAAAAGCATGGGTGGGGGGATTTGTATCACATCACATATATCAGCTGAAAATCATAGCCCTCCTTCTAGCTCTGTAATGTTTAATTCTACAAAAGATGAATGTTTTACTATCCTGTCTAATAAAGTGTAATCAGGGTGGGAGAAAGAAAAGTTGTCATACTATGCTGTGGCACGATAGCTAGAAATAATAGCAATAAATGAGAAATTAAATTAACTGGGAAGGATATGTGAAAATGTTAATAGTGAATATCACTGATAAAACACTAAATAGCATGATTATAAGAGTGTCCTATTGAGAAACTATTTTTCAGATTTACAGTACCATTTAGCTTCCATGTTTCCTTCCTCTCTTCCTTTAATTATTAAAATCAGTCTCTTTGATAAGAAAATTTAGTCATTTCAGCAGGAGTCATTTCTCTCTACATATAGGAATGGCTCTTAAATACAAAATTAGTGATATATTTTCAGAGCTATTTCAGCTGCTTATTAAGGTCTTGGGGTTCTTTCTTTCTTTCTTTCTTTTTTTTTCCTTTGTTTTTTCAACCTCCAATATTATTTTTCTTTGAGGGACTTACCTGATTTTTTGCATTCCTATCTGTTGTTTCCGTAAAAATGATTTTAAGTGGTTCCCTTTCTGTGGAATCCTTTATGAGCTGTATTTGCAAATCTGTATCTCTGCTTTGAGTTTCATAGTCTTAAATGTGGCATTTATTAGATTTCTATTATATTAGTATACTTTCATAGAAGTGCTTTTTTAGTTGTCTTTATGGTCCATCACTCAAAAGTTTTAATGGATAAAAAACCCCTATGTTTCTCAGATTCATTGTTTGGGTTCTAATAATGCATTATAAAGGGAGGAATAAATAAAGAGGCCTTTATTTCCACTTCCCCTATTTCCATCTTTTCAATATGTGTAGCCCAAATAGCAAGCAGATAGAAGTTTCTTTACTCACTCCTTCATTCCAAGCTCACAAATTGATAAACTTTTGTTGTAAAATAAAGGAGACCTTAGGATTAAAGGACACCCTTTAATATCCTTTTGGATATTTTGATAACTGAAGCTTGGTTCAAAGATGCTTGGTGTTCTTCAAATCCCAGAGAAGGTACTCACTGTTAACTGTTTACTTCTGTTCCATCTGTTTACAAGGTATTCCAACACTTCAGTGGAAACATCCCTATTGTATAATGTTTCTCCATTCAGCTTTTATCCTCTGTACTGCGCAGTTTTTACTTTCTAAAAATTCACTTACACTTCATCATCTTGTCAGATTTCTGTTATGCTGGCTGAGCACATTGTCTCATTTACTGTCACTTCTAATTAGTCCTAAATTTCAACAAGCCTCATTTTCCTGCACATCATTTTTTGTCCAAAATTTTCTATATCTTCTGTTGCAGAACAGCTCTGGTCTTTGTATGCTGCAATATGGTAGATGGGCACGCAAGGCATTTTATCAGTGTCTTGCTGTAGTTACTGTCTCTTTGCCTTAATGCATCCTGACCCAAATGTTTTCTGAAATAGTTTCCAGCATTGACTTAATGAAGGATTTATGTTAGCTGACGTATTTGTTGTTTCTCCTTTGTATCATTCAAATAATTCTCTGGTTAATTCTGAGTATTTTCATATGTTTGCAGGTGTTGGTGTGTTAAACAATTTATTGTATGCAGTAGGTGGTCATGATGGTCCTTTGGTAAGAAAAAGTGTTGAAGTGTTTGACCCCATTGCCAGTACCTGGAAGCAGGTTGCAGACATGAACATGTGCAGAAGGAATGCAGGTGTGTGCAACAATGACTAAAATTGTGCCAATGTCATTTGTGAATGGCATGTACCTGGATTTCTTCTGCTTTCATAAAAAAACATGCTTTGGGGGAGTGTCTAATTTTCATACTGGTTTCTTGCACTTTTTTAGGTGTTTGTGCTGTAAATGGTCTCTTGTATGTAGTTGGAGGGGATGACGGTTCCTGTAATTTATCAACAGTGGAATATTATAACCCAACAACTGATAAATGGACGGTTGTGTCATCTTGTATGAGTACAGGAAGGAGCTATGCAGGTAAGGCATATAGTTAGTTTTAATACACTTTTGAAAGTATGACATTTGACAAAGTGTCCAAACAGAGTATTTTCTTAGGTAAAACCTGAGATAATAAAATGTGTAGGAAGAATCTGATGGTACATGTCGAATGATGACTTCAAATAAATATTCACTACAAGGAAGAAGAAAGGGATTAAAGTGTACTCAAGAGTGATTTAGCACATAAGTGGTGAGTCAGAAAGATGATTCTGGTATCACCAGTTTTCTTAACAAGAAATTTGTGTCTCAGTTTTCGGTGTCCAATTTGAAAACTCTTTGGGATTTGATATTTAGACAATGAGCTGTTTTCAGGCATCTTTTCCTTCAATAATTGCAGTTTTTCAAATGAGTTATTTAATGAATGTTTAGTGAATGTTAAGTATATATTTCACTGATGGCAGAATTAAACTTGATTAGTGGCAGGTTTTTTCAAGGCATAGAAACGTTCAGAACTTTGCTCTGATTCAGACAGCTTTGTGTCAAAGAGAAATTAGGGGAAAATAAGTACATTGATGATGGTGTGCAGTTAAATGCTGATTGCAATGTATCAAAATTTTATGTAGTTTTTCCTTGATTAAAAAAAATACTGCCTAAATGTTTATGCCTTTTTTTTCCTCTCCCTCTAGGTGTTACAGTTATTGACAAACCATTATGATCAGTAAAGGGATTTTCAACTTGATTATGCACTAGAAGCAGTCTTCAACAAGTGTATTTGAAGTGACTGAGTATCTAAGCACTTCTCTACTTGTAGCTGCACCTTGAGTCACAGTGGAAGATGTGACTGTCTACAATTACAGATGACAGATGATGAAGATTACTCTAGGCAGATGCAATGTGTAGGATTATTCTGCAGTTGAGCAGAAGCCGATTGAACTTTTGAAGTCTGGTGGACCATATTTTTTTATTGCAAGGTCTTAAAAAAAAAAAACCCAACACTTTCATAAGGACCGACTTCTGTCAGTCATGACTGAGAAACGGATTGTGAGTGAAGAATGGTGTGTATTCTGGTGAAAGTAAATTTTTGTCTTATTTTTTCCAGAGACTAATAAATATATTTAAGGAAATGAACTGTCAGTCTTCATAGTAGGTATTGAATCCCACCTCAGTAATTCAAGCTGGCATGGGGTAAATTTGTTTCCTTTTATAAAACTTTTGTTACATAACTATACTACGTGCATATGTTTGTGTGAGCATAAGTTGCTCTCTATTGAAACTCTTCAAAACCTGATTTTACTATTTATAATTTGGCACAGTACTTTGAATATGTCAGTACTATGTTGTAAAACAGAGATGTATTTTTTGATATGTAACAATGCTTAACACTAATTCTCGCTGAAGGAGATCAGAGACTGTATAACACTTCTTGAGCAGGTGTAATTTCAATATCTTTTTAATAAAAATGTTGTCTGTACTTATGGTTTTTTTTTTTTCCTGTTCAATTTTGGTCACATTTAGATGTTACTTCTTTTTTACCTTTTTATCCAAAAGGTGATTTGGCATGAAAATAACTGAAAATTTATAGTGAATGTATGCAATTGCATTGAACTTGCATGGTACAAAGGCCTATTTATGCTTGTAACCTCAGCTTCTATTAGCCAATATCTGAATATTCTGTATGTGGCCATGCTTATAAAGCAGCACATTTTTATTTGTTCTTGGATGGCCTCCTTTTAACATGACCAAAGTTACTGTCATATTTGAGACATTTTCTTCAAATAAAAGTTTGTACATTGTTTCCTAATGCCAACAGGTCGCTTAAAACTTGTGTTTCTCAATACAAGTCTCAAACCAAATAATCTTGACATCAGTGAAATAAATTGGGGGGGAGGAGGGAAGGGGAAATTGTTGTTCTAAACGTCTGAATGCCAACGAATTGGGAATTTTTGCTGCAGGTGTGTTTCTCACAGCTGTGGTTGGCCATGGGTGCGGGAGTGGCCGCCGCTGAGTTCCCGTGAGAGCATCTGAGCGGTGACATTGGTGACAGGGCTGGGAGTCACGTAGGTGCCCGACCTCCAGGTGCGGTGTGACCACGGTGGGGCGAGGCCGGGGCTTTCAGTGGGAACCTTTCCTTTGAATTGTACACTTTCCCCCGCGTGACACCGGCCCGGTGAATGCGGCTCTGGGCCGCTGCTGCCCTAACAACCCCGCCGCTTCTGTGCTTCAATCTTTTCATTAACGCGGGAGCGGGCGCAGGCACCTGCACGGGTGACACCGTGTCCGCCCGCAGCCGCGTCGC
>JACBWW010000015.1:9044003-9365376 GCA_020086605.1 Lanius collurio | reverse complement strand
GCCGCCGCTGCCGTCAGGTGAGGGGCGAGGGCGGGCGCGGCCCGGGTGCGGGTGCCGGTGCGGGAATGCGGGTGTCGGGGTGCGGGTTCCCCGAGGGACCCCGTCTCCTAGGACTTCCCCGCGCGTGGCCGGCGTGTGCCGGTGTGTGTCCGCTGCCTCGCGGGGCCGGGCGGGACGGAGGAGCCTGACCCCGGTGCAGCCCGGCCGCTGGCTCCTCGGTTCCCCAGCGGCGTGTTGGGGGGTGGCGGCGGTGGTTGGGGTGCCGTGCGCGTCCGCCGGCCCGGGAGCTCGGGCTGGGAGCTGCCTTGGCGTCTGCTACGATGCTGTTGCTGTTAATAGGAAGTGGCAGCATCATGGTGCTGTTGCTGAGAAAGAAAAGCGATTAATAATGTTGTTGGGTGCTGGCTTGGCGTGCTGCTTAGTATGTGAGGGTAATGACAGATTGGAATGGGCTGCCCAGGGTGGTGGTGGAGTCACCCTTCCCGGAGGTGGTTAAGGAAGGACTGGATGCGGCACTTGGTGCCGTGGTCTAGTTGATAGGATGGTGTTGGGTCATAGGTTTGAATTGATGATCTCAGAGCTCTTTTCCAGCCTAATTGATTCTGCTTTCTATGATTTGTGTGGGATGTTGAGTGTACCAGCTGGGGGTGGACGAGTGTCCTCTGGGCCATGAGTTGCAAACCTGTTAGAGAGTTGAAGATGGACCTGTTAGAGGGAGTCCAGAGGAGGGCCCTGGAAATATTCAGAGGACACATCGCCAGTGGGGAGAGGCTGGAAGAGTTGGGGTTGTGCAGCCTCGAGAAGGTTCAAGGGTCACCATACTGTGGTACAAAAAAAGGGCTTTTTGCCAAGGCTGGTAGTGACAAAGCACAGGGCAGATTTTTTAACTAAAGTCGGTAGGTTTAGATTTGGCATAAGAATGATATTTTTTACAATGAGGATGCTGAGACACTGGAGCAGGTTGCCCAGGAAAGTTGTGGATGCCGCATCCCTGGAAATGTTTGAAGGCCAGGTGGGATGGTGCTTTGAGCCACCTGATATAGTGAAAAATGTCCCTGCCCATCCCAAAAGGGCCATTCCAAGCCAAAACACCAAGGAGCCTAGTCTGTAGAAATGGCACAAGTTCAGGGCACCTGCAGGAATGCAGCCTTGGTGGTTTTTGGAGCTGTGAGGAAAAGTCCATTACTCAGGGAAAGGTGGATTGCCTCAAGATAGCTGCAGTGTTGATGTAATTTGCAGGGATTTTGGTTCATGGCCATGAGGAAATGGGACTGGATAATCAAGAGATCACAGTTAATTCATTTGTTAAATCTTGTTTGAACTTTTCAGTTGCTCTTTCACTGCAGAATACAATTATCCTGCAAAAATCTTGAAATAGATTTGGCTAATAACTAATACTTCTTTATCCTTTTACTCCCTTGACATAACCTCAAAACCTAGGAGCTGATGGCCTCTAAAACCAATCTAAAGCTTTGTTCTTTTAGGCTATTCTGTACGAAGAGAATCTGTCTTTCACCTCCTTTCCCAGTTTTTGCTATAAAACTAGGTAATGACTATATCATGTAGTATTTTTTTCTCTGAAGATTAATTTTTGTTTATTGACTTTTTCTCAAAATTTGCAGGTTACTTACAGACAACTACAGAAGGACTGTAATTGTGATGCTTTATGATTGAACCATGGCCATGAACGACAGCGTCAATATCTTGAACTCTGCTTATCTGGCAGTGGAATATATAGACTCCTTCTTACCCGACAATCCCCTGCAGCAACCATTTAAAAATGCTTGGAATTACATGCTGGATAACTACACAAAATTCCAGATCGCAACTTGGGGATCCCTTATAGTTCATGAAGTTTCATACTTTTTGCTCTGTGTACCAGGATTTATCTTTCAGTTTATACCATACATGCAAAAGTATAAAATTCAACAGGTAAGACAAAGTTGTGAACTATACACTGACTTGTCTTTGAGCACATCAGGCAGAGCATGTAACTGTGGTATCCTAGTTCTCAGTGTATATGGTCCCATTTCATCTGTCACTTGGACATCCTGGAAGCAACAAAGCAAAATTGCTCTGTCTATGAGGAAAGAAAGAGAAGTGAGTTTTGGTGAAGAAAAAGGAGTTTGGGGGTTTTTGTTTTTCTGAGGAAGGGTTATGCTTTTCACCATGGTGCTATAGAGAGGAAAGGGTATGTCAATCTTACTGTTAGTAAAGTTTCATATACATAGTTTTTGTATCAGCAGGGGAAGGTGAATAGAATTTTGGCATCTGGTGGTAGAGATGTCTCTTCATAGTATAAAATAATTACATGGTGTGCTTACTTGATAGCGATTCTCTTCTTTGAAGTGCCTCTACGCACATCCCCTTGAAAGGATTTTGAAATATTTTAGCAGTGAGGAAAGCCTGGGATGGATTGCACACTTTAAACTGAAGGCAAAAGCACATCCAGTATCTAAAGATTATTGTTTTCCCCAAGTTCATTATAGTTTGAATTAGAAATTAATAACACCAGCTTCTGAATTTATTGCAGTACTTGGGAGAATGTCTCCCTGCAAAAACTGGATGTTTTCAAGACATTTATTTCTTCACAAGTTTCTATCTTCAGCCTCTCTTTGCATTATTTTAGCAGTGGAAACGCATTCTGCAGTGTGAAGAAGAAAAGCAAACTTGGACTGTGTTAAACTGTTGAGTACTCAATGTTCCTGCTAACTGTAAACACTGAAAAAACAAAAGTAGTTTGGAGGTGACTGACTAGACAACTTGTCTTAAAACACTAGCCTATCCAATCCCATGTTATATGTGTTGCCTGAGTTAATCTGTGTTATTGGAAGGCATGTTATCTGTGTTCCAAGGTGAAACTAAACTGACTCCAAATGAATTTTTGCAGCACTTCACTTAAATGCAATAGAAACTTGTAATACAATTGATTATTTTTGCTTCATTTTAGGACAAACCAGAAACATGGGAAAAACAGTGGAAGTGTTTCAAAACCCTGCTCTTCAATCACTTCTTCATTCAGCTTCCCCTGATTTGTGGTACCTATTACTTCACAGAGTATTTTAACATCCCGTATGGGTGGGAAGAGATGCCGAGATGGTGCGTAGATTTTTCTGATCTGGTGATGCTGAGTTTCATAAAGCTGGAGGCAGAAAATTAACAATTAGTGTTGTCATCTCTAATAGGAACTAATTTTTTGGCAGTGTAAACTGTGTTGGTTTATCATCCTTCAGTTGATGCTTAACTGCTATAAGAGCTCATTAGAATTTTCTAAATCTTTTTAAATGGCCCCAAGATGTTCTAATCCTCAGGAGAGAAGAGCGACTAGGAGGGAGTTTATGGAAGCAAAGCAAGATTCCTGGTGGAGTGGTTTGTGTTGGACTTTCTGGGGGTTTTATTTACCCACAATTTTTTATTCCTCCTAAGTGTCTCTACACTCAACCTTGTTTTATATCATATCAGTAGTGTGTTCCTCAAAGGAGAGAACCACTGCCTCACAGTCTTTTCTTGCACTGAGCTGATAGACTTTTAAACAAAGCTGGATTAGCTAAAAGTGCCCCCTTCTCCCCCACCCCTAACACCAACAGTAGTTTTTTGGCACAGAAGGTCATCTTTCTTGGAGAGTTGTTTGCTCTCTGGTCTAGATAGCTGATCCAACTCTGAGTTTTTATATCAAGGTCTCACACAGTCTGTTGTTGTTGTTCTCTGTAGACTGCATTTGTAATAATGAAATGACAGCTTCTTACACTAACTTTGTGAGTTAACTTAATGCTAACTGAAGTGAGTTAACATGTGCTAATTCACTTCAGCTTATCAACAGATGAGCTGATAAGCACAATAACCTTTTTACCTGGTAATTAATATTTTTAGCATGCTAAAAAAGTACTGCTATTCAGTAATAGGTATAAACCTATTGCTGACTGTTACTAGCATAAAACTATTTTCTCTTTCAATATTATGTGTCAGCTAGTATTTTTTATAACTAATAGAGCTTCTGCTTTTTAAAGGTATGTTCTGGTTGCCCAGTGTTTTGGATGTGCGGTGATTGAGGATGCCTGGCACTATTTCCTGCATAGATTGCTGCATCACAAGAGAATATACAAGTATATCCATAAGGTTCACCATGAGTTTGTTGTATGTATTACTTGATTTTTTTTTTAATGATAGTTTTTAGTATGTGTGTCACAGAACTTATTTAAATATCTTATTTGAAAGACCTAAGAATATTGCATCCTTCTGAAAGCAGGATAGATGTCTTTTTTGAGCCCTTTATCAAAAACAGTCATCCATTTTGTTTCTGAAGACACCCTGTCATTTTGTTTCATTTCATGTGAATGAAGGCTTGCACTATTGCTATAGTTTGATCATATCTTTGACCAAGGTAAAGCAGACTTTTAAAAATGTACATAAAGGCCTCATCACTAGGGGAAGGAAACAGTAGGTGTCTGGGTTTGGTTGTTCAGCAGTTCCTCACCACCTGGGCTGTTACTCAGAGCCTATGAATCCCCAGAACGTGGTCAGACAGGCAGTTCTTGCACAACCAGGGCGTGTGCATCATATTCTCGATTCAAGGAAGGGATTACAGCTCTGGATGAGGGCCTCTGGAATCTGTATATCCCATTGTGCAGTACTGCACTGAGAGCACAGTGCAGCACACTTTTTGGGTGGTTCTGCATTCATTGGAGCTGGCATTGAGCATCAGGTAAGGAACCACACATGACTGCAGCCAGGTAGGATCCAGCAGTGTTTGCACCTTGTAGATGATATTGCTGTGTTTAGGTGGCACTGCCTGTGGAGCCTGGGAGTCAGTGCTGTGCATTTCTGTGTTGCTGTGTATAACCTAGGCTGTGCCAAAAGGAAACTGCAAGCTGCTGGGTCAGGGATGCTTTATGCATGCTGCCAGCAATAGAGGAGTTTGGTATGGATTGATGCATGCATATGTACAGACATCTGCAGCAGCAGCAGCTTCTCTCTTGCTCTTGGCAGCTCCTCAGGTCTCTAGCTGGAGCAGCTTTTGGCCATTATTCTTGAGAGTGGCTAGCAGTTCTCACAGAAGGGATCTGTAGTCTAATGGCTGTTTCACTTAAAACCTTTCTTGATAAGTATCCCATAAGACAAAGTAGACTTCATTTTTTTTTTATGATCTTATAACCTTCAGCATTAGGTTAAAATTTTTTAAACTGTTCTCTGTGAATTGTGTTCTATGATTGAAAACTCTCTGGAATGTCTTTTTTTGCTAAATGAAATTTAGGAATGACTTTATGTATATACATATGTACATTAGAGAAAATGAGTCAATCTTAAAACAACATTTGAGTGGCAAAAATTTATTTTAAAAAATGGTCAAAGATGAGAGATTGTTAGTTTTTATTTTGATAATAAATTTCTATGTGAGTCCTGTTTCTGAGAATATTTTGGCTTCCTTCTTTCTTCCAAGACTGGAAGTATAACAAAGCTAATAGGAGCTTGCCAAACACTTTTAATATTCCTTAAATAACACTTTGACCTGGCATGATGGTAAGCCTAAATAAAAGTTTTCAACTTTCCAACTAGTAGTGAAGTGTTTGAAATCACTATTAGAGTGATAATCCCTATGACCTTGGAATACCGTTTTTCCAAAGAGAAGCTAAATATGTGTGTTATGGCCCTTGCTCAGGCATACCATTCCCTTTGCCCCCAGCATTGTTCTGTTTGTTCTGTTGTGGACTTGTGGGGTAGTGGGAAAGGGAGGGTATTGCAAAATGGTGGTTCTGATTTGGGAGTACATCAAACTGAAAATGGTGACCATTCCCTGTCTGTTACCTCTTTCTAGTCTCCATTTGGAATGCAAGCGGAATATGCACATCCTCTGGAAACACTCATCCTTGGAACTGGCTTTTTTATTGGAATTGTTGTTTTCTGTAACCATGTGGTTCTTCTGTGGGCATGGGTGATTTGTCGCTTGATGGAAACCATTGACGTACACAGGTGAGATGCTCATTCCTTCTTAATAATTGTTTTTTCTCTTACCTCTACATCTGTCTCAAACTCACCTGTCTCATTCCCTGAGATGTAGTGTTTATTTTGCACTAAACTGCTTTTATGTATCTTAAAAGAATGGCACAACCACCTGGAGAGTTGTCACTCTTTCCTGTTTTGAGGTGGTGTTAACAGCAGGTCTTGCTGATTAAAAGAGTGTGGACTATCAGCTAGAGCATCTCAAGGAGGGTTAGAGAAGCTGGGTGCCTCATTAGGATATCTGGCTATTGATACTTGGTGTGCAAATGATCTTTTGCATATTGGAACACTGAAAATCAATTACAAAAAGGGATATTCCACCAATAGTTCTTTCTGTTTAATATTTTGTCAGACGGTTTTCTTGCTCAAGAGAAGCTTTATGCTCTGTGACCACTGGCTCTTTCTAAAACAAATACATACATTTGTTTTGGGGTTTTTTTTATTTATTGTGAATAAAAAGGACAAGACTTCTTGTCTCTGTAGTACAGCTGACTTGTTTCAAATTTGGCTTGGTCAAATCCCAGCAGGCTCAGTTTAGTTCATCTGCAAAGGAATGAGCTTTTCTTTCCTGTGTTCAAGAGGCAGAGGACACTTAGAGTTCATTTTTGAAATGGCAGTATTAACAGTTGACCTTATATTTGTAAATATATTATGAAGTAGTGTCTTATTGCAAGCTGAGTGTCAGGTGTTTTAGTGGAACATAAGCTACCACTAAACCCATGGCATAAAGCATTCCGGGTTTTGTCTTATTTTGCTTGTAGACTTCCCAAAGTATATCTTTTGACATACCATCAACTCACCGATGCAAAATAGGAAATTCATATTATAATTACCATTTTAGGTTATTTTCCACGAGGGGTTTCTAGTGAATTGCCTTGCACTCTCCCCACTAGGTGGTGGTAAGAGGCTTTCCAGTTCTATTAAGCAGAAGACTTGGAATCCCTCTAGAGCACACTGTTCTGCTTTTAATCTTACTTTGATGATATATTTGAATTTTAAATATTTGAAGAACTTGCAGTAAGCTGAAAATAAGAGTAGACATACAATAATTGTTGATTTGAGATGCTCTTTGATGAGCTCCTGTGCTGATGTCCATAGCTTGCACTGAAGGATAATGGTACATATTCTTGTTCCTCCTTCCTAAAGTCATTCTTAGTTAAAACTGCTAAGCTGGCAGGAAGGCAGCCACAGTGATTTTTTTAAGTTACCTGCTTAAATTTTTTTGGTATTGCCTAGCAAAATGAACTGAAAAGCAAGTGCCAAAGCCATTGTGAGATAATTTATGGAATGATTTGGCTAGGAGTAGAGGGAACTTGTTTTCATATTTGCCAATATCATAGTGATTACCTCAGGACCTTGGAATACTATAAAATATTTTTCTTTTATTAAAATGACAAGTTGGTGTCAATATTTTGTAGTTTATGTCTGAGAAAAATCCTTACCCTAGTTGGTTTTCTTTTTTCCTCCCCTGTAGTGGCTACGATGTCCCACTGAACCCTCTTCATCTGGTGCCTTTCTATGCTGGGGCTCGTTTTCATGATTTCCATCACATGAACTTTATCGGCAACTACGCTTCCACCTTCACGTGGTGGGACAGAATCTTTGGTACAGACTCACAGTTCATTGCCTATCAAGAAAAAGAGAAGAAGAAACAATGCACAGCAAAGAATAAGGCTGACTAAATTTCCAGTGTAAAAGTCAACTTTTGCTTTTCTGTAAAGCGAAATAGTGATTGGGTGTTTAGCATAAATCTTGTTCCCTGGCTACTGTGAGGTAGGGAAAAACAGCTAATTGAACAGCAGTATCTTTCTAATGGGAATGTTTTCTATTTTATACATAAGTACTGCATATATTTTAACTACAGATTTAAAGATGATGGAAAAAAACTGAGATGAATCAGTTTTATCTATAATGTTGCCCATTTTTGGATCCAGGTAGAATTATGTATGTACACCGAAGTTGGTCTTAGTTTTTTTTTTAAATATATATTCTTAAATTTATAATATCAAATAGCAGAAGTTATTAACTAGCATCAGCACTGTATTATTTAAATATTGAGTGAAAATTGCTTAAAACCAAAATGTCTGTTACTAGGAAGCTTGGACAGGTCTTTTGCACACTGGATAATGTGAACTGCTAATAACAGAATACCTGGCTAAACATGAGTTATCAGAGACATTCCTGATCTAGATTTATTATATTATTTTGGATTACAGGTAAAAAGAATAGAAATTTTTATTTGAAGACACTGTTTTTTGCTGCTCTTTTGAAGTTGGTCTGTCAGTGTACTTAGCATTTACATGACATTCTTCTCTATGTGTTGTAATTTGCTGATCTGACTTGTTGCTATATTTGCACTTGTGACTGATGAAATAAACGTGGTTTGGTTTGATGCGTGTATTATATTTTTCATATGCTTTTAAATACAAGGCTATGATAAAAACCATGTAGGATGTAGTGTCTTACTCTTCATCTCTTTAATGGAGAAGCATTATCTGTTAGGGTGGTTTGCAGCAGTGCCATCTGTTAAACTATTTACAGAGGCAGCAGTAAGAAATGGAAACGGAGAACATGTAAATTGTGCTGGCTGTTGTTTTGGAGATGTTGCTACATTGAGCAGTTATGTATCCATCTTCTGGGCCAAGTGCATTCTCAGGCTACAGCTTGATCACAAGCTAGAATCTCAAAATCTACTTGAGTTGCACTAGTCACAGAAGCAGTAGTCTAGTATTTTTGAATCCACTATAAGTATTCGTCTTCTGCGCAGGAAATAACAGTGAAGTATTTGAGAAGGGCTTAAACCCTTAAAAGATCTTCCACTTTGTCATGTCAGCTGCTCTTCAGACTTCAAATACCACTTCATCTACTCGATAAGTCCCTTAGAGAACTTTGCAGTGTTTTACTTAGTCAAGACCACACCAGAATTCTAGTGCTGCTTCACATGCAATCTGGTATAATACTCAGGCACTCCAGTGAAAGTGCAGATGAGATCAGGCTTTAACATAAAGTGAGGTGTTAGTGACATGCAGAATGACTCAAATATTACTTGAAAGGTGGAAGTAGTTCAGATTCCTCTTCTGTAGGTGCTCTGTAGAAGCATTTACTTCTCTCTCTGTATCCCTGTTGAAATTCAGTATTTTCCCCCTTCACTCCAAAAATAAGTAAAACATATATATTTGACTATGGCAGGTGAACAGAAGCTGAAATCCCTGTGTTGATCAATTTTTAGCAGAGACTGGTACGTAAGCCTTGCTGAATCCATATGCACTGCCAGCCTGAACTCTCCATGGTGGAAGCAACCTCTTTAATCAGATTTCAAAGATGGCCATTATCCTCTGCTTTGTCAATTCCCACTCCCATCCTGCAGCTGCAGTTATACTTTGCTTTATTTGACTGGAGCATTAGCCTAAAAACACAAGGAGCTTTCAGAGCTTCAGCTTTTCCCTGTGAATATCATTCTATTCACTGGTTCTCAGCCTGCTGGCTTGTGCCTCCACCCACAATGCCACAACATTATGCACAACTGGGAGCCTCTTGCTTAAATATTCCAGTAAAGGTATTTATAAAAGCTTGGTGTCTCCTCCGCTATTGGAAAGCTGAAGGAGAGTGCTTAAAACATGGTGGGATTGACTTACAAAATTGTAATGTATATTCCATTCTTCAAGAGGTTTAAAAATAAAGAATGCAGTTTTAACACACTATCATCTGGGGAAGTGTGCACGGGGGTTTTTTGGTTCTTTTTAAATTACTTGAATCCATGTTTTACTGACACCCATTGCTATTTTAGGTTTTTTGGGTTATTTTATGTATACCCTTAGTGTACAATGTGATCACATCGTTGCTTTTGATCCTCTTTCTTTAACAAATCCCTAGAGAATTATGAAAGCTGTGCCTTGTAAATTTTTTTTTTTCTGGAAAAAGTGTTCCTGCTGGACCTGTCAGCACAGGAACTTGCATTTGAAAACCACAGGCTTGTTTTCTTTAGGACTCATATGGGCCAGCATTTTACCACCTTTTCAAATGTAGGACCCTGTATTTATTACTGAATATGGTGCTGGCGAGTTTATGCAAATGAAGAATTGCATTAGGAAATTCCATTTTTTAGATTTTAGGCCTTTATTAAATAAGACTTTACTGACTTTTCCCCCCATATTTTGTGAGAGATATAGAGTATGTGTAGATCTGAAAACAAAGAGGTTTTTGTGCAATTAAAAAAAAAGTGAAAAAAGATAAAGATGTGGATTAGCAGTTTTGGGTCTTCACAACGCACAACAAAACCTTACACAATCAGTTGTCCTTTATCTTCTTCAACAAGGCGACAGATTTAACTCTTGAACGAGGTAGGATAGGGAAATAAATGGGGGAGAAATATTTTCCACTACATTTTTTTCCTGAACATCCAGTTTAGTTTGATTAAAATTTATCTGTGGGAAATAACAGTTTGTACTATGCCTTAGGATATGACAATAATTAAGTCCTATGAAAGCCATTAATTAATTTCTTGGAGTTAATGTCAGAAAAACCCATGGAAACTTGAAAAGTATTATAAACTACAAAGATTAGGATTGCAATTTAATCAACTGCTTTTGGCAGCTGATGTGAAATACTAAATAAGGTGGTTTATTTTACACTACAGCACAGCTTGCCAGAAAATATTAATATTGATGAATATCATGATTGTAAGAGTATATGACTTCATTTATTTTCCTCACAGGGTTATGCTGTATGTTTTATCATAATTTCTTTTTTAAACTGGTATGTTTCTGGATTTTCAATGTTCATTTTTGTTGACAAATTATGTTATTGAAACTTTCATTATGGCTACTGATCATTATTGCTAACCACAGTGTGTGGTTCATTGCCTCCAAATCTCCATCCAATTATGGCTGCCTCCCTTGCTCTGGCAGCTGCAGCCCTCTGGCAAATCTCATTCATTGAAACCTCTAACTGGTAGGTCCAGGGAGAAGGCAACTTTGTGTCAGTAGTTCTTGCTATAATTTTCTGTCTGTGAAGGTAATAAACACAGAAGTCAAATCACTTTTCAATTTATTTTTCACCAGTTCACCAGATTGTATCGTCCTCCAGAGTAAGGCATTCCCTCTGTTTCTCAAATCACTCCTGTGGCTTGTCTCTGAATTTTCACAGCCTTGTTCCAGCTGTACCTGCCAGAACTGTGCATCCAGGTAGTTTTCTCTAAGACCACCTTGTGATATAATCACATTCTCCCACTTCAGCGTTCTTCTTCTGTCTAAGCATTGCACTGGAAAATGCAGTCATTACCCATCTTCAGTGATCTCTTGGTGCTTCTGGCAATGCTGCTTGCCAGACTGTCATGAGTGTGTTTTACTTTTCTGCTCTTAAGTGTAATTCACAATTTGCTGCTCTGAAATATTTAATTGTACTTGACTTACCAAGTAAATCACATTCCAGAGCTGCTGTATCCTTATTATTCATCATTCTTTGTCATCCACACATTTTAATCAGTTATGATTCACATTTATGTAATCACTGAATTGGACTAGAAATATCAGTCTGTATGGAAGACCAGAAGAATCCTCCTCTAAGATCATGACTCACCACTTTTAAAAAGCCCTATCAGCCAGTTTTTCAAACCCTCACAATGATCCTGTATGACAGTTTCTCTGTGTGAGTACTTTTGGCATCATAGCCAGGCTGTAGCATCTCTCAGAAACAGCATTCCAGTCCAGTGTCCAGGATGTAGCATCACCCCAGGAGCAGTTACTGCTCCTGCAAGCTGCAACAAGGGGCAGCAATTAGTCACTGCCATTTGTGTAGGTGCAAATGTCAAATAGGTTTTGTATGAAATTTAAATTGCAGTCTGTGGAGGCTCAATGCAGTGTTGTTACATGTATAGGATGGTCACCACCCAACAAGAGAACAGTTCTAAATACCAGATAGGGTCGGGTTTCAGTAACATGTGTGAATCATCTAAGAGCTGGAGGCAATAAAAGATTTGGTCTTGCAGTACATCATTTGGAAGGTGGGTAGGTTTTTTCCCCCTCCCTTTCTGTAATCTCCTGCATAAGTGGCTTGTCTGTATTTGTATTTTTATTTTTAAATTTTTTGATGTTGTTGGTATTTATTTTGCCCTGCCTTACATTAGTCACCTTCTCAAGGTACTGGGAAAAGCCTCAGCTTCCTGTATCTCAACCCTGTTTTCCAAGTCTATCCAAGAAATAGAGCCATGGAGTTGTGCAAGACATTTTGAAGGCTGGTAATAGATGCTTCTGTCTTGAAGACATAGCTTCAAGTGACCACAGCTGTCAGGTGTAGTGTATGGGAATATAATCAGCATTCTGATAAGTTTTGTAAAATCTTCTTACAGCTACAGTTGTCTCTACTTCCTAGCCTGGTAATTTGTCAATGCTGAGATCAGCTGTTCTCTCTTTTAAATTGATTGCAGTTATTTTATTTGTAGCATTAAAACTTCTTTCTGAATATAAACCAGAGAAGTTTAGTGCTTCTATGTTGTATTAGCAGTAGTTTGTTATTAACAATGTAAATATCTGCTCTCTATCATAGAGTATTTTAAGGATTTCTGATGTTCCTAATGTACTTGAGTTTTCTGTAATGGACATAGATTTAGGGTTATCTTTCTGAGTAATAAAATAAAATAGTTGCCTTAGCCTGTTTGTCTTGTCACACAAATGAAAAAATGTTCAAAGATTCAAGTCTTGTAAGGAAAATTCTGTGAGTGTGAGTTTATTTTGGATAATATATTTATATGCTTGCTGGTGGATGCTTTACTGAAAAAGGTAGATTCAGGCAAGTCAAAAATATTGTGAAATTTGAATCAGCAAATTCTGTCTGGCCAAAAGATTGAAGTAATTTGTAAATATATATGAGTATTATATGTATGTTTTGTGTATATGTAGATTTGTCTATAAATAAGTACTTTCAGAAATGTTAACAAATTTTTTTTTTGTAATTACCGGGTAATTTAGGCTGTGTCTGTTGGAAAAAATATAATTTGCTATTTGCTGTTGTACTCAGATATAAGAGACAGGTAAACCAGGTTTAAAATCTGGTGATCAATAGGTTTCCTGGAGCACTTGTGCTCTATGCACTGCTCTCAGTATTATCAGCTCACAAGGCCATACCCAGGTGTCTGGTTATGCTTATAGGCTGGGAATGCCCTTGGGGTTGGAGTATTCCTCTGATCCTAAGGCAGGTGCCAAAACTTCTTCCATGTTACAAAGCAATTTGGCCTTTGAAGATAGTCATCTCTGAACTATGGAAAATAGGAGGAAGCATTAGATACAAGGAGAGGATTCGATTTATTCCTCCTACTCAGTTTTGTGTATGCTCCTAAACTGTTTGAGGATATAAACATTGGGTTTTAATCCCTTATTAAAAATAAATTAGTATGTGTGAGTTCAAAATTAAATATTTGATAGTATATAAACCACCCTGCTTTACACAAGATATGCATGTGTTTTATAAATACACATTCTCTTAAGTTTTTTAAGGGTGGGGGCAAATAAGTATGGAAACAAAAGAAAATCCATTCACATCTAGTCGTGAGACTGCTTTTATGTAGTGGAATAATAATTCACTGCTTCAGGAGATTAAAATAAACATGATTTTGCAGCCTATTTGTATCTTTTAGTGATGTATTTTGGTCTGGTCAAATAAATTAGAAGGGAAGCCAACGACAATTTTTACAAAGAATAAAAGGTTGGGTTTTTTAATCAGAAAGTTCTCTCAGAAGATGATGTTGTAAGTCTACAACCACAGCATCAGCAGATTTGTTTACTTTGTGTATTGAGTGCAAGGAAAAGTGATGAAGAAAACAAGGAATATTTGGCCTGTGATGAATGTAGCCAATACTGCCAAAAAACATGAATCTTTTTAATGTTAGGTCAGCTACTGTTATTTAGAGTTCCATTTGGAGAGGGCTGCACATTGCACATAATTCTAAAACAGTGAGGTCATAAACAAATATTTTGATGTAGTCCAATCAATGCTGTTAGGAAAGAGAGAAGTCAGAGAGAGAGTCCTTTTGTGATCCTAAATTCAAACCGTGATTTTGGTCGGAGAAAACACCGTATCAAGGAGTCTCTCTGCGTCCAAGTCCTGAAAAACATTTAGAGCAAATTTGCGCTGTGATAACCTCAGAGCTAATGGCACATGCTATAACAGGCACTTCCCAAAGTTTTCTAGCAGTAAGAATGAAGAGTTAAAGGCTCCAAAAAGTGCTCTGAAGGTGCCTTTGCATGTGGTTGCCTACTTGTAAGCCAGGAATTAAACTGGGCAGGGCAGCTTCTGAACTCAGTTGGCTTTGGAAGATGGTGAGAACTGGAAGGGCTGAACTTTGGTTCTTACTATGAAGGAACACATCAAATTCAGGACTGACATTCAGGGCCCTGGAAGGTAGGGAGTATAGGTGAAAAGAGACAGTTATATAAGTATTTATGTACAGTAGTTGTACTTTCAGATCTGTTTCAGATGCTGGATCACTTTCTGAGCTGGTGCATCACTAAAGGTCAGTGAAAATGTTCTCCTAGAAGAGATTGTGTCCATTATCATCTTATTTCAAGTAGACACCCACAGTTAAGGAAAATATCCACAATATCACCAAGGATTATTAAAAAATCTTCCTGAAAATCGATTCAGCATTAGTTGGTGATTGAAGGGGTTGTTATACAGGCTCACCCTTTTAAATTAGAAGATCAGAATAAACATGCATTAAATTATTGAGGACAAGATTTTATTTATTTATTTATTTATTTATTTATTTATTTATTTACTTTTTGTAGAAGGGTGAATTGGATGTGTATTTTTCAAGATTTTGAACGTCTCAGAATTTTCCAGCGAGTCTTTGTGTCCTTAAAAAAAAAAAAAAAAAAAAATCAAGCAGAAAAAAAACAAACCCAAAGCCCAAATCAACAACCTGATATGGAAGTTGCTCTTCAGCATTCAGCCTTTTGCTTTTAGCACTCGTCCTTCACAGGCTGTTTCAACATAATCTAAACAGCTATGCCTATGAAGACAAGTTGAAAAAAACACGGCTTCAGAAGTCCTGTAGTATCTGCAGGCTAGAATTAATAATCTGTTAATGTAGGGTGAAGGGTTCTTCACACGAGCATTCGCTTTGAACAGACTGGGGCGTGCTGAGTACTCTGGGTATCAGAAACTAAGTCTTGCTTTATCCTTTTTTTTCTGTGATGCAGCAAAGACGCCTTAAAAATAAGGAGCAAAGCAACCGGACAGATGACCGTTTATAGTTTTCCCTGTCCATCAAATGCGTTTGTGTTGCCGTGCAATAGCACTGAATCACTCGTGGAGCGCTCTGTTACTTTAGGTTTGTGGCGCTGGATTGACCCGCTGGGACCCCATAAAATGATGAGGCAGTGCGGAAAACGCGCACCCGGATTCTCGCCGCGTTTTTTTCGCATCTGGTTGATGACAACAGCTTTAGCGGCTTTCGCCCGCGTCGTGCGGCCGCGGCCCCCGCCCTCCGCGGGAGCGCTCGGGACGCGGATCGGGGCGGAGCGGCCGGTCCCGCCCCGCCCCGCCGCCCCCCGGCTCCCTCCCGCTCCCTCCTTCCCTCCCTCCGTGCCCGGGTGCCGCGGGCGCTGGCGGAGCAGCAGGCGGGCGGGATGGCGGCGCGGCTGCGGGTGCTGCTGCTGGCGCTGTGCGCGGTGCTCGCCGCCGGCCGGGCAGCGGCGGCAGAGCCGGCGGCGGGGGCCGCCAGCCGGCGGCGGCGGCTGAGCGCCGAGGAGGGCATCTCCTTCGAGTACCACCGCTACGCCGAGCTGCGGGAGGCGCTGGTGGCCGTGTGGCTGCAGTGCCCCGCCATCAGCAGGATCTACACGGTGGGGCGCAGCGCCGAGGGCCGGGAGCTCCTGGTCATCGAGATCTCGGACCGCCCCGGCGAGCACGAGCCCGGTAAGGGGCGCGCTGCCCGCACCTGTGCGCAGGTAACGGCGGCGGGGCGCGGCTGCGGCGGGCGCTGTCCCCGCAACGCTCGCTGCGGCACCCGCTGTCAGCGATCCTCCGCAGCCGCTGGAATTAGCGCCCGTTGCGGCAAGAAACGCCTGACTTCCCCATAAAATGTCAGGAGCGGGCGCCCGGCGCGGGGTCGCAGGCAGGGCAGGCGCTGGCGGCCCTTCCCCGCACGAACCGCAGCTCTCGGGGAGGGACGTGAGGCAGGAGCGTGCCCGTGGCAGTGGCGAGCCACGGCCAGGCTGTCCCTGGGGATGTGTCACCCACCGCGGCACGCTGCGGGCGCCGGCACGGGTGCCTCGGGATACGTAGTTGCCTGTACTTAAGAGTCTGGGACGTTTTTTGTCGAAGGGAGCGTGATTGATGCCGTGCACTTATTTTACACCCACGACTGTGTCTATTTCATTGTTTCCGATTTCAGGGTCGATAGTGTCGCCAATGTCTGTATGTGAAAGGGCTTATCCGTGAAAGCTGCCCGGTACCTTTGGCCCAGCCATAAGCCTCCTGCAGTCATGTCCTCCCATTTCCCTCACTGGGTTACGGCACAGGTCTGGAAGTCTGGGACTTTTAGGTGGAGGTGTGGCTTCTGTGGCTCTCCAGGGATTTGGCCAATACAATTAGTTCTTAATATTCTGCTTTATGACCTGAATATAACCTTGCTTTGTATCCTCAAGAGACTTATTGTTAGGGCTACAGATAGAACTTGGACGTTATAGGATATTGGACATAAGGAGGGTCTAAGAGGAATGCAGGGTAGCAAAGCATTGTCTTGAAATGAAAAATGTAGGGATTGCAGGGAAATTTGAAAAATTTCTTTGTGATGTGTTGCCATCTTGATAAGAGGAGGTGTGGATCCTGAAGCTAAGAATGAATCTATTGCCACTGTGTAATTTGTGCTCTAGAATGGCAGCAGCTATTACTGGGATTTTGTGTTGCTGCCAGGGGACAGTTGCTACATCTCATTTATGTCACGGTTGTGTCAAGCCAGCTGAAAGGGACAAAAAGAGCACACTGTGCAGTCTGAGATGGGGCTATGGCTCTTCCTGGAGACACACTTGGTGTCAGTGATGTGAGAAAGGGCTTGTCGTTGAGCCCAAGCAAGAGGGAATCCAGCAGTATATGAATAACAAACTGCAAAAAAGAGAAATTCCTATGGATTGCATTCATATACAAGCTATAGACAGTGCCAAACATTTCCTGGAATGTGCTGGGCCTCTTACTAAGGGAGCCCTATAGACAAAAATGCCACATGTTGCAATGTCCAAATCACATGTCAGGGAATGTGATGAGTCCTGGCAATCTTTTGTGGTGGATGCTGAAAATGCTGGATTTTGAAGGGGTTTAATCAGGGTTTGAACCAGAGCAAATTCATTGCTTTATTTCAATCCTCTATTTCATTCTCTGAGGTTCTGAACATTTCTCAAAAAGTGGAGAGCTCCTACTCTCTGCAGTGGCACATGGAAGAAACTTGGGACCTTTTTGGGTAGGGCAGCAAGACAGACCTCATTCTTAGTTATCCTTGCACTCCTTAGGAAGAACTGTAAAAGCATTGATACCACCCCTGATTCTTTGTTACAGAGCTTAAGCACTTATATATGTGCCAATGGCTACATTAGAGGTGTTTTTCTTCTTAAAAACTATATATTGTGCCAATGGTTGCATTAGAGGTGTTTTCTTTTAAAAAATGTGCCCTTTCTTCTGCTATTTAATTAAAGGTAGCACTGTTTATTTTTCTATGGGAGCCTTTTTAAGCTGTGCAGTAAAAGAAGTGGAGCCTTGTACCAGCCTTGGCAGGAAATGTGAGACTGATTCTGCTCATACCTGAAGGGGGAACCCTGCTCACTCTGAGCATCCATGCTTGATTCCCAGGGCAACAACCAGAATAAGGATATTTTGTGTGGTAAAGCCTGCAGGATCAGAATCTGATTATTAATTATAGACAGAATTACAGATACACATACATACATACATACATAGAGTTACTTTTCATTTTTCCCCGACAGCCAAAAATTTGTAACATCTGAACATAATCTATTCCTGCAAGATAACCTGTGCATCACAGGGTTTATTTTTTAAATATAGAGAAGTGTGAACAAAGTACGTGCTGTGGTTCATAGATTTACAGTCTGTAGAAAGCTCATGCTTCTAGAAGGTTGGTGAGTACACAGGGATGATACCTGACTCATCTAGTGAACAGCTGTGAAACAAAAAAAATTGTGTTTGTTCACTTAGTGAGCAAGTTGATGACAAAATAGATCAGGAAAGTGTCAGCAGGGCATCAGTAAAGACTCTTTGTACTGAGAAAAGAGGCTTTGTACTGAGTAAATCAAATACTGCATGTACATGCAACCTTTGCATAATCACATGTATTGCATGGCTGTGTAGCCTTGTGTGAATGCATTTCATTGTACACGAGCATGTAAATCAACTTCAATTTTAGAGTATCAGCTGATTTTGAAAATTCATTTGTAATATATATGCAATGCTTGGAAAAAAAATACTTGAGAGAAGAGGAAAACTTCAGAAATGTGCCTTAGACCTCCAAGGCGACTGGAAAAAATCCTCAGTGAATGAAGAAGCTGGAACAAATCGGAAAGGCCTCGTTTTTCCTGGGGTAAATATTCATTTTAGGAGGATTTTCTTAAAAGTGCTGATACTGCATTGGAAGTCAGAATGACTTCATATGAGCCAGTCTGGTTTCTCATATAATCATACAAAGTGTCTTTGCAAATCTTGGAAACCCAAATTAGTAACTCGGACACTACGAGCTGAGCCTTCACTGAGCTCTTCCTGGGGACGTGGTGAATGCCAAAGCGTGAGACTGCCTAAAGTTTCTGGTGCTACATTGAACATTTAGAGAGTGTGCTGTCTTCTCTGCAAACTTGAACACCACACTACCTGTGCTTCATGCCAAACAGGGTTTGGGCTAACATTTGTAATTATGTGCATTTTGTGGTGATTTGGGGGATTGTTTGTTTGTTTGTTTGTTTTTAACGTTTGATTGGAGGTTTTTTGTGGCAACAATTTCTTTAGGCTGATACTGCACTCAGTGCAGTCACTGATGGAAAAGAAGCCCCTAAATAAGGAAAAACACAAATTGGAGATGAAGACATTTGAACTTTACCAAATTTTATACCAAAGCAGAAAACCTGGCTTTGAGTTGTTGAGGACAAGGCAGTTAAGATGGAGGAAGACTTGAATGAGGCCGTCAGTGGTTACATGTAGAAGGTGTTGTATGAACGTAGACTGGAAGTGATCAAAATGTTTTGGAGTAGCTTTGATTGCATGAGAAAATACAGTTTTGTCCCCGTGGTCACCAAAGATTGGCAAAGTTGACAGAAGGCAGCAGGTGGTAAGGTCAGATAAAATGAGGAGAAAGAGGTTGTGGGGAGTTGATGGTGGACCAAGGGAAAACAGGACATTTCATGTTAAAGCACAGATTTGGGTTTTTTTCGGGGACAAACTGGGCAATACTTTGCCTTAGCTCAGGTGCAGGAAAATACCGACTACTCCTGAGAGAGGAAATAGGCTTTCTCTTTGGATGTGTGATGGTCTGCTGTACAGAATGTCAATGATTTTATTGCTCATCCTTTTCCCTACAAGCTTCTCTAAAAATACTTCAAACAGAAGGAAACGGTTAATTTGTAGTTGAGTGAGACAACTGATTTTCTAGAAAGTTACATACCTTGGATTTTGCAGTTTCAGACAGCAAATCATCATGAGCTGGTGAGGCAGGAGCATACCACGTGTGAATTGAGCAGTACAGTTGTGACCTGGAACATTTGCAGGGCCCTGTGGGTGTGACTTCAGTCAATTTTATGAGGTGCAACTCAGCTACAATAATCCTTGGATCCATCACTTTATCAAAGACTCCACTTGGCGAGGGTGAGGAAATGAGTTGGGTTGGTCACTGCTGGCGCTGAGCCTAAATAAGCTTCCAGGCTTCCAAAATTGTAGCTCCTATACTAGTCCCCCCCACAAAGCCCCCAGACATGAGGCTCTCAGTTTCTCAAACCCCAGCCCTGCAGTGCTAGAACCATTTCCTCCTGCAAAAAAATAATCAGAGGGTGACTAAGACAGACGTGAAAATCATGGCTCTAAATTGATGAATGGAGAAATCCAAGACCTGTCTGCTAATACAGACAGGTTTTTATTCTGTCAGTGAAGTGCTCCTGTATTCAGCTGTGGCATCAGCCATGTGAGCTGGTTCTTTCAGTGGTAAGAAGTTGCAATCAGTAAAGCTGATGAATTTGCAAGGAGAAAAATTGTTTCTCATAATATCTTTGTCACTGTTGCACAAAACCCATTTTAAAATGTTTCTTGATTTATTTTAATCTAAATGACTCGGAGCCATTTAAGAGATCCATGAGCAAATGCTGCTGTTTTTCAAAAGAGAGAGCAGGAGGAAGAACGAGTGAGCAAATGTGTAGGAGGCTGCAGGGGTTTCATCCCAGCATGAGCAGGGATCAGCTGTGCCACTGTAGCATGGCAGCCTGAGTGGGGAGACAGCTGTCACCTGTGGGTATTCTGGGCTGCCTTCAGATATGTAAGTGCAGTGCTGGGGTTGGTGGCAGAGGGTTGTATCCCTGGTGATGTCAGAAAGCACACAGCTCGTGTCTTGGTTGTGGTGATGTCATCAGATACAGCTATTCTAACTTCATTATCTACAGTTAATTGCACTTGGTTTTCTAAAGCTTCTTTTCCTTACGCTCCAAATCTGCACATAAAAATCTTGTGAGCTCTTTGATTGGACCTGTTGATGTTCAATACAAATTGCATATGGCAAGAGCTTGTTATTCAATCCAGGTATTAGAGAGCAAGCTTAATTTTTGTGTGCTTGATGTTTAAGCAAACACCAGTTTTTATCAAGGGCCACTCATGCAGTGTTCCCTTTTTGAAGGGAGATGTTGAAGGGTACAGGGCTGGTTGCTGGTAGATGTGCATGCACTGAGTTCATACTCATCCAGCAGCACCCCACAAAGGTAGGGGCTGTAAATAGGTCGATGTCAGCAGAACACTTTGTATCGGGAATACAGGACATGCTATGCTGACCGCGTGATGCTTTCACCCTTTCTATCAGCTGTGGTTTAGCTGCTGCCCTGGCTTAGGTTTGCAATCCCCTTTAAAGGTGAGCTGCTGTCTGGGCAGCAGGCTAACAAGCACCTGCAGCACCAGACAGGGAGCCGGGCAGCTGCCGGTGTCTCTGCAGGGATCGATAGAAAATGCAGAGTAAAACATGGTTGAACTTGCTGCTTCTGCATCTGGAATTTTTCTTCGCTTTGTGCATCAGGGAACAGATTTTCTTTCAGAGCTTGTGAGGATGTTCTGGCTTTCTCATCAAACACTGTCAGGGATGTGCTACTGACTTGCCTGCTGGGAGTGCAGATCTGGGGCGGGCTGTACCTCCTGCATTTTACAGAAGGCTGAGAAGCTGTAATTACCTTTCCAGCAAAATCCCTTATGGGTTTTTGTGCCAGTTAGGGTATCCCCCTGAAGTCACGCAGCCAGGATTTGGCCTGGGATAGTCTCTGGCAGGATGATTTTAATGCTGCCTGCGTTCAGAGTGGGATGTTCGGTGTCCTTCACAGACCATGGAGGTTGTGCAGGTCTTGAGAGGGCTGTAGAGCAGCAGGAAGATGGCTGGATGTACGTGCTGAGCGAATTCTTAAGATTTTTAGATTTTTCTTCCTTAATTTTATCTTTCTTAAATGGTGTTTTCTTAAGAGTTCTGATTTCATTTTATCTCAGTTTTCGCGTTCAGCTAAAAACAGAGGTGTAGAATACAAAGCGGAAAATGTCTCACAGAACTGGTGCAAATCAAGGAGAGGCAGACACGTTTACAGATCCATTCGCAGCTCGTTGTTAATGCCGTTCACGTTCCCATTGAAGTCAATGCAAATTCCCAGTAAGTGTGGTTAGGCAGCTGTGCTAGGCAGTCTGCAGCGTTCTCGAGAGATACAATGCTCGCACTCCAAATCGCTTCACTGACTGAGGTACTTAAAGAATTCCCTTTTTGTTAGAACATTTCAAAAAGGGTTGATGGAGGCTGTGTGCAACCTGAGAAAATCCTCTGGATCCCAGCTACTGCATCCCAGCGGTTTATCTTTTATTTACTGGAATAACACAAACGGTAAACAAGCTGAGGTAAAAAGGTCTGCAGTCATTAAGAATAAACATGACTACAGAAGGCAGTTGTTTTACTTTTCGGGATTAAAATGAGTCTGAGTATGCAGAATATTCAGAGTTTGTTGATCTGACCCAGACTGCTTTTGACAATCTCACTCCTTTTGAAAGAGTTAATTACTCTAATTTCTTTCAAAGAGAAGAGTTGTCTTCACCTCCCACACCTTCTGAACGCCTTAACAGTTCCCAAAGAAAACAGAAAGGGGGCTCATTTTGTTGTTGTTTTGGCTTACAGTGATGTTTTATTAGGGTGCCATTAATGTGAACTCCAGAGAATTAGTGAGAAGTCTATAAAGCATGGGTGCTTCCCAAGATTTTGTGACATGTTTTGTTAAAGCCAGTAAGTTGTAGCTGTGTGATTTATCGAAAGTCACATCATTATTAAAATATATTTTATTTTTTTCAGGAGAAGCTGTTTATTATTCTGTAATTTAGTAATGAATATTTCAAGCCTTTAAATTACATGGAGGGTGAAAAACAAGAGAGATCTTCCAATTTCAGAATAAACACACATTTTTGGTTGTAACAGTGGAGTTGCTGTTTCACTGAGCTGATAATTTAGTGTTAAAACCTGTTTGAAATTAGTTCTGTGTTCATTACACCTGATTTTTGTTTTCAGAGGTGGCATGTGATTTAGAAGCCTACATACTGGGCATGCATATTCATGCTGTAATCTCCCTTTTCCTGGTCACCAGGAACACTTGGCTAGGCTGCAGTGCCCTCTGAAAACATCTATTTTCTCTACTGGCTGAAAGAGGAGCTAACATTGAGTAGGCTTCTGACAGGAACGTGTGCAAGAGCTTATGGTTAAGATCCGGTGAATGCCAGCCTTCATTGTATCATCATCTAATGCATCGGGTTGTGCTTTATGTGCTGTCTTTGCAAAACATATAGTTTATGGACCCTGTCTGAGCTTTTTTCAGCAGATTAATTTATTTTATTAAGTCCTCATACATATTTAAATCCATCTTCCTTCAAAGGAAAAAAAAACACAAACCCAAAATCAAAACATCATGTCACATCTTTTTTTGGTCTACATTTTCTTTTTTAAACTAAAGTCTCATGCATGTATTACCACAGAGCCTTGCTGTATTGTTTACTTTTTTTTCCCCCTCTGATTGAATTGGGAATTAAACTGTGAAGAAGACTTGTAACTGAATTCTCTTAAAATTTTGTGGAATCAAAAAAACCTGAAAACCACAGTGTATACTTTAAGGCTTCTGGGTAAGGTAATTGAAATGATTGCTAGAGTTACAAAGAGTGGAGTAAAGGGTGTAAACTTCATTTTGGAGTAAGGTGCACATCAAAAGCCAGGGTTCAATGAATTCAGAAGGAATGGGATATTATATATGAAGGTTATTTTCTGGTATGCTGGGGCTAAACAAAGACATCAAGGGTCCTTGTAGTGAAAAGGCTGGAAAAAAATTCTTATCAGTAAAACAGTAGCAGAGTATAGGTGGGTTTGGTTTGCTGTGTGACAGGAAATGGAGCTCTTTTTTTGGCCATACATCAGCTTCTAGCCTCTCAGAATAAGGGTGAAAGCTGGCGGTGTGTTGGGAGTGGATTAGGAGCTCTGCAGAGCAACAGTGCTGAAACTGAGCTAGTCCTAGCTTGACATGCTGGGATTTCAGATTTTGGAACAGAAGTTCTGCCATTCTGTGAAAAAATTACTGTATGTGCTGAGGTTCAATAGCTGCCCCCAGCAGTGAAGTGTTGCCTCTCTTGCTGCTTTCAGGGACACTTCTGGGGACAAGGACACTGAACTAAAAGTGAAATCTTGGTCCATAAAGCCCTTCCCTTTGAAATGGAGGTTTCTTGCAGGGTCCCAGTGTTGTGCTAGCTGAATTGGTATTGGCCACATTAGCAGGTATTGTCTAAGGGCTGTGAGGTTTGGGCCAATTTGAAGCCATATGTTAGAGATGTGTCTGTGTACCTACAATGGCAAGAGAGAATCTTGAATCATAAACCTGTGGCTGGCAGTTCAAAGGCAGTAAACATTTGTTTTTAATTAATTTCCAAAGCGAGGCATTTATAACTGGATAAGCTGGGAGCTGCTTCCTGGTAGTTTTTCATACTGAATTATGAGCAAAACCTCACATCCTTGTTTGCTTGCAAATGAAGTCACGTGGAGACAGCCATTCTTTGCAAGGAGCTGCCTGATTTATGATCAAAGAAAGATACTGCTCTGGCTGCAGAGCCTGCCCAAAGCACCTGAATGCTTTTTGAATGCCATTTTGAGGATTTATGCTTAAGTATGGATTTGTCTTAGAGCCAAATGAAAAGAGTTGTTTGGTCAGGGGAGACATCAGATTGGCCAAGGTTTATCAAACTGTTTTCTTGGCAAAGAAATCCTTGTGATCTAATGATCTGGTAGGTATCTAGAAAGTATGGCCCTGATGTTTGTCATACTAGTCCTCCAAATAAAGGAGAAATCATACAGTCCTTTGCTATGAGAAATATAACTAAGAGTTGAAAGATACAAAGAAAGTGAAAGGACAGTGAGACATTTCAAAGGTTAAAACTTTCTGCATAGTTGTGTTTTCTATATCATCACATTAGAGATAACTGGATAATACATGTGTGAATTACCACATGCTCATACCCTGACATTTCTGGTTGCAAAACATTACTTTGAATGTCCTTTTATTTTTGTGTTCCTCAAAAGTAAAGGGAGCCCTCAGCGTGACTGTCCTTCAGTTACACTTTGCTGTCCTTCAGTGTTATGAGTGGTGCATTTCTTGCACATTGATCATTCAAAGTGAACCTTTTGTCCTGGGCTAAACTGAATATTTTGCGGTTTTGGCAGCATTTGGCTTATTGCACAAAAGCACAATTCTAGAACTACAAGCAAAACTGGGGTGAGTCTAAGACATAGACACTTTTTACACACCCCAAAAATGGTACTTCAAAGAAAGTCTTATTGTTATAGTAAGGTGACTCCCCATGTCAGGTCTTCACCTGGTAAGACTACACCGTGCTTAAATTTTTCCTCCCTTCCAGCTGCTGAGCATCCACAAATCAAACTGAAGTCAGTGGGAGCTCTACATCTGAATTTAAACAGGAGGCTTATAAATCCTAATAATAATAAATCCTAAATGTTTAAGCCAACTTGCGTGCGTACCCTAAAAAAAACAAAGCTAAATTTGACTTTGATTATGTAATAGCCAGCACTTAAGGAATGAGTGGTCTTAGTTTATACCTTTCTGGATAAAATGTCTTCCTTTTCTTTGGTGACATCAGTACACAGAGGGATTGAAAGAAAAAAAAAGCTTTAAGGTTGGGATCTGGGTATTCACATGCTTAAATTTTAAACATTGCCATTGTAAGAAGTTGTTTCACAGGGAAGAAAAGCTATTTTATGGTAAAAGATGTCTGGCTGCTTTCCTGGCTCTGCTGAGAATTTTTTGTGGTTTTGGGTAAGGACAACCTCTCCTAGTGTCTCAGGTTTTCGTCTCCTAGGTTCTCAGCCTCCATGCTAGGTTTACACGTGCCATGGACCCAGTGTACAGGTACTTGAGAGGTAGCACATGGCTCAGTATTTGATCTGCCTTTAAAGGGCAGTTCCTACCTGCTTCCTGTCAGATTTTTCCTAGTAGCAAGTAGCCCAAATATTTGTGTTGACTTAGCTATGCTGATGAACATATGGTGAGGAGTCACCAAGAGTTTCTCTCCCTATTTGCCTGCTGCAGATACAGTTTTTTGTTTGCCTAAAAATCTGCCTTGATAGCAGATAAGTATAAAGAAGGAACCAATTCCTTTTCTCATGGTGCTGATAAGGAGAGTCACAACAGCCACATCAATATTTGCAAGGTTTCCACGTGTTGCAGTTAGGGGAACAAATCCATAGTTGAAAAAAATAGTACAAACATTCACTGCAAATCTTTCAGTACAAATCTTTAGTGGAAAATCCTTTAAATAAACAGAAACAGAGGAGCATCTGTTCCTTGATATTTCATGAAGCAGCAAGTAAAAATAAAATCTGTATGATAACAGTAGCCAATACAAGATGAAAAAGTACCTGACAGTGGAACACTTCCTGAATAGAGAAGTTTAGGGGCCAGGAAGCTCATCTGACTTGAAAATTGAAGAATTGTCTGAAATAGATGTTGCCATGGAGACAGATAGGATTAGCAGCCTGAGACTGATTTCATTGGTCTGCTGCTAGCACAAGTTGCTTGTTTGAGTAGCATTAATATGTTGTCTCATGCTGCTTTATATGCTGAGACCATCTGGCATTAGTGGTATTTAAAGGTGCAGTTCTGTTATGGAAAGAGTTGGCCAACATGCTTTGATTTATATTTGTAAGACAAGCTGAGAGAGTTACGGGGTCTTTGAAAAGCTGTCTTGTGCACAAAAATATTCTGAAAAATCACAGCTCGTACAGAGATGAAGTGGGGCTTTGGGAAGCAGCACGAGGAATTTCAGAAGTTTTCTTTATACTCAGTCAGCACATATTTGAAATATTCTCTGCACAAATACGCACTTTTGCATGTTTCTTCAGGTGCATATGTGAAGGCAGCCAGATTTTTTTAAATATGAGCCTTTTCACTGCAAAGCTGCTTGGGAACTACTGCTCCACCACCTTGAACAAACACAAGATCATATTGTGCATTAAGGAAAAGTATGTTGTAATGTTGCAGTGTTAAATGAAGAAATTAATGTCTAACCAAACAGAGACTCCCTTTAGTTTACTTCATAGTATATGATTTCAAGAAAAAATATTTTCTATTAGTTTGACTATATACCTTTAAATATGTATTTTTTAGCAAAGGATTTGACGAGAAAGGTTGTAGAGACTAAGATAAACCCTATCTTTGATCTATTTATATCAGTCAGTCTTCATCTGCTTTCCTTAATACCACTCTGGAGAGGGAGTTATCTTCCAAAGGAGCTTATATAACAGTGCTGACATTGCTCAGATGCTTATAAATTTTCACTGTTTTGTTCTTTGATTGTTATTATCATGATACTTAATTATTCTCAGGATTTTTCCCCAGACAGAGATGAATGGTTAAAGAGTGACCAAATAAGAGCCAGAAAACATTCCTCTCTGAATTTATGAGTTCCAGTGGGGAGACCCTTCTATAGGCTGAGCATGGTAAGAAAAGTGGCTAGAAGGAGAACTTGCTGGATGCTTTGTTCTCCTGGATAGACTTAAAACTGGACAGAATTTGAAGTCAAATCTCAGTAATTATCAATAAACTTGATAGGCATTTTGACGTGTTCAGCTTGCTGATGCTCTGAAACTACCTATGGAAAGCATTTCTAATGGTGTTCTTCAGTGGTAACACTTGTCCCCAGATATTGATGTGATTCATATTTCTTGGATATTGGTGAGTAGTACAATAATAAAATGAAACAAGGGCATGGGGTCTTTTCCAAAAATCATTAGGTTTTGAGCTTTTATTCTGGATCTCTGACTTTGGTGCCAAAACAAATTCTTCAGATAATTTACTTCAAATGCAAGACCCAAGAAATACATAGCTGTGGATGTCCTTACTCCTTCAAATAGCTTTAGAATGATTATGTTTGATGCTTAATGTTTTTACAGCTTAGTTCTGTTTTAAGTCTGTCAAAATGAATATAGGGCACAGGAAGACAGCCAAGGAACTTGTCTTCCCAGCCTGCTCCCAACCCCCAATTCCTAGTTTGCAAGTCAGTTTGCTCCCTGATTTGTTTGCTCATTTTTAACACTGTTACTCAGTTCTCTCTGAAACAAAGCTTGTGTGCAGTTTCGGGTGCCAGTTCACCCCAAGATGCAGCTTGTGGTGATGCAGATATTACTGCCACAGAGCTGTTTGCTGCTGTTACTCTGAGCAGTTTTCCAGCATTACCTTGACATGTCTTGCAGCATCCCATGCATTTACCTACTCTCACAACACATCCAGGGTATGCCACACACTTCCACAGTGTGTGAAACTATTAAAATCAGTCTGAGAGGCTGTGACACTACCCCTGCATGATTGTGGGCCCGGTGACCTAGATAAACTCACAAGTAATTACTTCTTAAAGACCCTGTGGGGCCAGGAGTAGCCTTCTCCATCCATGGGGGAGGATCAGGAGAGACTGGCCCTGAGGAGTCAGGGTGTAAGCCACCTACACTGCTTGGTGCAGGGATCTTCTGGGTGCCCTTAGGCAGTGTAGGCATAGCTATATCTGTTGGTTTTCAGTTTTATTCTTTGTGCTTAAAAACTTCATTTCTGAAGCTGCTGGTTTTGGCCAGATGCTACTTCATTCCTTCACATTATTTCATTGGTTTCAATTCTCCAGATACTGACATTTGACATACCAATATTTATAGTCTAGGAATGAACTTTTGTTTTTTCTCCATTCCATTCATTATCAGGGATAGAATGCTATTTCCATTCTTGCTGCATTTCCATAGCATTCAAACGAGCTGATTAAGCTATTCACTGAATATTTCAGTGTGAGAAAAGGTGATAGAATTGAGAAACAATAGCATCTGAAGTAGCACTGGTTGTGCTACATAACATTCCACTGAGTTGCAAAGTCTGGTGACTTGTCTGTCTGAAATTGAAATAGTTGCAATGAGGCTTTCTTGTCTGGAGTGTCCAACACAATTCTTTAAATTTACTATTAAGTGGAGTGGAATGAACAGAGATGAATGTATCATAAGTTTTGTGATACCAGTAGCCCTGAAAACTAATGATATGGAAATGTGCTTTTGAAACAACAAGCCATAGGTGGCTAATAATATGTTGTTCTCAAAACACCACTGCAATAACTATGTAGATACAATAGATTTATTTTAACAATACATTTTCTATATTCAGTGGATTACTATATGAGTCCATATGATGGGGGCAATTTCAGAAACCTGTAGTTAAAAACAGCTGAATCATCAGAAGGTGAAATGTGTCCTGTATGAAGAATCAATAAAAGGATCCAAAAATGCTTTGTTTAACTATAAACAGAGCTGTTTCTAGATGTATGTATCCTAGGTTTTGTCCCAGGAAAATTGCACCTTTGGATTCCTGTGCTGCTCCTGTAATCCCAGTGGAATCACAATATGAGGTCAATCTTGAGTGCTCAGTTATTTGATCTGAAGATGAGACAAAGATTTAGTGCCCATGTGTACCTCTGACTTCCTCCTCAAAGTTGCAGAGAGTGTTTGTTGGGCCTGAGCTGCAGCTCACCCTCTGGAACCGGGGGCAGTAGGGCTTGCACAGCTTGTGGCTACCTGTGGAATCATTTAGTGTCTGAGCTGGCCAGACACCACAGAAACTGGAGGTACTGTCTAGTGCAGTCCAACCCATTCTTCATTTTTGCTTTCATAGGAACTGAAAGGATGAGGATAGTCTAGACAAGAAAAAAAGGTTCCTTAGTGTCCTCTCTAATGCCTTAGTGGCACTGTCTTCTGCTCATAGTCATCCCCTCTGTACAGACTTGCTAGCACAGAATATGGTGTCTCTATGAGTTCCTCATTCACTTGGTATCAAAATTTACTTTAAGTAGCTTTAAATATAAATTACACATCTCATGTTGGTTTTTACTTTTTTTTTTCTCCATCATACAATAGATTGGTGTGAGGAAGGACATTGAGCATCATGCTACTAACCAGAGTTAGGAAGAGACCTACATGTTGCAAAGGACAAATGATGATCCACAATTGAACAAATTAAAATTTGCTTATTGACAGTGCCTGTCATCTGGGAGCACTTCCCAGATCATTTGTATTAAAATTAAATTTATGAACATTGAGCTAGATAGACCTTACCCTATTGCTGGTATAAAAAATGTAGGTTGAAACCTCTGCAAACTTTCAGTTATAATTTAGACCCATTACTCCCTAGAAAGCTGCAAATGGCATGAATATTTTTTATACAAAGATTCATTTAAAACACTTTTCTCTTTCTTTTTTTCTTCCTCTTTTCTTTTTGCTGTTATTTCTATCCTTTTAACTCTTTTTTTTAAAGTCACTGCAGTTGTCTTTCAAAAGCAGACTCTCAAAATACAGCAAAGGTGAAATAGAGGAGAAGAAACAGAGAAGACTAAAAAATGTGGCTTTGCTACAGTCTCTGTAGACTTTCTGTTTTCTCCAGCCTTAAAGACTTTATTATAGGGTGCATCAAGATTGTACTGTCTAGCAGGAAGCTTGTAGTTATAATGTACAACAAGAATGTGGCACATTAGTCAGCAATCTGTTTATAACATTGTGGTTTAGAGCAAAAACCCTTTCTGTAGGAGATTCTCCAGCAGAACCTCAGGAAAATGGAAGCAGCTGTAGCTGTAAAAGGATACGTACATTAAAAAGGCCAGGGAGAGACCCCAGATAGGGATCCTCCTCTGCTATTTGTAGCTCTGTCATTAAATGTCCCTTTCAAAGCTTTGAACAGAGATAGAAATCACATTTACATTCAGATACATGAAAGGAATACACAAATGATGACATCAGTGGTTCAGCAGATGGTGAGATGTTTGCTGCAGTCCCTTAAGAACTGGGATCTGTCTTCGCAGTTATTGCCTAAATGGCAACCTCTGAGCAAAAGAGCATGGGATTACAAGAGATAGTAAGTAGGGTCTAACCTAGTGGCTAGGAATGGAAGCAAGCAAACAAAATATGGTGATAATTTCATCGTTACTACTTTTACAGAAAAAAACCTGATTTATTTGTTGAGATTTCCATGTGCAGAGTCAACAGGTGTGTGGGTCAAACTCTTCCCTCTGATTGCTTTAGTTTAGGGATAGGTCCATTTAAATTCAGACATCCTGCTTTTCTGTTACTTTCTCTTTGATGACGCTTGTTATTTTGCTGTTTAAAAATTCATTGATATTAATGCAGAATAATTTCATGTTTACTTGGCAAATTGCACAACCTTTGTTTAATTTTTGAAGCAGTTTATCAGACATGCATAAGTGCATTTCAAGAAATGTATGTCAAGAGTTGCTTCTTCCAGCTTTCCTATTAACTGGTGTGCAATGATGAATGCAACTTCCAGGAAAGCAGTCAAAATTAAATAGCATGAAAATCCATATGGGGTTCAGTTCTGCAAGCAATAAAGTCAATTGAAGCTTTGCCAGTGACATCAAGGGATCCAGAGTTTGATATATTCCTTAAACTATTAAGTTGTATGAAAGGAAGACTCAAGGGTGGGCTATAGGTGTCTTCATAAACCATTAGTAATAATATAAAATAACTTACTATAAATTAAAATCATGTGATTGTGTGTACACATTTATATGTCTATGCACATTTTATATCAGAAATCTTCCAAAAAGTCCTCATAGAAAAGGAAAATCAAATCTTTCAACTACTGGCTGTAGAGAATCTGTTCCTTGGGTTCTGCAGCATTCTGTATTAATGTCGAAGTGAAGAGGCACCAGTCCGTGGGGTAATTGCCGAGTTGATCTTTAAAGCTCCTGGAATACTCAGTTGGAGAAAGTAAAATTAAAAGACTGGAAAGATTTACTCTAGTCCTTGTCTTAGATAGGAGTCTACATTGAAACAGATACCTGGCAAACTTTCCAGCCCTTCATATTCATGCTGCAATTATCTTTTCATGAAGTAGTGCTATGAAAATCTGTAAAGAAGCACAGCTCCAAGAGCTGTGAGATTTTGTCAGTTCTTCTCTTTGACAAACAAATGAATCCCAGATCATCTGAATATAATGTGCAGGTACAAATTAACACACCATTATACCTGATCTCATGTTGTAAGATGTTTTGTATTTTTAAGTGTACACAGTAAAAGGTTTAATGATGGGTACAATATGTGAAACCCATGCTTTTCCCATTTCTAGTCATACACAGACAATTGTGACCATTGTGACATACACAATAAATTGGGACAGTTTGTCTTTACTGATGTTATTAGCAAAGTTTTCATGATCTTCAACATGTGCAAAATTGATACTCTGATTTTCTTTCCTATATGCTTGGCTATCCCTCGTAACAATTAAAATTTCAGCCTACTTCAAAGACAAGGATTTTTTGCTAAGGTCTCGGGGGGATTAGAAAAACCCCAACAACTGAAAACCAGACATCAAAATCAAATGAGAAACTCGTTCCAAACCATTTTTTATTTTTAAAGCTTTGAAAAGCAAAAATGTATTTTAAAAATTTCTTTGGATATTGTTCTGTGAAAAATTACCAAAAAGGAAAAGAGGAAAAAATATCCAGCTAAAAAAACATGACAGTCTTATAGGTTTTTAAAATATAGGGGGTTTGGACACATGAAATGTCAAAAAGCAAAAGTCTGCTGCCTTGTTTTTGTATTCCTTGATTTCCTGGTTCAGTCAAGATGCTGTGGAGTGGTCTTTCCTGGAATGGTTATAATTCTTCAGTTGCAATGTTTCACTTGAACAAAGATTTTTTTTTGTCTGCTAGTATAATTTGATTAAATAAGTTTTAAGAAAAATGAATAAACTCATAAAATTATCCAATTATGAATCTGTTTGAAACATGAAGGTATAGGTGAAATTCAAGTCTCAATTTGCCATTCTCACAGGGTGCATTGAAATTCACCTGTTGTTTATGAAGCCTTTTTTTAGGTGATTTCCTGGCATATGTTGACCCATTTTTCAAAACTTGAAGCATTACTACATGTTACAGAAAAAGATCTCTTGAACTTTTTATAAACTCTGTAAAAAGTTACAGTGCACTCAGGGAAGGTTTCTCAGGCCAGCCTGTTTGCTTGACTTGCAAGAGTGAGGTCAGTATCTGTAACACTGTGGACACAGAGATCCTGTCTCAGCAGAGGATCAAGGCAAACCAGAATACCATTGGTAGGTGGCCAAATGAAAGATACCCCAGAAAACAGTGTTTCAAATGTTCACATTAGGCTCAAAGGCTTCAAAGATCTGCTACACTTAAACTACATTCAAGTCAAGGGCTTGCTTTGTCTGCAATTCAATAATTTCAAAGGGGAAAAACATAAATAACTTTGAAAAGGAAGTGGACTTAGAGAATGGGAACAAAAGTACCAAAGGTAACTTTCTAAAACTTTCTCATGTATTGAAGGGGTAAGAGCAGATAGGTTAGAGGGATATGGTGCATCTTGAATAACTGTTTTATTTAGTTCTCTGCAAATAGAGAAAAGACATGAAAGAATCTAGCTAATGTTAAAGTCTGTGAAAGTTCTTTAGATAAAAAGAAACAGAATTCTCCCAAGAGTGCTAATGTGTTGCTATGTGAACAATTATAGTGTGGTAGCAGAAAATATTTACTGAGTGCCCACTATTCTAGGAAGGATTTTCTGTAGGCTATATCAAAAGAGAAAGAAGTGTTTTGATGCCAGTTAAAAAGATCTGTCTGTTTTGAGATCTGTTCAGTTGCATTTACTCTGAAGAATCATGGCAAGCCAGTTTACCAAGACTCAGACTCTAAAATTGCTCGATATTTAAGGAGACATTCAAGGACAGTTTCGTTCTTTTAAAGTTATTGCTATATGGCTAATTATATGTGTGGAAGACAAATTTATTCAGAAGAGAGAGGCACTAAACCATCCCTTCTTAGGGTATCCTCTAAATAACTAAAACTGCAGTTGTACCAGAAAGTTTACTTTGTTTAGTCGAGTGGCTGAATCCAGTCGTAGAGACAAACTGTGTTACCAGAGGTTTTCCTCTGCATGAAAAGAACTCTTCCTGAGGATGTTTGAACTGGAATTTTTCGGTGCTTATTTGTAGTGCTAGCCTGTGCTTAAACCTGCATCTTCATCACTGTTGTCACCCACTTAAGCAGGTTAAATTTGTCCATGCTGCTTTCACACCTCCATTGAGAAGATTTTCTTGTGCAGTGGGGCTATTCAAATTGAAAGCTGAAGGAAGGACCAGGATAAGTAATCCATTCATTAATGGAAATGTCACAGAATTTTAATGAGGACAGATATGAATTTATTATCAGATATGAATTATTTATTATTTCCCAACAATCTGGAGGTTGACACCCTCAGAAAGAGATGATCTTCAACAGTCTGAGACATTCATTTCCAACAGGATAGGAGGTATTGTAATATCAGGTATTCTGTGAAAAGAGCCAGGGAAAGAAATCTTTGTTGAAATAATGATGACATTACTGTTATTAGGTTTTCCTTGATATTTTTGTGTGAAATAATGTCTCTAGCTGATATCACAAAAATGAAATTGATTGTTCTAATTCTTTTTGATACTCTTTGTTATTAGACTTCTTAAAATGGATTCTTTTCACATTTCCCTAATAAAATAATTATAAGTTATTAAAATAGTCAAATTGAATATAACTGTTATGATTTCTTCATAAAGCATATTTTATTTCTTCGAGGAACACTTTGGAAATTAGTATAAAATTATACTTTAAAGTTCTTTCTTTGTTCTTTTGTTCTTTACATTGTTTTTATGTTAGGTTTTTTTTTTTTAATCACAGCTCTGGAGGGAAATTTCTGACCTTTTCATTTTTCCCATGGAAGTGCTGAACTATGTTTGACATGTCAACTCATAAAGTTGTCATAATTTATAATTATGGTTTCAGACCTGTGTCTCTGAGAAATTTCCTCAGGAACCATGAATCATAAGCAGTGTTTGTAGATAGACTCTGGAATTACATTTCACTGATAAGTGGAATGCAAACAATGAATTAAGAACTGTTCTTAGTTAATTATCAAGCGTTACCATTTTTAGAATGATCAGAAGAGAAAGAACTGGGGAAAACTTTTCATAATTCTAGTAAAAGTGAAATCACAGTATACATAGTTTTTGTATTAATTTGACTTTTGAGAATAATCTGTAATTGAAATGCAATTTTGGTCGATATCATGGACCAAAACATCACCATTAAGGCTACTTTTTACTTAATTCAAGCTTATTTCACTTACAACAAAGATAGTAAAGTCAATACAGCAGTGGAAGAAATGAGCTGGCTTTTGTATGAACAGTTATGTAGTGGACTGCTTTTCACTGATTTAAAAGGGAAAGTAGAAATTGGTTATAAGATATTTTCCAGGGGTAAGAATACTGTGATGATGGATATAATGGAAAAATGTAAGAGAGGAAGGTTAAAAAATCACTCAGAGGGAGCACTAAGTTTTAAAGCACTGAGCCTGTAGAGGCAGCAGCTAAAATAATGTTGCCTTTTGACACACAGACTGGGACAGCACACGTCCCAGCACTGTTCCAATGCATGTGATGTTCTATCTGTTCCAAGTGCTTGAAAAAACAACCCCAGTGTTATGGTCCTCTGGGAGGCCAAGCACTGGTTTTACTTTCGTGCTTGTCAAGGCCATAAAGAGTATAAATGCAAGCATATTAAGCTGGCAGTAACACAGGGTACATATCTGCTGCTGCTGCCACCTTGGGTGTCCAACAAGTCTCCAGTGAATTGGTGCTATTACTGTGCCAAACTAAATATTTTGCAGGATGGATGGACAGAAAGCAAAGAGTAGGGATTAAACAGTGGTGAGGTCACATGTAGAAACTATTATTTGGTGTGGAATACCTTATCAGAGAGAAAGTAATTAACTGTGTAAACTTAGTAGAGTGGAGTCGGTTTATAAGAAAAAGGTGAAGACATGAAGTAAGCAGACATGTAAAAAAAAACCCACAGGAAAAGATCTAGTAGGATTGAAGCTAGAAAGTTAAACTATGAAAACAAATATGAACAAATCCCCAGAAGTGTTCATTCTCGGCTTGTTCTTAGTCCAGCTGGTTGGTGTTGTCTGTGGCATGAGAAGTTCCCCCTCCTCTCCTTTTTGTCCTTCTTAGTGCCAGAATGGTAACTCTTTGCAATTTTAGATGATGTGCAAACAGCAGGATGCAATGGGTGGTTGGTCTGAGCTCTTGGTCTTGCAGGGTGAATGGTGATGAAAAGCTGGTCATTACCTTACAGCAAGGCTATGGAAACATGAACGTGGTGGCCCAGTGCTGCCTGTCTGTGACTCTGAGCACAGCTCCTGGGGGAAACTGGCTGTGTTCCATGTCCAGGAGCACGCAGCGCCGAGGCACTGCTTGTCTGAGGGCTGTGCTCTGGGTGGCTCTGCATCTGGCACCTCTGTTTCTAGGCTTCAGAGGAGAACACTGCTTGAGCTCAGGATGCCTGGTTTACTTTACACCTTTTGCCTGTTGTCCTCTCTGCTTCTGGGTCCCATGTAATGAAAATTCCTTCTCCCTCATCCTTTATTTTAGAAGACCTCCAGTTTCTACAAAGTAATTCTCTGCTGTTCTTGAAAACATCACCTTGAATCATGGAATAGCCTTCAGGGCAAGCAACTGAATTTCAAAGTGCTGTTTTCCAGTCACTGAAATGCTGTGAGACTGCTGCCTTTGTTCACTTACAAGCCTTGCAGTTTATTCCTTTCAGAGGCTGACATAGTATATTGTTTCATATTTCATCTTATGGTCTGCTTAGGGTGGCTTACATTTGTATTCTTCTCTATAATTGCCTTTATTATTTGCCCTCTTATGGCAGCTTAGCTCTTAACTCGTCCTTAAATCCACAATAACTTCTGAAATATTTTGATTCGGTGGAAAAACTCAAGAGTGATTGTCTTCTGTATTGTATTTTAACCTCAGGAAATCCTGGCCTCCTGTTCCCCAGAATGAAGGACATGTAAGGGCTACAGGAGCATGGCATCATTTGTATTTCCACAGTGATTTCCAGAGGAAATCTTAGCATGTACTAAGCATTTTCTTCATTTTTTTTAATAAACCTCTCTTCTGAGTAAGTAGTTTAAAATTGCCTCCCTGTCTTCCATTGCTAACATTCTGTAAATGGTAAGAAAAATTAAAAATGCACATGTGTTTCTGAATGAAGATGAGTACTTGGAAGTTCATGGAAAAAAGAAACTTTGTCTTAGTGCTATACCTTTTGTATAGAATATAGGTTGATGAAAATAATTACAATGCCATAGCCTTATAAATTTTAAAGGAGAACAAGTGTATTTTTCTATCTCCTCTTCAAGCCTGTATGATGGGAAATGAAGTTTTTGTGCACTGTGATGTACAATAGGATTTATAGCTCTGCTATGTAAACCTTGATTGGATGATTTTGGCTTCTTTCATTGCTTTTTGGATAATTTTTGCAATGTACAGATCCAGTGGAGAGATTTGAACTTAAAAAGAAGTGGGATTTAACTTGGTCAGCTACCCAGGATTCTGCTCCCAGAATAATTCTTTGAAATTACCTACATCACAGTTTCTGTAAGAAAAAAAGTAGCACTAGGAATTTGTGCCAGCCAAATGTGTCAGGTTCAGTATCCAGTATCTCCAGGCAGATAATATTGATGCCAAATTGAAATCTCAATTTCCTGCATTTGACAGAAAAAGTACATGTAACAGGAAATGTGCTCTGAGGGGAATCTGTCATGTCTCTTTAGACCTCTGAAATGCACAGTGTCACTGAAAGCAGTGTATCTGCAGAGTGCATTATTTATGGAATGCACATCTGTGTTACGTGGTGCTCATTAGAACAGTTAGCAGGCTGCTGCTGCTGTTTGCTGCCACCCACACTTGGCTGTGCCCATCTCTTTACATATGTTATTCCTTTATGACTAATTGCAGTCAAATCTAGGAGAAATAGAGTAATCCCATACCACAGAACTGAATAAGTAAGCCCATCAAATTAAACAATAACAAAAAGTCCAGCACAGAATAATTTTAAAGAGCAAAATTCTCTTTCCGTAGGAAATAATATAGCTAGGATCATGTGTAATGGGAAAAAAAAAAGAAATAAAAACCAGAAAATGTTACTTGTCCAGATCTTAACATTTGTATCTTTCATGTGTCCTTATGCATTTAAGTGGGGAGGTTTTGCACTTTCAGACATCTGGGCCTTCCTTGTATTAGAATGTGGGTACTGAAGTTAGAATAAATATACAGATAAATAAATCACACTGTGAATCAGTATGGTGATCTTTGTGCCAGCTTTTCAAACTTTCTTCAGGCTACTTTTCTGCTCACTATCAGTAACACATTTAAATGTGGTATTGTACTGTAGTCTGATCACTTCAGACAATAATCCTGCTTCAATTTGTAGACAATTTGACCCAGAATTTGGAGTAATGTGGTTTGACACTATTTTGTCAAATCTCAGAAGTACTAAAGCATTTCTGTATTCTGTAGAATTTTAGTTTATCATGAATTAACATTTCCAGCCCTTCACAAAAGCCAGATGTGCTTTTTGAGTTTGCACACTCAAAAAGGAACCACAACACTCTAATCTCTATATTAATGAAGATGTGAATCTGAAATGTCATAATACATTTGAATACCAGCAGCTGCTGTCCTATGGATGAATTTAACAGCCATATTCACTTTAAAAATAAAATTATTGTGGCATGGACCATTGCCTGTCACAGGTGCTCGGGTGCTGGCTCTCCAGGATGCTTGCAGTCTCTTACATCTTTCACTTGTGGGAAAAAGAAACTTTGTTTAGTTCTACATTAGAGCAAAATCTTCTGGCAGGAGGAGGAGACAAAATTTCCAAGAAGATATTGTCAGCTTCTCTGGCTTCCTCACTTAACTGGTTAAAAAAATAGCTGTCTTTCACTCTTGTATGCTGCTTCAGAACATTGACGGGGTTTAAATGAGCCTATACTACAGAGGAAAGGCATGACAAAAATGCAGTTTCTTCTCTCATTTTGTGTAATTTACCTGTAAAATGTTATGTTCACAAGATGTGATATTGTGTTCACAAAACTTATGTTTTCCTTTGTAGCTGGATTTCTGTGACTGTAATCCCAATCCAGCAATCCTAAAATAAAACCATAAGATAGGACATTTCCTTCCCTCATTTAAATAGAAATATGTAGCTATAAAGCCAAATGATAAGCAAATGGCAGCTGAACAGCATGTCATCCTGCTTTCCCTTGTGTGCATTGATGTGATACCAAAATTACATCTGTTAGGATATTTCTGCAGCAAATTCCATGAAGAAAGAGTGCTGCAGTACAGCTGCCCAGACTTTCATAAATGTCATAAAGCTCTTAATTTTTATTTTTTTTAATGGAACCATATTAGCAATATGCTCAAGAAAAATTTCAATGTAGTGAGAAGTGAGTGCTATGTATTTTTTCTCTGCCAGTATTCACTTGCTTTTATACTAACTGTTCAGAGATTTCATTTTGCTCAGTCTTGTTTTTCTTACACCATCCTGTCTGTTTCTTCATTTTGAACTGTTCTTAAAAAAAAAGCCCCACACTCATATTCATTGTCTATTTGAGCTGAATATTGCTTATTCTGTGTGTTTTGGAGGTTTCTTTGAGCCCAAAGGCTTGGACCATCATTTAGGATTGGTACTTGATTTTGTTGCTGCTGAAACATTAACAGACAAAATATTAGTAAATGTTAAAACCTTAGTGTAAGGTTAGTTAAAATATTAATTTGTACTTCTGATCTATCAATGATTGCTTCTGTTGTCCACTGAGCAAATTTTCAAACCACCTTTCTTGCACTTGCTCTTGTGACTTCTTTGGTAGCAAACAAATGCCCCAGAGCGGTGTCAGAAGCCATGCTAAATATCCTTCTTCAGACCTCTCCTTAATATTTACTTTTGTCACAGCAGTTCTTAGAGGTAAGGGAGGAAAAGGGGTTAATGAGATCTGTGGTAAGATCATGGCCTGCCCTGTTCTTACCATATGGTTCTATTATCTTTTTTTAATTTTTTTCTTTTTTTTTCTTCATAGCAGGCGCTCTGAGAGCAGGTACAGCCTTTGTTCAGTGATGGCACAGTGGTGTCTGTCCTGTCCTGGAGGCTGGTACAGCCCTTGTGACAATGGAATTAATGCTTGGAGGGGAAGTCTTGCATTGCTGGAGTGGCAGCTTCGAGTAAACCGTGGTTAAAATCCCAGAATGGCTTTCTGCACTGTGACCATCCCTTGTAATTGTGCTTGTGGGCTTGCTGGCAAGGAGGGTCTTTCAGCTCTCACTGATGTGTTGGGTTTTATGGTGTGTGGTTTTGGGGTTTTTTGTTTGGATTTTTTTAACATGTCTGTTGTTATCAGTATAGTGAAGTGATTTTTCATATTTCTTTATAGGACTCAAGCCACTTTCCATTGACAAGCAATCTTAAATAAGAGCCTTTACTTTTCTGGGGAAAAACGTCATGGTTGGACTATTTTTGCCTATTTGAAAAAGCTGTAAGCCAAAGCATGAAATGCTTGATGCAGGCATGTATAATATATAGCTCAGACAGCCTAATAAATTCTGGTTTCCTACATTACATTGTTATCTTTTAGCTTGGTACTTTGTAAGTTATGCAGCCATGACAGAACAACATCTCGATGGAAGTCTGGAAGCTGTTCCTAGCCAGAAAACTCTCAGTTCCTGAAATTATCTCTTGGACTTTGTGTTTTCTTTTTTTTTTTTTTTTTTTACACCGAAGTTTGCCCTCACATCCTGCTTCCTTTGACATGTTGAGTCGATTATTTAGATCTAATGGGGCCTTCTGAATAGTGTAAGACGTGATAACAGCATTGTTCCCAGTGTGAAATATTTTACAAGCAACCCTTGGGTCTGAGTTTGTCACTTTCAGGGGGTTGCAGTACTAGGCTCCCAGGTCCAGTGGGGAGCATAAAGCTTACCCTGGCATCCTGGAATGCCAGGGCCCCAGCACAGCCTTACTGCTAAGTGCTGCTTTGGTTTCCCTCTGTGAAAAAAGGGTCATTCTCTAATATGGGACAGTTTGAAACAGTTGTCTCAGCATAGCAGTAGTATAACATAGATGTGATTTTACTTTCTGTCATCCTTTTTAAGCAAAATCAGGCAGTCAAGCATCGACACTTCACTATGCCCATGTGCCCTGCACTGATACCTTATGCACACATTTTCTAGTAGCTTTTTAAATGGTGTCAGGAGTCTAAATTTCATATTGCCATATAGTGTTGTCAAGCTTTGAAGATCTTTTGGTTCCTACCTGGTTTGAAGAGAAGGCCTCAGTGAAAACAAACCACCTGGAGAATTCTAACAGGAAAAATTAATTTTTCTAGGTACACAAATGCAAAGAAAACTTATTGAAAACAAGAGCTTTTAATGGGGGCTATTTTTTTTTACCCTCAGATAATTTACAAATAAGAGAAAAGCTTTTCCTTAAAAAAAAAAAAAAAATAAATTGTTAAATGTGGACAGAAAAATTGCATCCAGAAAGAAACTATTTTAGAAATAAAAACTTGATTGAGAATTCACAGGAGTCAGTGGAAAATCTTTTCTCAAAGTTGGCTTTTGCTTGAGTCTGTAATGCTTTGTTCTGTCAAACTCCTGAGTATGTACTTGACTTGATGTTCCAGCCTAACCCCTCTGTGCTAATATGCTGAAGGTACATATATGTTTAATGGCTCTAGTCCTACATAAAGGAAAACAAGATAAAACTGAGCTCTCAGTGCAATTTCAATGGTAGGTTTTGCTACAGCTGAAAGGGAAAATGTCCTTGTTGTATACATATAGAAGAAAAATGGTTCTATGGTTAGAATCAGGTCAAATATCACTGGATTGTTTTGGGGGGAAAGTAGAGATCCTTCACGTTGGGTTAGTAGTGTGTCTTGGTGAGTTTTATGTGTTGGCTGCTGTGTCCCAAATTTGTTGGCTTTTATGAGGTGCAGTTTTTAATGGTCAGCGTGGAAATCTTCAGTCCCTTTGCCTTCCATTTCTATGTTCCTAAAATCTGAACACACTTTTTTAGATAAATTACATTTTGTAACTATTTCTTTTTTTCTTCATGGTTAAGCAGACTGCTGGAAAAAATATCCTGAAGCATGCTTTTGGCAGTCAACACACTGTGATCATGAAAGTTAAAACCAGGTTGAAAGAAAAAGTGAAGTACATACAAAAAAAAAGTAGAAAATGTGTCAAAGACTGGATGCCTAATATTTTATGGAACAATCCAAACAGCTTTGACTTTTAATGCAAAAATATAATCATTTCACAAAAACAATTTTCTTTCAGATTGTTTAATTAAATAAGAATGGACTACTGAATCATAAGGTGTAACAGGGTTAATTTAAACAGGGAGTACTGGGTCACTTCCCAAAAGTTTTTTCTCTGTCTCCCTTGTAATCATGTGGTTTTCATTTTGTTTGTGAATCGTGCCAAATCTGTCTTTTCATATGATTTTGAGTATCTGCAAATGCAATTTTTTTTGGTAAAAATTAGAAGTGTGCTTTAGATCAAAGACAAAGTTAATGAAAAGAAACACAAAAATAATTTTCATGACCTGGGGATGACCTCCTTGTTGCCTGAGTCTCTCAGTGAGGGATGTTCCTGCCTTTTTATAAGACATACAAACACAGTGGTAGAGAAGTACTTCTATACACTTAGAAAAGAATTTGCATCCACATTACTCAGCACTGCTCCTCTGTTTGTTGAATTTCTGTCCATGAATTAGGAGCTTGATAGGTGCATTTTGGATCAGGTGCCATATCATCTTCCTATTTGATTGGCATTATTATTTCCTAGGTTCTCTTTTTCCTTTGTTTAGAGAAGTTTTTCCTCTCAAAATACCTTAAATGCCTGAAGTGAAAATACTGCTCTAGGGCTTCTCAGGAGATGTCTTCTGGCTGTCTTATGCTCTCTTCTGTGGGCCCTCTAGATATGAATAATGGCAGTATGTATGAGAAAAGTAATTTCACAAATTTCAGAATATTTTGAATAAAGGTAAAAAATTTATAAATCCAGATTTTAAACCATGCCAGATTTTATTATATACCCTTGTTATATTTTGCCAGCCTTCTACACCTGCATAAAATTGAAATAAAATGCAATAAATCTGGAAGGTAGGGCATTGTTTTCCTCCTGGTTTCAGTGCTTTAATATTGGTCTGGATTTCAGAAGTGTGGCACAATCTCATCTCCTGGTGTTTTGTTACACTCACTAAAAAATATAAATGATTACACAGGAACTGTGGTGAAAATGCTCAGGCTGATGCCAGATACCACTGATAGAAGTAACAAAAGCCCCTTCAACTTTTATTAGTGAACAAATTTGTCCTTGGATAAGATGTACCTTTTCACTAACATGATGTTTCCTCTGCCTTGTCCAAGAAGAGCTTGTCTGATGTACTGCTACTAACATAAAAGAGAAAGGAAGTTTCAAGTGAGATGAAAGGGACCACAAAAGATGGATTTTCTGTAGCTGCTTTGTATTGCTCAGAGGAAACAGTAATTAGACAGTGCTAGGAATTACTCCTTGGTTACTGACCCTGCTGGTCATTGCCCTTTAATGTCCTTGGTGTATTGGAGGCATAGAGGGTACAATGGTAGAACATGGCTATTATTTGCCCTTCTGTGAGGAACGTGCTTTGTTACTTTGAAGTAGCCTTTCTGCACGCACTTGGAGTAAACCCTAGGTGGGTTCATTTTATACCAAATTGCACAGAGCTCTATTGCCACACATAGGGCTCCCTATAAAATAGGTGGTTGCTCAGCTGCTGGTTGACTTTCTGCACTTACAGGTGCTGTTCAAGGTCAGGATTGCAATTTCTGTTGTTCTTGACTGAGACCACATGCACGAGTTCTTTCTGAAAAAGCAGGGATGTCTTACTGCTCTTTGGAGGTAAAACCCAGGGGAATCTCTGAAGAAAACTGAGAAGATAAAAAGCATTAAGTTTGTTCCCTGTGTGAGGAAAATACCTGGTTTTAGGACATTGCAGTGTGTGCTCTGAGCAGACCTAAAAGCCATTACAGATTTTTTTCTTTACCATTTCTATCTTACGAAGGCTGTTCTGCGTCTCAGCTATACAGCTGTGCTGTGGTTTGTGGTGTCGGGGTCAATGTCCATATGCAGGTTTTTTGTCTGGAGCTCCCTTATTTAAAGGTAAAACATCTCTTGAAAGCCTTCTGGATGCACTCACATCTGCTGGGGAGACAAAGGATTTGTCTGGTTCAGTTATCTCCATTATTATTACTACTGAGTCATAAAGCTGTTGTATGATTCACTTCTTCCTCTTACGCATGAAGTTTGATTTTATTAGCCTCTGCACCAGTTTAGCTTCCTCTCCTTAAACCATTATACTGTCTTGTTAGGAATAGTAATCACTTCTTTTTAATATGCAAGATGATAAGAAGGGCATTTTCTAAAGAGTATCTGTATTTCAAACATATGTGAGGGTGAAGAGACAGACCTTCTTCAAGCCTACAGATCTGCATTTCTACCTGACTATAAATAAATTACTAGGGTACAATACCAATTTTTATTTAAAATTTTTACATAACATTGAAAATTTCTGAAGCCAGTGTTGCAATGTTTAAATATGTAGTGTTTCTCTACAAGTGTTGACCATTCTCTACCCACTTAACCTTCATTTTCCTCTGCTTTATACTGACATGATTTAACCATTGCTGTCTGAAGCACAATTGAGATTTACTGCTGGTTATCACATAGGGTTCGTACCTTAAATGCAGAAACTTGAGAGAGTATTAGCTGCTAAAAGCAGGCACTTTCTCATCAAGGTTTCACAGAGTTTGCCAGACTTTGAAACCTGCATGCAGATGTATTTTTTCTGGAAAAAAAAACCCCAAACAGCACAAAAAGCAACCAACAACCCCCATGACATCTGAAAAGACAGAACTCTGTTGTTAAAAATTATTTATATCAAAAGGGTAATAGTAAAATAATTTTTAAGACTAGAAGAAGCTATCTGGGTATTTGTTAGTTTCTGAGAATAATGACATAAATCAGGTTGGTTGTGTTCTGATGTAAATTATGTCCTCTGTTAGTCATCACATGTCAATTTTTCATGTGTTTCTCCACACAGGAGCAAATTAACAGCATAATTAACTTTTGCACTTTGCAGTTGTCCGTCTTACTGTCATTTTCATGAAAGGTCACTTTATAACAGCTTCTGTAAACTCCATGCCCACTAATCACAGGAGCTAAGATCAGTAAATGTTAGAGCTCATATAAGCAAGGGTAGCTGAATAAATATGCCAGTGCAAAAAGAACTCTTATTCTGTACCATACTGTCTACACAAGGGACTTGTTACTGGGGTACATTTATGAGGAAATTCTATTACTTTCCCTCTGTTAGCAATGACCAATGCACTTCAGCATTCTCTGCCTGAATCACAGGTCTGCAGCCCACAGGTTTTTTCACACTGTGTCAGATTGTGACAAAATAGCAGTAGAATAAAACGATGTTCCAGTTACCAATTAACAAGGAACGTCCAGTACCAGGATGTAGGGGAGTAAGAAGTGCCACTGTGATGCCTCAGTAGGCTCCTGGAAATCCAGGAAGCAAGTCTGGAGGCCTACCACTAGTTATTTCTTATTTCTCTTAAGCAGAGAAAGTATGTTTCCCAAGGACCCAGACCATCCTTTTGACAGAAATTGTAATACTTTTCAGTCAGAAATAGCTCTGCTCTGTGGCAAGAGCAATGCAAGGAGTTTTGCTGGGTGCAGATGAACTCTGTGCTTCCCTCATATGTGCTGATGCCCCCCAGGGCCAAAGGCAGTGCAGCCCTGAATGCTGCCCAAGCTTTACTTTCCTCCTGGAAAATGGCCTTGCAATGAGTTCTGGGGAGTGATGCTTCAGAGGAGGAGCCCTGTCCTGACTTTACTCCCTCAACGCTTTTCAGATTTGCTTTATGCTCTGGGCACTGCTGGGAAAATCCCAGTGTCCATCATTTCCAACCTGGAAATTGCTACTGCACAAGCTCGTGGCTGTACCTTCTGTGCTTTTGGCCACCCATATGGCAGGGTGGATTTTAGAATGGTTTGGGTTTGAAGGAACCTTAAAGACCATCTAGTTCCAGCTTCTCTGATGTGGGCAGGGATCCTTACACTAAATGTGTTGCTCAGAGCCCCATCCAACCCAGCCCTGAACACTTCCAGGGATGGCGCATCCACAGCTTCTCTGGGCAACCTGTTCCTGTGCATCACCACCCTCAGAGTAAAGAATTTCTTCTAATCTAAACCTACATAGCAATGTTTATTGGGCCTGTGTAACTTACTGAAAAAGAATTATTTACATGTTTTCATTGACTTTTTCTTTGTTTCCAGTATTAAGGGAACCCTTGCTTTCATTTCTTCAATTATTTGTCCTGCATTCCTGCCCAGGTCTTTGACTTTAGAGCCTGAAATCTAGATATAAATGCTTTTTTCCCCCTGATTTTTTATTTCTTCTCTTCATGAAATGAGAATGAGGAAAAGCAGAGCCCAAATGTGTCTTCTGCTGGCGGCAAGCGTTTGAACTAGTTTAGCTTTGAAATTTCCCATATATTTTTTACATGCGAAAGGAATGAGATAGTTGAGCTCAGTCCTTTTGAAGTGCTCTGATAGCTGGCAAGTACCTTTTTAACTGAAGTGAAAAAGCTGATTCTAGAGTTTGCTGAAGAGAGAAAGCTTGTTAAAGTGAACTTGATGAGGAACCATCATGAATACATGTCTAAATTATGTATCAACTTTCTCATAATTGGGTTTATTTCAATGATAAATTGATGGTGTGAAAATAAAAAAAATCTTTGCTCTATCTGCCAACCAAAACTTGAGGGATACAGTGAATGCTTTTGAAATGAAAATTCACTTATTATAAATGGAAAATCCTCCTCTCCTACTGAGCACAGTGGAAGAGATGAATCCCACAGCCAGCATCACAGTGTAGAGAGAGTTACTCATGACATCTTTGTAGTGCCGGTGTCATTTACAAAGAATGCCAGGGTATGTTTTGGTCTGTGTTTTTTCCTAGCAGTGAGGGCAAAAAATGATAGGTAAAAAAACCTGTTTCATACTCTGCCACAAACTGGTAAGGGTGATTCACAGACTGGTAAGGGTGAAAACCAGTTTCATGTTTGGTTTCTTAGGAACCTCATCTTCAGTGCCGACCTAACAATACTTGCTGCTGTAACACTAATGAATTCTGCAAATGCAAAGTCCACTATTTAGTTTTCTTAGGGCATGAAAAATACAATTTGTTGTGAAACTAATTTGGTTCATCCAGGTGTATATATAGAAGGTTATTTGTTGCTTCTAAATCTCTGTCAATTTTTAAAATCTGCTTCAAATTTAAGAGAGGTCTTTTAAACACATTTACACAAAATGAGGGGTTTGTGCCTATCACATTTCAGTGCTTCTTATTAAGTCAGAAAAGTTTGATTAAATAAATAAACTTGTTTTGCTTTACAACTGATTGGTTATGATTTAAACAATCACCACCTGTATTGAATAGAACCATCAGTCTGTGCGCAGTAACACAAATCTAGTAGGCAAAAATTGTTGTATTTTGTGGTAAAGCAGGTGGGCTTTTCCCAAAATGTTAGACACCGTGCTACATTGTGCAGCATATTTTGGAAAGATCACATGGATGTGCCAGCAAAGAGCGGTAGGTGGGGACTGCAGGAGATGAGCAGATGCTTTGCCCACTTTTTGTGGGAGGCTTTGCCAGGTCCTGTAGCTGCAGGGGTGAGAGTGGGCTGTTGGAAACCTGGAGAAAGCACTGAGTAATCCAGAACTTTTCTGGTGGAAATAGCTGTTTTTGGCATGAGGTAATCTGTCTGGAAGATTTAATTTCCAATGCAAAGACACGTAAGATCCTAGTTTGAAGCTCAACTGACACACTTTGTACTTAGTAGAATGGAGATTTCATCTAAATTTGTAAGGCCAGCAGAAACAGCTGCTGCTTGTGAACTTTCACTCCAAATTTACTATGTTGTACAGAACTTATTGTTATCTTTAAGTAGTAGTGTTCAAGTAATTATGAAAATTTCCAGAAAGAGCTTGAAACTGATTTTAAATCGCAGCTGTGAAAAGTGCATATGCTTTTTTAAAGCAAGAGATTGCCAGACAATACTGATTTTCTTTTCATTTTGTTTTCTTCCAGTGTATTTTCTTGTGGTTAATGGCAAGAAAGGGAAATACTAGTTTTTTCTGAAATCCTTGGGGTTGACTTTTGAACTGTTTCTGCTTTCATGTCAGCCACCTGTGCAACTTCCAGTAGTTTCCCTTTCAGAAAGGTTAGGCTAATAGTCTTAGCAAATGTTGCTCTAAAATTACATAAGGCCAATCCAGTGATTTGGAAACAAATACTGCATTGTGGCTCTGTCTTTCAATATCTAAAAATCTAAATTTTCTAATTTGTTCACTTTTCTATCTTGCATCTTCATTTATTTTCTTTTTTTCTCCTCTTTTTTTTCTTTATATATTTGAAGGAGAAACCTATTTTATAATCTTTTATTTTCCATGTAGTTGATCTCCTGATAATTCTTTTCTCTTTGAAACACTAATAAAAAATTGTAGCATAGGACAGTCTTCAATAACATTTAATAAATTAATTTCTTGCCATCAAGGGTTCTGAGATTTTTTTTCTGCTGTTTATCTAGAAGAGAAGTTTGCTGGTTACCATATTAAAAATGACAAGCAACTGTAAGTAATCAGTAAACACTAAATCTGTTATTTCAGGAATGTTGTTGGCTTTTCCAGAAGAAATGCAGGAAAGCAGGAGGACTCGATTTTTAAGGATATTTGAGGCTGGTTTGCAAATGAGTTCCTTAAGCACTTAAACTTCCCAGGGCTTGTTTTTCTCCCATATGGCATTCAGTTCCATGAGTGGAATACTGTACAGTTTAAACTGCTTGACACTAGACCATGGCTAGTGGCATGATGTTGCCTTGACTCGTAGCTTATGTAATTAGAAGGTGCTAAACTTTTAGTCCCTGTGTTTTAGAAAATGACTGTCTTTACTGTACAAATACAGCCTGACCTGAAAATGGCAGTGGTTAGTCACTGTTAATTGGATGACCTGTTGAGCATTAATGATGTACAAGCTGTTCCTGGGAAACTGTGGAAGACCTTTGCTGACAGTAACTGCAGAAGTCAATAGTGACATTCACAATGTTTGCCAGGCACCAGAAAAGCATGACATTTTAAAATACCTTTTTCCTCAATCGTTTATCAGGTTGTAATGAATGTACCACATATAGTCTGTCTAAGAGGGATGTAAAAGCCTTCTAAAAGCCATGATGATGTGATGGCTTAGGTTTCACCAGAAATACTAAGATATTTATGAACTTGATTGCTGCATTTCATTTCTTATGTTAGAATTCACCCATTCATTCCTTATCACAAACCTCTGGATCTGAACTGAAATTAGGTGTAAGCATTTATAAATGCCATACATTGTTTGCAAGACATACTTTTGCTATTGTGAATGATAGGCTATCATTTGTCAAGATATATCATCAGAAAATTAATATAATTCATTAAAAAATAATTTTAAATATTCAGACAATGTTCCTTTGTGTTTATTTTAGCCTAGACCCTGGGAATCCATGAAAATAATTTTACTTTTTTTTTCTGTGGGAATCAAACAAATGAGAAAAGGCAGTTATTATTTCTTTAAGCTTCTTTAAAGTCATTTCCAGTTCTGCAGTGGAACAGAAGTTTTTCTACTGGTTTGAAGACACTGTTTAAAAGTTTTTCACCAAATTGATATTTACAGAGTCTTTTAATTAAAAAAAAAACATTAAAAATTCAGTGAGTCAGTTGCAGTTACAGAATCTTATGAAGGGTGATTAAGGTCTGCATTAAATGGCTTGTGGAGGATTACTGGGAAGAACAGCTCTTCCTCTAGCTAAGTAGCATGCTGGCAACAGGTGGCCCAGAGGCTGTTCTCTCCATGGGCTGGGCTGTTTTCCAGAAAAGGCTGAAACTTGCAGAAATGATGTGGCAGGACATACTCTATGAATAGACCAGGGAACCCATAAAGTGCTGAGACTGAGTGACCTGATGGCTGGCATCCTTGGCTTTTGTGGTATCTGTTAGCCCATGCAGAGGAGGAGGAGCAGCAGCAGCTAGTTCTTTCTGGTGCAGTAGTGGGTGTGGAATGCTGGCTGCTTTGCACTGGAAATGAATGTGTTTTCCTGAGATTTTTGAATACAGTATGAAATTCAATACTGACTCATATTGAGCAGAAATGCAGTATTTGTTTGATTGCTGTGCCTAGAATTAAGAAAATGTGTAGGGCTGGGAGCTGACAGAGGTGTGGACAGATGTGGACCGGGCAGCCTTGTTCTCTGCAGCTAGAGGACGGATAGGAGGTGGGTTTCTTTTCTTCAGAGACAGAGACAAGAAAATGTCCAGGGGAGGTAAAATATAAACACAGAATTTACATTTTGAAGCAGGGCTGTTATTTGGCTCTCTGTTATCTTTCCCTTTTCTTTCTTTTTGCATTTGCTTTTAGGTAGTTTCTTTAGGTAGCGCTTGATTTGCTAGCAAAACTTGGGAATTGTGCTGACACCTCAGTGCTAAGAGGATTCTTTGAATACTGATTTCACAATTTGTGTTATGAGTTATAAAATTTTTCTTTATTGCCCCAGAATCTTTCTTGTTCCCTTTCACTGAAAATCCCTCTCCTCTTTGTGGTGTTGGCAAGTACTGCTCTCCTGCCCAAGTCCTCCACGACATGATGATTGGTATATTTCACCTAAGGGAAACGGAGCTAACTTCTTCGATCACTTTTCACAGGAAACACTTTCTATATTTCCAGTGACTTGTTACCTCTTCCTGGCTCATTTGGATGGGTCATTACCACTGAAGACACAAGGCTGTACTCTTGGCTCACTGTGGACCCTGTGTGAGCACTTCTGAACACTATTAATGATTCTTTGGGGGAAAGCCAAGTAATACCTTACGGAAAACATATATTTCTCTTTACCCATTTGAACCAGGCCTGTGAAATTCAAGGGGGTGAGAAAGCTGGGGGATTAATGCACAGGTTTGGGAATTAGAAGAAAAAATGTCTCCTTTAGGCTTCCTTAAGTGTGTCCTTGGGAAAAGTACAGCTGCAAAATGCAGCCATGTTCATATTTACAGAAGTAACTTTTTGCCGTGGCTTGGGAAGCATTTTCCCCATAAGTAACACACCAATATACATGTGTGTGAGTATTCTCAGTACATGTGATGTGCTGTGCTGCGTATTTCATTATATACTATCCATCTGTTTTCCTGGGATCAGGTTGATTGCATGGTCTGATTACTCTTGATGATTAAACGTCTTGCATTCCCTAGTATTAGCAGATAGGAAGAAATGGTAAATAGGATCTCAATGCCAAAAGAGGAAATGGAGGAGTTTAGTCACAGTAATGGCATGTGTCTGTCAGATAAAATGAAACTGTTTCATTCAAATTAGAAGACTTTTAAACCTGACTGGCAAAACATTTCAGGGCTGAATCCATATTTATAAAACCAATTTAGCTGGAAGGAAAGGAAGTCATGGTATTAATAGCACTATGTCTGCTAGCATCTTATCACTGGATTAATGTTAACAAGCACAGACTGAAGGGTTGTAAGTAGATATGGCTGCATGCTTGATTAGCAATTACTTAGGCCTTGTTTGTGTAACACTTTGCCTGGCTTGAATTTGCCCCTCTAATAGTGCAAAAGGCTATCACAAAATTTGGTTGAAGACTATTCAGAGCCTATAATTAGCCGAATGTTTGATTAAAGCAGTTGCAACAGAACCTCATTTTAAAAGGAAAAGCATAAGGAAAAAGGAGCTTCAGCCTAGAAAATAGCATATTCCTCACTTTAGTTTCAGGGCACCCCTCTTAATCTCACTCAGTTACTTACAGGCACACTAAAACCTCTCTGGAATGAGGGCCCAAAATATAGTCTTTTAAAAGGTCAGTCCTTCAGTGCTCCATAAGACATACATTGGGTGGTTTTAATGTCCATGGTTGTGAGAATGAGACTATTTAGCAGCTGGGAATAGTGGATGGCTTTTTTTATGCGGAGACTATATATTGAATATATGTTACATATTTAATATATGTATTGTGTGCCTATGTAATATGTATAAAATTTACAATAAATATGCACATAAACATTCAATATAGATTATATACATGGAATATTTAAGCATATATTTAATTCTGTTAATTAGAATGTTAAATGGAAATGATTAATTTTATGAATCAGGTTACTGATCTTGGTTCATAAAGTCTGAGCTGAATATCCAAAACACCTGCTGAGTAAGATTTCTCAGATTACTGTGATCAACAGCTGTTCACTGGCATTGCTTTCATGAAAGAGTTGCAGTTTAATGCATGTGTAGTGCAATAAGCTTAACCTAATCTTGGAGAGAACATTAAAGATAAGAAGCTCTGTTAGTGTCAGTTTATATATTTTAAAACTAAGTAATCAAGACTTTTGCAGTATTGATGCATCAACTGTGTTAGACCTCAACAGTAGTGATGTTAATGTTGGTGTTTAGCCTTTATTTTGGCAGACTGTGTTGTCCTCTATTCTTCTTGCTCTGCCTTTGGCAAACAGCTGAATATTAATTAGCATTTGTTAAGCCAGAGTTCCAAAAAAGCCCTTAATCCACTTTTCTGAAGGATGTTTGAAGTTTCCTGGGATTACCATGCCCAGTTGTAGTAACAGTCATACCCACATCTCAGGTGTGCTGTGTGATCCAGTCCACAGGTGATTCTTATATGTTGTTCTAATACATGTTCTTCCTTTTTCTTGCAGGAGAGCCAGAATTTAAATATGTTGGGAATATGCATGGGAATGAAGCTGTTGGAAGGGAGTTACTCATCTTCTTGGCACAGTACCTGTGTAATGAATACCAGAAAGGAAATGACACTATTATCAACTTGATCCATAGCACACGTATCCATATCATGCCATCTTTGAACCCAGATGGCTTTGAGAAGGCAGCATCCCAGGTTTGTAAGGCTGTGTGTACAAGAACAGTTATCAGTGTCTGTCAGCCTTATCATAACGGCACCTGGACTAACAGTTTTACAGATACACGGACTCTTGGTGGTGATTGTTGAAGGGAAAAACAAAGCCAAAGTGTTTCCTAATAGTACAGTAGGCTTGTGATGTTTAACAGGGAGGATTTTATGCTTGACTTTTCAACAAGTAGACTTCTCTCTTGTGATTTTAAAAGATAACAATTATGTTTCATGTATATTTTTATCTAAGTTCACTGACTGAACGGCTTCCTAAGTAACTACTTCCTTCCTTCCCAAGTAACTTCTAGTAATATATGATGTTTCAAAATTCTGGAAAAGAGAGCTTTGCTTTCTTTAAGGATCTTCCCATGCAAATACACTTACAAAAATTATTCACGCTCATCAGAGCTTGGTCCCAAAACAACAAACTTTGTGAGCCGTCTTTTTAACATGAATAACTTTGATTCTGAATTTCATGCGTGTGGTACTTTAATCAAGGTATTAGTCAAGAAAATTTAGTATGCATTTTAGGGTGATGGCTCAGTCAAGAAACATATTCGTTAATGCATAATCAGCAAATGGAAGTCAAATAGTAACACTGGTATAAAGATGCTGGTGTGTATTTTGTTATAAACAAAAACAAGAACTTCCTTGCTTACAAGGTATATTTATTTTTTAAATTAATATTGAAATGTTGAAAGTTCTCATGTGACTATTTATGATTAAATAAGTCAAACCTTATTAAGATCTTTATTAAACTGATTCTCATGAAGTCTTAAAAAAAACTAAAACTGCACAGGCTCTTTATATTTGGTCGTATATCTCCCTCTCGTGGCAGTGAAGCAGAAGCTGTCCTCAGATTGGTGTAGTATTTTACTACTTTGAAATCTCTCTCTGTAGAGGTTCTACAATATTATTTGAAACTTTTGCTCCTTAGCCAAAGTACACCTGCTTTTAAATGGTTGCCTTACAATTTAAATATGATTTATAATAAGACTTGATTTAGTACTGCTGTTCTAATTTAGAAGTATCTTGGTCCTGCACACACAGTGTGACAGTAAATTCAATATATCCCAAGATTAAAAGCAGTAACCCAACTAAACCTACATTAAAGAGTACTGAAATTGTAGAGTGGGAAGCTAGGGAAAACTATGCATTCTGAAGGCCTTTTATCAATGAAACCCAGAACTTATTTTAGAGAATCTGTTTAAAGAAAAAATTTTGCAAAAATACTCATTGCTACTATTTCAGTGAACAAAGTTAACAGAGACACTAAAAATAAAAGATTCAAGTAAATATTAAGGTCCTTCTTTACCCTGAAGTTATTTAGAGGAACTTTGAAGCAAGTGCAAACATTCCTTGTGTCTGCAAGATAAATCTACAGATGTTCTGAGTCTCATTACAGTGAGATCTGTAATTCACAGTCAGGGAATGGGGAAAGGCCAAGTCCTAGGGGAAGACATAGCTGGCACTGAAAAATCTGATACTGCTGGTAATTTTACTCATCCTTAGTCCAAGTGTGCCATATGATAATAAGCCTGTTCTGCAAGCCCCTCAGTGAAATAGAGCTCCAGGAAGGAATAGGTGTGATTGACTCAGCTCTTGGTGCCTCAGGAATTTTTATTCGCACGTGATCCCTTCTTATCCTCAAGCATGTGAGAAGTAAATATACCCATATAAAGATTGATATGTAATCCTGTGAATCTACTCATCTCCCTTCTCCTCCTGTTCCCTCTCCTCATTTAGCCTGGTGAACTTAAAGATTGGTTTGTTGGTCGAAGCAATGCCCAAGGGATAGATCTAAACCGAAATTTTCCCGATCTTGATAGAATAGTTTACGTAAATGAGAAGGAAGGTGGCCCAAACAACCATCTTCTGAAGAACATGAAAAAAGCTGTGGACCAGAATCCTAAGGCAAGTAGGGGCTGATTGTTGGGTCACATAAATGCTCACCTCTTCCCTTTTATGTAAGCAAACAGTAGTGACCTCTAAGGGCTGTGTCTATGGTTTTTATGATTCATGTTATTCTGAATATTTTGTTCATTTTGTTAAATTTATCCATCTGATGCTTCTTGAATTTTTCCTCAAAATGGGTTGCTGCAATAAACTCTTTTGAGCCATCTTGCTTAATCCTTTGACAATTCCTCAGTCAAAAGATGTGGGGATTTTTTTTTCTTGTGCGGCCTTCTCTGTTGATTTTAAGCTATTTTTGCAAATATTCTGCATTTTTACCATTGCCAGAAATCCACTTGTGTACTGTGCTTAATTATATTGCTAGATAGATAGCTATTCTCACATAGAACATATGCATTTTTTGTTAAGTTTAAGCCTTTAATATGCAGCTGTATATCTGGAGGGATTTTTATCTTTTTGTGTTTACCCCCAGAGGATGTTCTAGAAAATAGTGTTGGGACTGCAGTCCCATAGTACTGTGGCTTTAATAGTTGTGTTCTGTCCTCAAATTCAAAATATTAATGAAGTAATTTTACTTTCCATGCAGAGAAAAGATTGCACACTACCAACATTTTTTTTTAATTATTTTATTTTCCTTTGTTTAAAATTGAGTAGGCTTTTTTATCCGTAATGGGAAGAAATAAAAGATTGAGATTGCTTTTTTTGTAGTCTTATTCTGGGATAGCTGACACCAGTTTTGGACTTATTTTAATCCACATAATACAATTATAAATCTAGTGTAAAGTACTGATTTAATTTCCTCTGAAACTACAACAAAATTGCTGTTCATTTAACTGTTTTGCACAGTGTATGTGATAATATTTATTTATTTATTTGTTTGTTTGTTTATTTATTTATTTATTTAATTGAATATTTCTACATTGGATTATTGATTTGTAACTGCTGGTGATGCTATTTTGTTGTAGCTTGCTCCTGAAACAAAAGGTGTCATTCACTGGATTATGGATATTCCCTTTGTGCTCTCTGCCAATCTTCATGGAGGAGACCTTGTTGCAAATTATCCTTATGATGAGACTCGGAGTGGTACGTAAATAAAAGTCAGCATGAAATAGTAGGAGATAGAAATTTCATTCTATACTTATTTCACTTCTAGCTAAGATCCACTTTATAAGCCTTGCAAACAAAAACATAAAACAATGCAAAAACATATAAACATTGCAAAAACCATTTATAAACATTATTTATAGTCATTGCACTATAATGACTTATTTTATCATATTAATCACATGTTTAAAGCTAGTCACTGTATGACCATATTTTCTGGAGATGGTAGTTTGTTTAGGCAGATTTATGTGACAAAAATGATGTAATACCTGAGGGAATCATAGTCCCTCAGATATATTGATCCAGGCAACATAGCTCTAAAATTAGCTGGGGCTGTTTGTACCCATTTAAATGAAGTGAGAAAAATGTGTCTGGGTTAAGGTTTCTTGCACCTGTGAAAAATGAATTTCAGAAAGCAGTATTGGGCTGACAGAAACAACTATCACTGTTGGCAGTTTCAGTATTGGTCCCTTATGAAAAGGATCACACTGTGGCAGAGATGTTATCATATAGTATAAAGCAATACTAGTTTGTTTTTTTCTGCTGCTATGGGATGAAAACATGAATGAAGTTTCATGAAATGATGATATTGTTCGTGATTCTATTCTTTCAGTTAGTTGACTTTATCACAGTTAAATTGCAAATCCTGTAATATCCTACTATAAAACTCTTTGGGAGACACCTGTGTTTTTGTACTGTGTGTTGTTCTAAAAAAATATCTAAAGCCTAGAATATCTTAGGTTTTGTGGTACACTTTTAAAGTAGTATTTTCATAAATACTGAGACTGTTGTGATTAGTCACTTTAGTGATAGGGCAACAATTGATGAAGTAATGGGGAAATGTTAACTTTATTAAGATAATGCGATATTAAGTTACGGTGCTATAGGACGCTTACCTGTGTACATGGAATTTTCAGGCACAGCTCTGCTCTGCAGTGCTGGTAACCTAAGCTGGGAGCTCAGTTGCTATGACTGCCCTTTCAATAATCCTTGTTCCTGGATTTTTTTTTTCCCTCTCCAGGCAGTGCTCACGAGTACAGCTCCTGCCCAGATGATGCTATTTTTCAAAGCCTGGCTCGCAGTTATTCTTCTTTTAACCCTGCTATGTCTGATCCAAACAGACCACCATGTCGTAAAAATGATGATGACAGCAGCTTTGTGGATGGAACAACTAACGGTGGTGCATGGTACAGTGTCCCAGGAGGTGAGCCCACCCCACCGGGGCCCATATCGTTGGCTTACTCTGAGCTTGAGTTTTGGCCTGGTTAAGGCTTAATCAAAGGCTGATCACTCACCACAGTGCATCTATAAAATCCCATAAATCTCACTGATATTAAGGGATTTTTGGGAGTGGGGGGGAGAGGTTAAGAAAAGAGTGAAAAATCCCCTGACAAACCCTCATTAAAGCAGGCTGCTGGTGGTTCATTTAAACCTCAATAATGAAGGCATCCGAACTGAAAGCGGGGAAGCCTGTTTGCCTGATTTTGCAGTGTTATAGAAAATGGGAATTTGGCCTTGGATTTTAATGGGAATAAAAGCAGCCATGAAGATACTTGCATCTCCATGTTTTGTGGCTTGGTTAGTGCCTGTTTCCTGCCCAGGTGCTGTTTCCCTAGACTTTGGTAGAGCCTTCTGTGCTAAGAGGAGCAGTGGAGCTACTATGGGCATGTCCAGATTAATTTTCCAGAAGTCTAGAAGAGTAGCCTGAAATGAGACATGCATTTCAAATGAGACATTTCATTCCTTTCTACTCAGAATTTGGGTATCTTTGTAAACTAAGGCAAACAGGTCTTGGGATATCTAAATCTTAGAGTGTTCTGCCTCTGCTAAACTTGGAGTGACAACAAAGCTGAAGGTTTCTGAGCTAGCATCCCAGCTTGTGTTGGAGTGATTTGCCTGTGCTTCAGCTTTGTTGATTTATACTGGATAACTTTGAACATGCATAATTCTTTTATTGTTTGCTTTTCTCTTGATATCCAATTACAGTCTCTGACTGAATTTTAAATTTTTACCTGATGTGAGCAGGAATCTCTAAAAGCATTAGACAGCCTAAGTGGTAGCCTAACTCTGCTTCTCTTACAGTAAATATGGTACAAAAAGAAGAAAATATTTAGGCTCATGTGAAGAAATTAGAAACAGAACAATGACTGATAGTGCTCACACAGCCAGTGATCACCAGGGGGCTGAGTGTGAAGTAAATATTGAAATTTCCAGATATAACTAAAACCCCAAAATATCCTTTTGTGTGAGGCTTTCCAGACTTTGAATTGGAACCACTAAAATACCCTTGAAAACTGAAGTTTGCAAAAGCTGAAGAAAAATTATTATAAACAAAATATTGAGAAGTTTAATAGTTAAAGTTTGTTTCAATTCAGTTAAAATTTATCTTAATGAAATAATAAATATTGGCTATAAAAATGTGGATATATTTAACTTCAGCTTATTTTTCCTTAAGAAAATGCTATGAAAAGCAGTTTTTTTCCATTGTTTTGATGAAATGCTTTGATTCTGATTGAACTGCACATGGCAAAGACACATTTTTCCATTGGAAAAACTTTTTGGAAAGTTTGATTTCCTCTTTTTGGATCTCATATTAAGTTAGACTGCTAATTCCCCAAGTGAAGCTTTTCTTTTTCTCATATTTGTACAGATGTTAGTAGGCAAGAATCCTAGTGCTAAGCAGGATCTATCATCCTAATGTGGTGCAGCTAATAAAAAAGAGAGAGACAACAATATAATTTGGACCATACAGAATGAATCTGTTATTAGTTTGTTTTTTTTTTTTCCCCAAGTGTAGAAATCAGTTGGCAAGCTGTGACTATTGAACAAAACCTCCACGGTAGTTTTTGCTGACTTAAAAAATCAAATATAATTGAGTGAAAACAGTTCTGCTTTTTTTATATCTAGTGCTAAGGAAAATAACTAAACACTGCTCAGTTCAAGTGAAACTTTCCTTGGAAGTTTTATTCTGAAAAGCTCCTATTGAAAACCAAAATGTGGTAATTAAGTTGTTGATGGTATCAGTGATCTTTTGCTGCCCATATGGTAATCACTTAAAGTTAGCAGCAGCATAAGCTGTTGAAAAGCCATTTATGTTGCTTTAGGAAAAGTATTCCACTGTACATCCTTGCCAGAGCTAGGAAGTTATCAAAAGAATCTCTGAAGACTTTGTCTCCATTGTATCTGCTCCTGTTGGAGCTGAGGCAGTGCTTCTCTGCGTTTGCATCTTCTGGGGCTTTTATCCCCCACTTTTCCCCTTTTCCCTTCCTTTCTCACTCTTGTACTAAAGTCACACATTCCTCTCTCCACCAAACACAGCTCCAATATGCACTCCTGCCCATTTTCTTTCTCTATTCCTGATCATCTCATAGATTCTACCTTTGACAGTACCTTATCAGACCAAGAGCTCTGACCTAGGAAATGATTTTTCATTTTAAAGAGTTACTACAGTTGCTGTTGCCCTACAGAGCTTATTATGATGCCCCTAGTTGTGCAACATCAATTCTTTGCCCATATAATTGATCCTCAGGGACTTGTATCTTCTGTAAAAGACAGCCCTGCAGGGTGGGCCAGCAGCAATCTTCACTGGTTCTGCAGGGGTAGTACAGGGATGGTTCTCATGTTACTGTGGGCCGCTTTTCCTGTCTTTCTGAACACCTGGGTTCTTTCAATAAGAAGACTGAATGTCTGTGGCAGAGACTTCTGGTAACAGTCCTTGGCTCTAACTGGAAGTACGGAGGAACCCTCCATTGCATTCATGTTCTTTCCTTCCCTTTTGTCTGACCTCAGTATTTCCTCACCAGCCTCATGCAACGTGGTAGTTCCCCTTTCAGGCTTTTGGGGTGGAGAGAGTGGATGACATAGAGGAATATTTGACTCTTGCTTCTCTCTCTTAATACACTTTTCTGTGAGGTTGTTCTGGACATTATGGTTTACTAGTTCCTTCTGTTCCTTCCTCCTACTAGTTTACTACTCCTTCTGTAGAGCAGGGGTACAGAGAAGAGGTCCTTCCAAGGGCATCTTTGCGCTGAGTCTGAGGCCATGATGCCTCTTACACTTGTAGTAGTTGTCATCTGTCATTAGTTGATCCAGGTAGGTTTTTCAGAGGCAGCAAGCAAAGGCAAAGAGGTCATTCTTCTGTGTTCAGGAATGGCTCTTTTAGCCATCAGACTCTGGGGAGAAACAAGTTTGTACATAAAAACCATGCTGTTTTTAACAGCAGCCTTCTCCCTAGCAATATGTAATTAATGATTTCACTCATGCACAAGAAAGCCAAATTAAATTTGCACAAACAGCTTTAATTTTGGCATTTCCTTAGCTGTTGACTGTATAATTTTTCAACATCCTTAATGATTTTTTAATGTACCTTTTGTTTGGACTAGCTATTTGGAACCATAAATGAGAAGAACAGATAGTAATCAATTACTACCTAGCCACATGTCTGTTCTGCTTTTTCTGTCATTACAGAGTCACCTGAGTCTAATCAGATTCATGTCATTACAAAAATAGCTTTTCAAAGCAGCTTACATTGCTGTACTATTAGGCTATTGTTTAAGTGTCTTTTTTTTAATTTTCAGATTCTCTCAACTCACCCTTGGCGCTCAATTCCTGACTTGAATTACCAGTTTTGTAAGCAGTGTTAGGTGTTTTTTAGGGTTTCATTGATCACATGTAGGAAGCACATATTCTCCCAGTTCAAGTACATCCCGTCCAGCTAAAGGTTATTGTCTTTTCTATGTGTAGAAGCTGAACTAACTTAGTGCTGTAGCTTGTAATTCAAAGTCTTAAGTAATTCTGAGGCCTGGATGCCAGGGACACACACTGTGTTCCACTTTATTTATGAAGCTTGGTGTTTCTTTATTAAAATATGAAGAAATTAATTTTTTCCCCCATATTCTACCTTACTTTTGTAAGTGCTAATATAGAGACACTATAGTCCCTCAGGTCACTGGAGCAGTGCAACAGAGACATTTTTGTGTTCTCAAAGGCCTCACCATGGTCAGCAATAAAGGGCATTCATTGCTGATTCTCAGTTATATCTGAGGTATCTAAACCATTCTGGTCTTCACAGAGAAGTTCCTGTTAAAGTGTAAGAAAGTTAGTGCTACACTTTGTCACAGTGAGAGGCTTTGGGGGTGTGGTGGTGTTCCGGCATGTGCTACATGCCATGTGCTACATGCCATGTGCTACGTGCCATGTGATACATGCCATGTGCATGAGGAGAAGGGATAGAGCACTTAGGGGACTTGACCAGTGGCAGCGCAGTTGCTGCAATATTGAATAAATCTTTAGAAATGTTTTGGTTTCTTGGGTGTTGCACCCACTCACCATAGTGAGCAGGGAGGTAAAGAGTGCACAGCCCAATGCACTCCAGATTACGTATATGGTAGGCCACAGTTTAGATCTTGGCCAGCCTCACCCCATTCTCTGTCCCAGAGATTCAGATCATCTCCTCAAGTTCAATGATACAAAAGCTGAATTTCTTCAGGAGCAACACAGAAACCTTGGGCAAGGCCGGGACCTGGGAAACAAACTATGGGATATGGACATTGTGCACAAAACTGGAAAATAAATTGCTTCATTAGTCTGTTCTTGAGAAACTAGGGCATCCCTTAGTAATACTTTGGAAGGAGGGAGAAATTTCCTGAGAACTGGAACAATAATGGTCAAGAATTGCTGTCACCACAGTAAAATTACATTGTGCCCTTTGGGCTCCCTGTTCCTCTTCATGCATTCTTTCTTTTTTTCTTTCTGTTAGAAGAAATACAAAAATCAACAAAAGCAGCTGTATCTAGTGTCCAGAAGAGATGCATGATAATCAGCACTGCTGTGAGGATTTTACTCATGACTCCACTGCTCTCTTGCTGCGTGCTGCTGAATGGTCCATCTAAGAGTTCTGGCTGCTGGAACATCAAAGCCATCCTTCTCAGGAGCCTTCTGTGTCCTCATTTTTCTAAAAAAAAGGATTTGAAATAAAAAAGTTCTTTTAGCAATCAGAAAAATCCCAGTGCCTATTGGTAGCTGGGAGTCTTGTTGCCTGGTGGGCAGAAAAGAGCCTCTTGGCCCTAGTGTGTTGGCAGAATCCCACGTGACTCTGTTTACTGCCCTTGAGGTTCTCTGTGGGATATGACATCAGCTGTCTGGAGAGTTACGGACCTGTGATCAGTCTGGTGCCACAGTGAAGAGACTGCATCTGGTCTCACCTGTAGCTTGCACAGGGGAACCCAGGGCTGAATGAACTAGCTGTCCTAGAAGCACTTCTAAATCCCTCAGTGACCTCCATGGGAGTGGCTCAAAAGACTTAATAGCCACTTTCTTTTCAGGCCTCCATTTGAGAATCCACTGACTCTGCTAGCTAGACAGACTGGGAAGGTGAGGGATAGTTCTACATCGGCTTCTGCGAAGCATATGTTTATGGCCCTCCTGGGGACGGTCACTGTCCCTTACCAGTTACAAAACTGGAAACCTTCTTGGCTTTTGGTTAAGCAATTTAAGAAAATAGCCAATATATCCATGTAGTAAGAGGAGGAGCTCAAAAATGTAAAATAATGCATATTCTCCTTCAAGTTTTTTCCTAGTGATGGTGCTACTATGCTACTTATGTTTTCAAATTTCAGTTATTAAAGTTGCATTTATAGTGATGTTTCTCTTTCAAGAGCTGTCCAATATTGATTTTGCAGAGGCATTTAGTTGGAGAAACCCTATCCATAGAAAAATTTCTAGTAATTAAATTTTACAGAAAGTTTCATTTTGTGGGGTTTTTTTGGTGGAGAATATTCGAAATCTATGCAGAAAATCTTGATGAGAAGATGTTCTCCATGTGATATGTTACTAACTTGAGATGTTATGTTTTTAGAAAAAAAAACCAACCTATTTTTGACCCAACTTTATAAATCTCTTTTTTCAATGTCAGTTTATTATGTCTAATTTGCTTTCTAATTAATTGTCATTCTTCTTGGCTTACAAAGTGATCATCCTTTTTTGTTTAGGTTTTTTTTTTTATGGAAATATTTTAGCCATAATCTGAAATAATTTTCTATTCCCAAGGAGAAAAAATGTAATTTATATGTCAGCTGTCCAAAAATGTGTGAGCTAAAAGTATACAGGCCACAGGCAGCATCAAGTAGAAGTATACAGGCTATTTATCAAGGCTTTTCTAAACTTTCCCTGGGAAAAAAAAATGTATTTTGGAATTAATTGTCCTATTGTTTTTTTTTATTTAAAGCTTCTAAATTCAAAATTAAGCAGATGAAATGGAGCTACATCAATTGTATTATAGCCATTCTTTTCTTAATAGTCCCAGCATTTCATGTGTCCCCCCTTATTTACTTCAGAGTAGTGCAAAATGCATCACTAACTCTCTTTTCTGGCATTTCAGGAATGCAGGATTTCAATTACCTCAGCAGCAACTGCTTTGAAATCACAGTGGAGCTTAGCTGTGAAAAATTCCCACCTGAAGAAACTCTGAAGGGCTACTGGGAGGACAACAAGAACTCTCTTATAAATTACATTGAGCAGGTAACACAGAAGAGGATGGCAAAACTAGTTACTGTGCATAAAACTTCTAAATTTTGTGCTTTTTGAACATCTAATTAATAATAATATTAATAATAATAAATATGTCTAATATCATTAGTGGTTACACACCTGAGATTGGGAAATGAAAAACACACTTTGTTAGCAGAGTTGATAAATTAATACATTAATTTCTTTAAGGATTATTTATGCAGAAATGCTTTAGTTATCCAGAAATCTGAAATATTTGAACATTTGAAGTGTTATACTGTTCTGTTAAAATATTATCTGTAGGCTGAGGAAAAAGTTGTACCTGTCCTGCAGGTTTTTACCCATTCTTTATGAGATCCATCTCAAATTGTTCAGCTCCTTTGCACAGGGGTTAATTTTCTCTAACTCATGGAGAACTATATTGTCATTGCATTTTCAGAATTGCTCATGTATAAGATACATTTTGCCAACTTCCTTTGCTCCTGTAGAGCTGCTGGCTTTATCCTTGAAGTTCAGATGGTCTGTTTGGCATCAGCTTTTATCTTCTTGCAGGATAAGATGACCAGGTCTATGCTCCAGATGCCCTGTGAGTGCTGAGGACAGTGCAAATATGTAATTTCTGCTTTTCTAAGGCTTCTCCCACAGTGTATATTAGAGGAATCAGAACTAAACTAAAGCAGCTGAATACACCATATAGGTTCCTAAAGAGGAACATCAATATCTCAAAATAAAACTTAGGATCCACAAGTTTTTTCAAAGGACATGGGATTTGAGAGAAGCCTGAACTTCACAGTACTTTGCTGCTTTATATCCAGGCTCCCAATAAGGTGCATCTCCACACAGGTTCCCAACATCCCCTTTTCCCCAGCACTGAGAGTTCCCTGTTTCTGGGCATGAAAAGGCAGTTGATCCTCAGTCTCTTACTTCTGAGGAGTTTGCTTTTGGACTGTTCTTAAGATACACTGCGATCAAATCTCTGCTTTAATTCCACACGTGGTGGGAGCAGAGAGATGAGGTGCTGCTGGGGCTCTTACCTGGAGCGTGTGGCCTAAGAGGCAGGAAGGAACAAGGTCATGACCCACCACTGCCTTTCTCCCACAGGCCATGAGGGAAGTGGTGTGACTCTGTGGTCTCAGCTTACAGAACTGGATGTTTTTGGGTGTGCAGTAGAAAGTTCAAGCATCTCCCAGAGGGATTGCCCATTGAAGTCCAGCTGACTGCATTTCCTTTGCTAATGCTTCACTTTTAAGCAATTATGTCCATCATTAGCTCTACGTTCTTACAGTTGATGAAACTTAAAAAATGTTTTCTATAGGCTGTTCTTTGAAGGCTTTTCAGTGCATTCATTAATCCCCAATACGACAAAGTTTTTTAAGTCAATGTTCACATGTATTAAGATTTTCTGTGTATTTCTGAGAATTACTTGCATTGCACAGATAACTTACTATAACTACCTGCTGAATTAATTTTCCTCTTCATTTTGTGTTTCATTAGGATATTTAGTATTTATTGTTGATAGTGGTCAGTGTGTAGACTGTAGGGCCCATAGCATGCTTTGTTAGATATATCAGTATGTATTCCATTGCCAAAAATGCCATCTTTTCTTAAGAATTTCATATTTACCATGTGTTGGTGACCTTATTTATTTTAGATTCATCGAGGAGTGAAGGGGTTTGTTAAAGATCTTCAGGGCAATCCAATAGCAAATGCTACAATTTCTGTGGAGGGAATAAGCCATGATATTACATCAGGTGAGTGTGGTACCTCAGCAGTGCTGGGATATACTGCTTCTGCTTGGCTTAGCAACCTGGAGCCATTTCACATCTTTATAACTGAAGCTTTAAGGGAGCAAAATTTTGAAGCCAGGACAGAACATTGTGCCTCAAAAACATTGTTGCCTGCAGGATCTCATGAATCTTTCCCTTGTATTTTGCTCTCAAAGTAGCTGAGACTGGTTTTTGTGACTTCATGGGTCTCTGGTGTAAATTTGTTCTGGGGGCTCTTGTTTATTTATGCTCTAGTCTGTCTTCTGGTTTGTGAGGCAAATAGTGTTTCACAGCTCTGCCAGGATTTGAAGCCCTGTCAACAGTGCTATTTTTTGAAGGCTAAATTTTAGTCCAAAAGTGTTATATTTTTTTACAATGAGATCATACCTTCTGGTATGTAAATTCCTGAAAGATTTTTGATTTGCATAACTTCCTTCAGCGAAGATAAATTCTCTCTGCTGTTTACAATTATGTGATGTTCTTTTCAGAAGGGTGATTCTAAAAGGTGAAAGCATTGTGTTGGTTGGTGTTCACAGAAAATGACGTGTCACCTCTTCAGTGATGTTGTGCTTTGTTCTAGGAACGAGTTCAAAAGGTAGCTCACAGTATGCCAACTTTCAGCCTTTCCTGTATGCTCATGCTGTCCTATCCTGAATGACATTTTTGTTATCTGCACAAGATACTGGTTAGAAAAAACAATAAGTAAATGCCATTGCTTTATGCATGAGCTTACGTTATGGTCATTTTCTTGATGATATGTCTCACTATACTGTCACAGAAATGCAGAATACTATGAAATAGGATTGGTAAAATCTTCAAGCGCCTCTGATTTGTGTTGGCACATCACCCACAAAGAGACTCCCAGCACTTCTGCCAAGCAGGAGAACAGTCTGTGAAAACATTAGTTATTTTATGTTACTGAAAAAGAAGGCAAAAAGTAAAGAGACTGGAAGTAAATTTTCAGGCATAATAAAAGGGGAATAAACTGTGCAAGGAGGTATTTTGATGTATGAGAGCATGAGGTGTGTGTGAGAGAAGCTCATGCTTCTATGATACAAAAATTGCATCTAATATTACATCCTTTCACATCATTGTGTGTATATAAGACTCAAAGTCATGTATTGTCAAAACAGTGAGGAAAACAAGTACTTCAGTATTAGCACAGTCAAAATGAAGAAGAAAAAATCTTTAGCTTTTCTCCCGCTTCTTCATTCATGAGTTAAAATTCTGCCTTGTTCCAGTGACAGGAATTAGAGTAAATAATTACTGTAATTTTACAGCAGTATTTTTTTTCCATTCTGTTTTATGAAGAGAAAAATGTGGGAACAACTGAACTGACTGCTGACACTTTTTTGACCATGCAAATAGCAACCATTTAAGTAATATTCCCCTTTGTATACTGTGTAGCTTCAGATGTGGTGAAAAAGCATTTAAGGGGCTAGTAGATAGAGCATGGCCAAGTGTTTTAAATGTTACTGCTCTCTGAAGTTTAGAACAGCCCTGCAATTTTTTCTGGAGGTAGAAAAATTCGAATTATTAGCCTGTGACAAATTAGATAATTGCCCACGGCTGGTGCAGAGAAGATCTGAGCCTTTGTGAAAATGGGATAGGATCATTCATAGAGAAGGTGATGAGACATTTTGATTCTGTGACTGGTAAAGATAATCTGCAGTAACAGTGCAGTAAGAGCCTTTCTTTGGCCTGAGTGGATCAAGCTTCTATTTCTTTGTTTATCTGAACCAAAGAAAAATGCCTAGACAATGCCTGGGTACTGAAATGTGTAGATAATGACACTTCAAGGATGAAACACATGGAATATTCTAGGAAATGATGATTTATAGCCTTTTCTGATATATGAGAACGGTAGTCCCACTTATTTAAATTTGATGAGAATAAAATTTTTTTACACTTGGATTATCAGAATCCTGAGGAACATTAAAAATCCATATCACACTGCAAACTGCATCTCAGACACTTAACAGGGGCATTACATTGGCTGGGGGATGCTTCTGAAGTGGAATAATGTCCCATATTGTCCTTTTCTTCTGTGTGATGGAGAATCTTCAGCCTCAGCAGGCAGATCTTTCATGGAGGCTACAGCACAGCTTCAAAGTTTAAATATTTTTTTGATTATCTGAAAGGGAGTAAATATGATATATACAGCTCTTACTGAAAGAAAAAAGAAGGAAGAAAGAAGGAAGAATCCTTTCAGGCAGTCAAAAGGAAAGCCCTGAAAGGAATATGAAAGACTGACACATGAGCTTTTCCTCTTAGCTGCATAATTAGTCTTATAAATATTTACTGGGATTCTTTTCTTCTCTATAGCCAAGGATGGTGATTACTGGAGGTTGCTTGTGCCTGGAAATTACAAAGTTACGGCCTCAGCACCAGGCTATCTAGCAATAACTAAAAAAGTGGCTGTGCCCTTCAGCCCTGCTGTTGTGGTAAGTGCTCACACTTGTTGGTTTATCATCTATTATACATTTAAAAGGTCCCTTTTTCCCTCATGGTATACATGTAAGTAGGAGGCAATTTTTCAGAATATTCCAGAATATGCTAATTTAGAAAGTCTGGAAATTACTCTTTTAGCACTTGATGCACCAGCCAGTGAGAGTAATCTCACTGCAAATTCATTTAATCTCTTTCCAGTCTCATTTAAAATAAAAACCACATAGAGAAGGGTAATATTGAGATAATTAAACATGCTATTGGTTCACATCTCAATAGCCAATCAGAAGATTACAGAATATCTTTAAATAGTACAACATAAAAAGTAAAAGATGTTGAGGTTTTGATTGAGACATATTTTTAATTTAATTTGTCATATGAGTATGTGCTTAGCTTAAAACCAGCATTCAGCTCCATGCAGAAAGGTGACAATGGGCCACTGCTTTGTGTAATTATCCAGTATATGTTTAATAAGACCTAGACTGCATCTAAGGTTTTGGAAGCATTTTCAATTCTATACAGATGTGGATATTAAATAAAATAAATGCTATTTCACTAGTGTGGCTCACATGTTAGGATATACTAAACTAGCACATTGTATCTACTTTAATGAGCCATGTGTTAGGAAAAGCTCCCTGGATATTTCTGATGACTTAAAATTGAATACATGTTTTGATATGCTGGGACTTTGCAGTTGTTGTTTCCCTGAGATTGGCTCAGTTGCTTAGAGAACAGTGCTCATAAGAGATGGTCTTGATAACCTTGTGAGTCCCTTCCAGCTCAGGATATTCTGTGATCTGTGTTAGCAATGTGCTGATGATACTTTTTATAATATGCTATATGATTTATGTGGCTGGCTATTAGTGAATTTTAATTTCACTGGCCCATACTTTTTGAAACTTTTAGTCAACACAAAGACTGGGCACCTACCTGGTTCTTTAGGAAATTTTGCTCACCTTTGTGTATTTTTAGATAAGTTATAGTACTGATATAATAGTATTGTGCATATTTAAATAATCTCTGAGACACTTTGGAATAAACCCAGCCTAAACCAGAAGGTACCCTCCTAAGCCCTATGTTTGTGTTAAGCACTCTATTCTCTAAGACTTACTGGTGTTTTTGATTGTTTCCCTTAATCAGGTTGATTTTGAACTGGAGTCATTGTCTGAAAGAAAAGAAGAGGAAAAAGAAGAGTTGATGGAATGGTGGAAAATGATGTCAGAAACACTAAATTTTTAAATGAGGATTTTGGCTTTACAGCTTTTAATCTATTATATGTTGACTTAGTATAATGTACTGTGGAAACTCCCTATATTCTAGATTTTGTGCACTTCACAATAATTCACTTTGAATTTTTTCAGTCATCTTTTGATTAATATGATTACAAATAACTACTAGCCTCCTAGGTAGATAAATAAGTTATTAATTTTCTTTCATATTTCATATTGTTATAACAAATTTACTCTTCTATAAAAATCAGAAAAAAGGAATGAATATGCAGCCTGTATGACAGTAAAATCTGTTATGTATTATTTGCAAGTTCAGAATATGTAGGTTAACACTTGATTTTAAAAAAGAAATATGCTGTAGTCAATTACCGACACTGCCAGAAATATTTGACAGTGCATAGTAGTAGACAGTGCTCTTTACTGAGTTCTGTAATGGATGTTATTGAAGAGATTTATAATAACAGTGTGTGGTGTAATAATGTTTTACAAGGATTAAAATTCAGTATAACACTTTGTATGTCTCTGGTGTTGGGGCTATATAAATATATAAGAAACATAAGCTGACTTCATTTTAGGAAGCAGAAAGAATCTGCGTAAACTCTGTTATTAAAGATGGCATAGAATTAATTCAGGAAATAACAGAGCTTTATTCCTTAAACAATTGATAATGTTTGAAGATCAGGTTTTAATTATTTCTCATTACTTGTCAAGCAAATTAGAGATTCTGAGTGGAAGAAGAAAAAGAGCTAGTGCATCTCATTAATATGCTGCTTGTGTTTGTTTTACAGGAAGAAAAAAATAATTTCAGGTGACATCTGTTTCAATTAAATAATTACTGTTTCAGCAATCTTTACTTGTATCAGTGATGTCTAGATAATCAGCCAAAATTTCATCTGTTCACTGAAGTCTGTCAAAATATTACAGTTTAGACAATGAACTGGAAGTTTACTGAGATTGTGTTTTTAGTCTTGCAAGTGAAGAATGGATTTGTTTTGAGCTCTGTTTCTTCTTCTGGCTAGTCTTATCAAAACTAGAAACAAGACAGATAAGTTAATTTTTTTTTCAGTGTGGTGAAATTTTCACAAAATTGTTGAAGATTATACAAAAGCAACTTTGATTTAAAACAATCCTTCTTGGTCCCTTTTTGGTTTTTTTTATGCTTTAATTAGCATACTATAGTATTTAGGCTAAAATGAGTGAAATTTGTAGAGCCAGAGATTACACATGGACCATAGTAGGTGCAAGTTTGGTATAATTCTTCTGAAATGACTTCTGGTATGCTGCTTGAGATAAGCTAAGCATCTCGTCTGTTTGAAAGCTTACATATATTGTTAGTCTATTTTAATTCAAGGTCAGATATTTGATATAGATTTCCTTCCTCTGTTTCTTTAATACCACTGTCTTTGTTTTGATTAGCATATTATTTTAGCTGATGCTGGTTCAGAACCAATCCAGAGTGCACTATCATGCTCCTGCTGTAAGTGAAAAAATCACATATTCAGGTGTGGGATCCAAATTTACCTCCTTTAGGTATTTAAAAATTTACTGCAAATAGTGTTTTCTGAGAATTTAAAATTTTAATTAATTTAAATTTAATAAAAATAGCACTTGATCCTTTCAAGGAACAGGCTTAAGGTTTGACACACATTGGTAAACTGAACAGCAATAAAAAGGCATAAACTTTCTCGCTCTGATCAAGAGTTTGTGATGTAACCTGTAGCTCATTTGGGTTGTAGATGTTTAATTTCAAATTTCAGAGGAAATTTACTTACTGTAAGTCATTATATAGTGATGGTCTTTGAATCTGCATTGCAATGAGAAACTCCAGTGGCAAATAAAGAATCTTATCTGAATGTGTCTTAAAAACACCTTGTGGCTGGCTGTGCACAAGAGCGTGCATAAAGGATGCCTGGTTACACCAACTTGGGTGTCTATGACGATTTGAAAGGCCAAGATGTAGCACAGAACACATCCTGTGTCTGGAAGTAATGATCTTGAACCAGGTGAAATTGAAGCAAATGGTATAAAAAGAGTTATAACAAGATGTTGCTGGCATGTGGGCAAATGGCTACAGGAGTGTAAACTAATGTAATAAGGCAAGTGTATATTTGTACAGAACACCCTGATCTGCCTCTTCCAAACCTAAGAATTTCAATCCAAGTGATGCTTCATGGTACGATGCTGGTCATGCATCCAGTCTTCCTGTGGCATAGTTAGTGCAGATATTACATCAAAGTGATCTCATAACAGGGTTCTAATCCATACCTGTGTGATGTGTGTGAGATCCTCTGGTCTACTCTTTCATACATTTGCAATTAAATGTGGTGTCCCTTAGGTGATCTGTTTGTTGTGCTCTAAATGACTGCTTGCTATTACTGTGTTGAGAACAGGTTAAAGTGATAAAATGTTACAACACCAGAACCACTGCCACTGTTCTTGCTCTAGGTAAACATCCTGAAGAACAGCGTAGCCAGGACTCTCAATAAATTAATTTCATTATGTAGCTTTCTGAGCTGAGCTGAGCTGTGTTGTAGGATTGTGTATGTTTAATGGAAGATTAAAGTGTTATGTGATGCTGAGCTTTTGGTTAAAAAGGTACATGCTGTACTATTGTACAATAAATCTACAGTTTTACTTAAAATGTAAAATGTGTGAGTAATTTTCAGGTTCAAAATATGACCTCTTTGGCTGTGCATGTCTGCAAAGGATGCCATGAACATCCTCAGTGGGTGCATGGGGAGATTAATTTGCTGTTTGAACAGAGAAAGAAGAGCAGGATTAGTGCTAATATCCCATTGGGAGCCATCCACAGCCCCTTTACTTTGTGCCAGCACATCCTCCTTTTGGAGTGTATGTCTTTCTAAGCACTTCTCCCATGGAGGCTTTCAAGTCAAGTAAGGGATCGTAATGAGATGCTCTGCCTCCATGCAGGGCTAAAGGGGACAGGGCATACACTTTTGCATGTCTCTCTTATGGTATTTACAAATCTTTTTCCACAGTGATCCTTAGGATTAGAAAGCACAGTGTGCAGTGTGTTTGCAAATCTATGGTACTACACATTCCTTATAACTAAGCATTCATTTTAACTGCAGTGGTCAGGATTACAGAAAAAAGGAAGTCAGTCAAATAAAATCACTGCATCTGAACTATTTCCCAGTTAGATTGTGGTGTTCACACCCATATATGTGAAGTCACATACAGGCTTGGTTAGTCCTGAGTTAGTAATATCATAATTAAAGTGTAAATTAAAACTGAGATGGTATGTTAGAAAGAATTACTACCAGGTTTCTCTGAGTTTTTTTAACAGATATAACAAGTGTCTTAGGAATACTTAATAACAGGAGGAATGGAAGAGGTTTCAGAGAAGGATGAAAAGTTAGAGGAGCTTAAATTTAAAGTTGAGGTGCAGTTCCAATGAGCCTGATTTTCTCCCATATCTGAGTTTAATTTGACTCTGGCCTGTAGAGGCTGTACAATATCAGCAGTTTAATGACAGCCTCTCTGAGAGCAGCTCTCTACAGCTTCTCAGTAAACCTGCTTCACTGGAGGAGTGCTTTGTTTCCTGCTCTGGAAATGCAGGACTGAGAAATGCCACTGCAGTGCTTGCTTTCTGCCTTCCTGAATCTTGCAAAATACTTGTTCTGATAGTCTCCTGGCAGATATTTTATTCCCTGTGTATGTTATTTCTGTTTGTGTAGAGCTACGACTGTTATGAATAATTTACTGCTTGTTAATTTGGCTCATAGGTTTGGTCATTGACACAGCCTCTCTTCCATTATTTCTGACTTAGATAATTAAACCCAGAAATCAAAAACACCCAGGAGATTTTCTGAAATTCATGGTATTAAAAGCCCCAAAAAAGTGGGTTTGTTTGCCTTCTGGCTTTGAGGGTTTTGAGTGAGCTTGCTTCAAGTTTTTATTTCTAAGGCTTGTTTTAGGGAGAGAAGCGGATGACAACTGAGAAGTTGATGTAATCCTATGCATCCAGAGACCAAGGTTTTCAGCAGTATAACAAGTACTGGAATCAGCAATATAAAAATGAGAAACTTAGAAACAACTGCTGTTTGCTTTTATTAACTGTTATAATGGGACTATATTAATTGTGTTAAATGGCCTTGCAATGCTGATCTTTCTTCATCCCTCCTTATTTTACCTCTCTGTGCCCCAGGTACTCTATTTCAGCAGTGACTAAAACATGTACAAAATTAGGTATCGTTTATCACTGTGCTACATTTTCCCTGAATTAATGGTTAATAATCCATGTTATTTTATCTTGGTTCTCCTTTCATATTCAGTTAAGCCACTACAGATTTTTGCAATCACACATCCCTGTGCACAGTGGAAATTGTCAAAGAGAGAAGCTGAAGAATTTGGCTCTTTCATTGGGAATGTAGGGGAAATTTGACATCTGGAAATGCACTGGAAGCAGTCTGGTGTTGTGAAATAAGTGGATCTTACAGATCTTTTTTCTAATAATTCGTTAGTAAAGGCTGAATAGGGTTATGTGGCTGTGGGATTCTAGGAGTACAGTATGTCTGTGTCTTTACTGTTAAGGTAAAGCTTCTCTGAAAAGGTCCCCGTTATTGCCAGACCCTCAAGCCTAGAATCTGAGTAGTCAGAACTATCTGCTGTCAGGACTGCTCATTCTGCATTAGCAGTAGTTGTTTGTCATCTTTTCTAGGAGTAAGATGCAAAATAATAAGAAATGAGATCAACTTTCACAATGTGAAGAATTGTTTATGGAACTTAAGATTCATTACAAGACACAAAGTAGAAATAATGGAGAAGAGCTGGATGGGTTGAAACCTGCAGCTCACTTAAGCCTTTGTACTGCTGCGCAGTGAAAGATTGGAAGGTAAATCTGGGTGCCATTTTTGTTACACTGACCAAATGAGAATGTGATCAGGGCCCTAATTTAGAGAAAAAATATAGAGCTAGATGAACATCTCACCTGCCAATAGCACGGCAGTAATAGAGGGGTCCACAGTGTGCAAGAGGTTCCAGTACTGGGAGATTCCAGTCCATGAGCTTAGCAGACCATCAGCTCTGCAGTGTGCTGTGGTGCATGTGCTGGTATCCAGGGGTGGAGAACCAACATTCTTCCCCCATATTCCAGCACCCCTTGCACAAAAGGTAACTTAAACACATTTCAGAAACTATGGACAACACTCAAGAGAGGACTAGACTGCCAAGAACAGTACGAAATTACAGTCTGACTTCCCTCCCTTCAGCTCACTAAATATCCGCTCATGTGGCTTTTCTTGGCTACTTCCAGTTCTCTTGCAGGGTGTGTCAAAAACTAGCCCAGCCTGAGCAGCTCAAGGATCACTTGTGCCAAGACCCATCAGGAGTGGATTACAGGGCTTTCTGGTGTCTCCTAAGTTTGCACTTGGAATCACAAAATCACAGAATGGTTAGGGTTGGAAGGACCTCAAAGATCACCTCGTTCCAGCCCCTCTGCAATGGGCAGGGAGCCTTCCACTAGGCCAGGTTGCTCCAAGCCACATCCAGCCTGGCTTTGAACACTTCCAGGGCAGGGCATTCACAACTTCCTGTCCACTGTCCATGTCATAATTGGCACAACTCTGAATTTATTGGGATGCTGCAGCTTGCTGTTCAGTCAGGTGCCCTGGCATGGCCTGGCATCGTGAATCTTGAGGTCTCCAGGACAGGGACCCCACCAGTAGCTTGTTTTTGGCCTGCATGCTTGGGATTCCTTCAGCAGAACTTAGCTGCTACACTTCCCTTGTGGTATAGGAGGGATGAGCTGGCCTATGCCTCTGACTCTGGTGTGTGGGAGGCACACATTATGACTTGGAAGCTGGAATGTTCTCCTGGATCCCATAAGTTAGACATGATTGAGACATGGTTCCTGAGAAGTGGCTGAAGAAACTCAAATCTGAAAAGGAATACTGCCTCCTTTCCCCATCAGATTCAGGTAATATATTTGAAGGTTTATAATGTTATTCATATTTATCATTGTATATGCATATATCAGTGTATCTGCTTTGTGTTTCCTGTGGGGAAGGGAATGCTTTTGAGTTTAAAGACACTTTTGGATAAAATACAGAAGCAGCTTTGGGAGCAGGAATACTCCTGACTGGCTTATGCTGCACAGAATTTATTATTAATATGTGGCAAAGGAGGGCATTCACTCCAGTCCCAGTGCTACTAGGTTTCAATAGACATAAATAGGAGTTTTGGAGGTCTGTTTCTGCACACATTTAATGCATAAAAACTTATGGCCCAGAAAGATCTTACTGCAAAGAAGTGTAATGCTGCAAAGTTTATCTTTTGGATTCACTATGTGCATACATACATAGGTGTGTGTGGGAGCAAGGGAACAGGGGAAGAACATATGTCATCTTCCCTAGGCTATTTTAGTCATTTAACTGCCCAGAAATCCTTAAAGGCACCTATTCTGTTTGCCATGAAGGGAATGCAGACTCCTGGTTTTATGGATCATGTCTAAATTAGACGCCTATGGCAGGCAAGTGAACCCCAGGGTGACCCTTGTGTTAGGGGGCTGGGTGTCCTCAGAGGGCAAAGAAGGTGCCCCTGACGGGGGAGAGCCAGGCAGTCACCTCAAAAAGGGGCTACAGAAGCCCAGGGTCCAGCTAGTGCTTACAGGAATGTTTTAAAATTAGTATCATACAGTTCTGCTGTAGCTATGACTGTGTGGCTGCCCTGCCTTGCCTCTGAGGCACCAGGTCATGCACTGTGCTGAAGCCTGTAGACCTGAATCTTTTACTGCATTTTGACCTAAAAATCTTACTAGCTGTTTTAGCAGGGCTTTTGCAAAAGACACTTCTAAAGAGACTGCTTTCTTATGCCTTTTTCTGGAATCTGAAAGACTAAATGAAAAGAAACTTCTTGTTATACCAGGACATGATAGATGCACTTCTAAATAAATACAGATTCTGTCTTCAACTTTCTATTTCCACTTGCATCTAACAGGACTCAACATCAGATGCTTGTTAACATATGTGGTAACATGCAAGATGTTAAACATCTGCAAAATCTTCTGATCATTTTTGTAATGTCTGAAAAGTTAGACATAGCTTGCAGGGAATTTCCACTGAAAAGAAACAAAATTTGGAGGACATCCCAAGTTAAGTCATTCAATATTTATTTGCCAATGCACTGGATGGTATTATAAGATGCCAAGATAAATTCAAATTAACATGAAAAATATGTAGTCATGTTGGTTGTGGGTTTACATAAGTTGCTGGCACATTATGTTAAGAATTCTCAGATAAATAGTTGCCAGGAAAACAAAGTTCAAAGGAAAAAAAAAAATATGATACACTTGAGCAAGTGGCAGAGAAGAATGAAATTTTTATTCAGTGAAACTTTTCTTCAATAAAGCAATTAAATATGGAGAGGTATTCACAGACTGTTCCCAAAGTAATTAATCTCAAACACCTTATTTAAAATTTAAGAAAATTGGAGCCAAGATAAAAATAGAAAATATTGAATCTCAAATTAAAAATACAATAAATACAAATTTTTAAAAAGTAGAAAAATATTGCCATGAACATTTGTGTACCTAAACAATTCATTTAAGGTAAAACTTCCTAGATGCCTTAGGTGCCTTTGAAAACTGTAGGTAGGAAAATAATTTTTAAAAAGGGTTTTTGAAAGGTAAAGAGTAAAATTTTGAAAAACATAGTATTTTGCTTCAACTTGATTCTTTATAAAAATGACAATGCAGAATTTTGATATTTTATAGTACAAAGTTTACACTTAAAAGCATTTTTACTAGTTTCATAGCTTTTATTAATGTAGCCATATAATTGAAACCACAATCTAGCAAAGAAAGACTGAACAAGATCAAATAGTTGGCAGCTGAAAGTAAGCAAACATAGAAGCAGAACTAATGTTCAGTATTTTCTTAGTGAGGCTAATTTACCTTTGAGATAAATCATGTAGCTGTGCAGTAGATTTTTCATTGCATTAATTTTTTTTTAAAGTAAGGCTGTTGCCCTTTTTAAAAGCTGTTTAAATGCTTTTGTGTTCCTTGGCTGAACTACTGTATTCTTCATGGGGTACGCCCTTTCAGTTGATTGTCCCACCTGGTTTAATTGTTTCCTGAGACTTTAGATAATCACACATCCCTTTGAGCCTCTGCTTCATTAATCTAAGAGCATTTTTGGATTCACTAATTACAGGGTTCTGAAAATTAAGTCTTGGATTCCGTGGGCAGTATCTGTATGTTGTTAAAAATATCTGAGTATTGATTTTCCATACTTGCTATTGAGTTACTTTCCTCACTATCTGTGATTTGAATGAAGTTAAATGAGATATTTTTAAGCTTTGATTCTGAACTGAATTTTCAGGCACAACAGAACCTGCTGAAATGTAGAAATATTTTTGGTTTTCAGATCAATCAAAACATTCTAAAGGGCTTTCTCTCCTCCTTCAGTCTTACATTTTTCTCAATTTTCTTGGAATTACACTATTCCTAGTATTTACTAATTAAAGACTGGCTTGCTTGCATGATATTTTTAATGTCAGCAGCCTTACTCCCATAATATCCAAGAAAATACTTTGTATTGCAAGTCTGCATTCCTCTGAAATACAGAGGGAGGGATGAGATGTCAAAGCCATACATTTTATCTCCCCCATTTCGATAGTTTATATTTTTTCTTTCTCCATACTCTCATTTTTTCACTCTAAGGCCCCCTCAGGATGGATGCTAAAACACTGATAAAACCTGTGCACCACAAAAGGTGCTAGTTTCCAAGTCAGTAAATGTGAAAGAGATTATGATACAATGAAATCTATTACTTAAAAGGTAAAACTAAGCTGCTGCTGGTAATAGAAAGTCATAGAGTCATAGGGCATGCACTGCTCTCTCATTTCTGTTGAATAACATTATTATTCTGGGCTTTTAGATGGAAATTTTTGAAGGCAATTAGTAGGCATTACACTCCATGTTCTACCAGGTTTTCACTCAGGAATTATCCTTCCAGAAGATGGGACTAGAAAGGTGTGATCATAGAATGCAGTTCGATTCCTCATATTGTTAAGTCTCTTATATTAAAGCAAACTACTCCATGACAACTTACAATTTCTTTTAGACAAGTGGCTGCTTAGATGGATACTGTGTAAACCATGGAAAATCACTCACAAAAGGAAAACAAAGACTTTTAGAGGGGTGCAAGGCCCAGAACTTTTCTTGGCATATAACAGTCAATTGTAGTTGATTCTCATGGTTTTAGTCAATTTCTCATTTTGCCTTGCAAGGCATATTTTTCTCCAAGGGAGGATGACCCATGTAATGGCTTTGCTTGACCTACCCTAATCCCCACCACAACAATTTCAATACTTAATAAACTTATTCTTCCAAATAGTTGGAACTGCTGCTTTATTGTTTTATAGTCTTGGATTACGACCTGGATTGTCTTAATCTTAGAATCAAAACCATGCTTGGTAATGAGAGGAAATATCAGGATAAGCTTCATTAACTGCAGGCAAGCAGCTAAGAACACAAACATCCAGGAGCATGTCCAGTGCAACTCTTTCTTGCCTACACTACAGCTGGTGCTGAGAACTGGAAGGCTGTGTGTTTTCGGAGACACTGAATGTACAGGGAAGGAAAATAGCAAGTCACACCACACTTTATATTTTAGGCCACATCATTTTATGTCCCTTTTGTGGGAACAATTCTACTGTGAATTTTCACACCTGACTAGATTATCAGTGGGGAGGAGGGGAAGCTTAAAGAGGGAATTCTGTTTGATTTACTCTTCTTTACACTCCTCTGTCATCAACTAAGTAACTAATACTCCTTAGCAATATTTCCTCTAATATCAGAGTCATGACTTTGCTTGCTTAGATTCTGTCAGTCTCAAGCATATATTTTCATTTGATGTTTTCCAGATATTTCTTCTAGAAATGTTGTTGAAACCTTGAAACTTGATTATGAATTGAAACCTTGAAACTTGATTATGAATTGAAACTTTGGGGTACTGAAATTAGGTTTAAGGCCACACTGTGGCACCACTGTGGGGAGGGTAGCAGAGATTTTTCAATATGTACCAGCTGTGAATCTGTGTTCTGTGCAGCCAAGCAGGATCTTGCTGGAATATTTTGAGGTAATAGCTCACATTAATTTTGCTGTTACCAACAGTATAATTTCTACCTCTGTGTAATGTATATATCCATGATGATTTGTTCATAATGAGGTTACAAAGAGGCAACACAAAGAGACAAAATGGGAAATAGCTGTGTGGACATGACAGACCTTACCCATACAATCTTGCAGCTCTCATCTGTGTTCAAGCTCAAGGAATGTAGCTCAATTATTTTCATGTCATAGTTTTCCAAAGAATGTTTTTCCTTTAGAAAGCTGTTGATCAAAATAACCACAAGATAAAAATCGAGTTGTGCAAACATTTCCTGTTACAGCTTCTTTTTTCCCCTAAAGTCTTTAATATTTGAAAATCTATCCTTGAAAAACTAAAAAAAACCCAAACAAACAAGAAGATAAAAAACCCCTTGGAACTTAGATTATAAGAATGTGGAATATCTAATCATAAAATTAAGAGCTCTGTAAATCCCTAAATACCTTTTAATTACTACTTGAAGACAAAAACTAAAAGGGAATCTGGATATCTATGCTATTAGGTTTCCACCTTGAAATTCTGTGAAGGGAGAAATATGTTGTGTCTCAAACCACTCCTCCTGCTGGGCAGCATCCTGTGCTGGAGAGATGGGACAAATACAGTTGGACTGATGAGATTATTATCCTCTGTATCACCCTAATCTAATGTTTTGTAAGTCATCAAGTCCAGGTATTTAATCACCTGTTTGGCCCTTATCCTAGGTGTCCCTAGGGAGGACAAGAGACTAAATATGTGCTGAACTGACTGTCTACCTCTCATTGTGATTAAAAAGATATAACTGCCAGAGTCCATTTTCCATGCTGGTTTTAAAACCACTGAATTCAGTGGAATCACTCTGGTTTATAAATGTCATCCTTGGGAGTAGAAAATGACCTTGTGTCCCTTTTCTTTCCACCACAAAGTTCCTCTTTCAGCTTTCCCATGTTGAGCAAGGACAGATTGGCACGTGCTACTACTGCACATTTCCCTCCCAATTACCCATTTCCTCTCCTCTGTGCATTTTTGGCACAACGTGTCATGTTCTGAAACCTCACATACCTGAAACATTTGGAAACACTGAGTTCTGGACACATCTGGTTATTAGATTCGAGATGGCTGCCCCTTCTGTGAATAAAATCCTCACAACTGCCATAGGAAATTCCATTAAATTTTCCCCCTCTATGTTAAAATCTTGCCTCCAATATTTTACTGCTTCATTTATTAATAAATAAATTTTATAGTATCCATGAAAAACACTGCAGAAGCTTAAATGAAAAATGTTATTTTCAGGACAAGGATGTAAAGTCCTCTTCTTATCGGTGAGAATATTCATCCCTCACAGTTAAATTCAGTGGCAGAGGTTGCCATCCACTGTGATGAATGCTCAGTGACAGGTTATGGCCTTTGGGAAACAGTTCTGTAGATGAATAGAAATAATGTTTTTCTGTATACTTTTACTGTGAAAATTTGTGGCCATATGATCAGCGAACACTTTCTTGTAAAGTTATAGTGTGAGCAGCTTGAGAAACCTGTTGTTTGACTTCAGCCTACTGATGTTTGACATCAAACTGGCACACAGAAAGACTCTTAGTACAAGCTTCATCCTCTGTTCTTAGGAATTAGTAGAACAGTGTCTTCAGAAATTGCTTGACTCTCCTCTGCTTGCTTAGAGTAACATTTTTCCAATGCCAGCAGAGTGCAAATGAGAGGCTGGCTGCAAACTTAATTGCTGAGTAGCCTTGTTGAGCTAGCAAATTGAGGATCGTCAATTGTATGCCATTGAATTCTCTGTGTTATTAGGCTTCTATCAAAAGGAGTTCTTTCTCCTCTGAATTTTAAACATCACACTATTTCCACTTTGGATGAAAAACCCCAACCAACTCATTAAAATTTATTATAAAATGATCAAGGATCCACTTATATGTAATCTCTCCTGTTTATAATATTTTTTTTTCTTCAGTGAACAAAAATTTACTTCTCTTTTGAAAAATAAGGCAGACACTACAACATGTTATAAAGAGAATTACTTTGTTTTTATATCTTGCTCACTGAAGGAAATATCCATTAATTTTATTAACTCATCCTGTAGTAAGCTGGTGATCAGGTAATAATTTATAAGTACTTTTATTTCTGGTAAATGGGTGAAGAACTTAACTCCAGTCACAGCAATGGCAGCTTTTACTAACTCCAAGCCAAAAGGTTATGGATATATCTGAAGTAACTTGGATAATGCTGTGCCTGCCTGTGACAAGTTGTGAATTTAGGGCTGATATAAGTTTAAGGATAGCTACAGAATGAGGAAAACATTCCATAGGAGGGGATGGAAGAGGTGTATTAGAATCTTTCACTACTTCTGTATCTATAGATTATTACATACTTTAACATTAAAGACTTAGCTGAGTTGCTGTCCTATTGAAGAGACTGGAAATATTTACACAGATGGTGATTGTACAGTATCAGTATCTTCCTGAATTAGTGTTCAACATATTTAGAGAGAAAAAGAAATTATTATGACCCTAGAAGTCTATTTACACTTGCTACCTTTTCTCATGGCCTGATGCCCAACAGCTGCACTAACAGGAGACATTATCAGCCCTAATTGTCCTTCACCTCCCTCCCTGCTGGAAAGGACCAATCTGCTGACAGAGCCAGTGTAGTGTTTCATTTTAAAGGGCATTGGTTAGCTTAAACAGTGGGGTTTTGCTAACTTGACTCTTTTTGGCTGAAGTTAATTAGGGGTCTTGCCAGCCTCCACCCCTTAGGCCAGCTGCTTATGGGCTCCATGTGTGTTCACATCCTGAAGCACAGTGTAAGTAATANGTATCATATAATAAAACCAGTAAAATGAGCAAATATGTTAACAAGGAGAACTAGTAATTTAAGCCCCAACAGCTATCAAAAAAAGATGGTAAAATCTGGTTTATTTATGTATAAAATATTATACATTAAAATATCATTATTTTTGCATAAAATTAACCCCTTGCTATATTGTTGATATCAAGACACTGAAAAAACCCCCCATCTGTAGCTAGTTCTTGTATAATTTGTTATTTGTAACTGATACTGGGGCTTAAAGAAACTTTCTCAGTTCCCTAATGTGGAAGCTGGATTTTGAAAGCAGAGACTGCTTCCTTTGCTGGTAATAGTAAGGATTTTTTCCTGTTCTTTCTTTCCAGTGAAGAGTCTGTTCCAAGTGCACTGGCAGATGGGGTGAGTGTGAAACCATTTTTTTCCCTTTTACACTCAGCATTCACTGCAGCACCCTGTAGCCAAGGAAGGAATGGGTGGAAGGTAGGAGTGCTCAGTGACAGTGGCCTCCTGGAAAACCTGGTGGCCAGGGCCTCTCATGTACTGTGCCTGGGCAATTATGTGTTCCTTTGTAGCTTTCACTGTCCTATAAGTTTACCTTTGTTTTCTGTATTCCTGGGTCAGTTTGTGTCTTCAAAGAGCTCTTTCAGAAAAGATAAATCTTACCTTAAATATTGGCAAAATATGCTTCAGATGTCTGGGTTTAAAAGCTCAGATTCTTAAACTGAATCGAGGCTGGAATGTTCAAAGTGGTGGGGCATTGCTCATCACTCATTTGTTGCAAGACTTCAAGATGGCCAAACTCCACTTTTGCAAACACCTAAATATCTCTTGTTTTAATTTGGGTGTGCTGTGCCTCCAGCAGTGTTCACAGCTGGGGAATTCAGAGACCATTACCAAGTAATGCAGGGAAGGATAGTGCTCAAAGGTGGGATATGTAGCTGCTAACCGTTCACACAGTCTGGTGAGCTCTGGGAAACATCAGTCTCCCAAACTTAGAACAGGACTGGGAAACTCCCATGTATCTGCCTGGAGCAGTGACTCATGGCTTGGGGTGCGTGGGAGGAGCACCCTGCAATTGTGAAACAGTCTTTTACCTGCACAAAGTGGACTCTGCCTCCTGCCATCCAAGGACTTGTCCGTGCAGTTTAGCCACTGTTCTTGTCTTGAAAACAGTTTAATTAGTGACTGAAAGTGGCATCAGAAGGACTGGGATTGTTCCCCTCTCCAGAGCTTAGTTGTGCTGCTGTCAGGGGTGAGAGTTCACATCACTTCCAGGAGAGGACCAAAGCACCTGTTGCTGCATGAGAACAGTTGAAATTCCTAAAACTTTCAGTGGATGTACCTGCCAAAGACATTGAGACTCAGCAAGTGGCTGCTTCTGGAGTAGTGATTTTTTTTTATGGTGCTGAATCTCTCAGTAACACCAGTTGAACGCTTCTTAGGATTGAGTAGCCTGGAGGAAATCTGTTATGCTTCAAGATAAAATGCATTGAGGAAAGCCAACTAAGGGGAAAATTCAGTTTCTTTATGTGAGGCAAAACCCAGGAAGCAGAATTACAATATATACTGTATACACTAGATGGCAATGTAATACCTGCATAAAATGGTTGCCTCCAAATTCAACAAAAAGTGCTTTCAGGTAGGCACTACGAGCTGTTTCAAAGTAAAGGCTTTACCTTAATTCTTTTAGAGGGAGCAAATATTCTAACATGGGGTAAAACCTAGGACCAATTTTTACCCGTAGAGGACCACTGAATTTGATTCTTTCTTGTTCTTATTTGTTTAATAATTTTCAGAACAGTGTATTTATTTGTCACAGAGCTTAATAATTATTTCAGAATATTAACTCTGTTAGTATGTAATTTGACCTTTGTTAGGTTTTGCACCTTCTATGCCTGTTTGACCCTAGCTCAAATAGCTTTGAAACATCCTTCCCGTATATTCCCTTTAGAATACTTTAGACACTGTAGATGTTCCTTTTTCATTTCCTCTTTTTTTTCTCTGATGAGCAAAAGCCTGTGTAATAGCTTGGTAATGTTTCTGGGACATAAGGAAGCCCTGTTGAATGGATATCTCCAGTTCACCTCTTTCTCAGCCTTTGCTGTGCCTTTCTGGATTTAGCCCAGGCGTGGATGAACCTGTGATAATATTTGATTTAAAACATACTGTACCGTACATTAGCTTTTCATATATTTAGGTGATTGCCTCATTCATCTAGAACCAGTGCTGAATACTCAATAAGGCTTTGTACTGTAATGAGAAGCTTCTTCTCAACTATTTTGTGGTTTTTTTGTTTGTTCATTTATTTTGTTTTTTCAATTGTTACAACTTGTTTCCTATACTATTTAAATAAAATTTAAGTGAGATCTGCTCTCCTGAGCTCATAGCAGAAATTCTGATTGATTCTTTTGTAGCACTGTTGTCATTAAGAATAAAACAGGGAAATTGTGTTGCAGCTTTTGAATGATAATAGAAAAAGTTAACACTGCAATTTTAAAATGTTGAACTTTTGATTTAGATTCAATTCATCCTCTTTGCAGCTAACTTTGTTGTGTCATCAGAATTAAATGCTTCTTAGTGAAATTCTTGATGCTGCTTTCAGTCAATGAAATATTAGTGGGACATTCCAGGTGGTTTTCTTCAGTGTGATATCTGTGTATGAAGAGCTACAGTAACAGAAGGCAGCCATCAGTAATACCACATGTCCCTCAAGAATCCACCCTGTTGAATATCAGTCTGTATCCCAAATAGCTGCTAATTTTATTTTCCAGATTTTCATTTTCTATCCCACAATTATTTTTCTAGTATTTCCCCCACTAGATCAGTCCATCTCTCTCTCCTTGCTTATTATTTCCGTTCTATCTACCCATCTGCTTTTTTTAGCTACCTTTTCCTTCCTCCTGTCTCACTGTATAGAACATACAGGGAACAGGAACTTATATATTGGCTTAAAGAGAATTAACTGAAATATTTAGGTTTTTTTTTTTTTTTTTTTTAGTCCTGGGATGTGGTTTTTTTTTGGTATTACTATTTTCTTATACCTTTGCTTTAACATCTTACAAGTTCAATTGATTGTTGTCTCAACAGAGCATATGAATGTAAGCATAAACATTAAAATACAGAAATGTACAACACTGCATTTCATGCATGACTAATTGTTATCATGTATTCATCCTGAATGTACCTGCCATACCATCATACAATGGCTTGGAAAGGGCCTTAAACACCATCTTGTTCCAAGCCACCTGCCATGGACAGGGGCACCTTCCACTGGAACAGGTTGCTTAAAGCCACATCCAGCCTGGCCTTGAATAGGGATGGGACCTCTTCCTTCTTGTTGCCTAATGTGATGAGAGCTCCTGTGCTATGTTTCCTTCCTTAGCCTCTTTTCCTGCAAGCACCTGCTCTTGCTGTTGAGGTTGACAGTGGACCAATCCTTGAACAGGGACCTCTGCTACAAAGCAGCATGAGTCTGTGTTGTGCTGCAGTACTGCTTGCCTCAGGGCTTTCTTTTAAGGTGAAACAGAAAGTGAAAGTGAAAATTGAATTAATTCATTAATTTATGGAAAATGCCTTCCCTAGCCTGGTAGTATGGCCTTAGATAAAAGCTGCTTGGAAGTTCTCTGTGAAATCCCTTTGGTGTTTTTGATTGCTGAAGGGACCACAGAATAAATTCCTCCCTTCCTAATGCTGCACATACTATCACACATCTTTCACTGGAGACATTTTGTTACTGTCATATTATCAACAAGTTAAAAATATTAATTTTTAAAGCTTATTAGGTAAATATCAAAAATATCTCTGCTTTGACTACAGCTGGCTAGAGAATGTATTTTAACATCTGTTATTTGATTTATATTTTAATTTGACACTTTAACACAAAGATGTTTGTCCTTTTGGTCTGAGTGAGAGATTCCTTTGGGGTATAAAATTAGCAGCCTTGGGTAAAAGATGTCTTCATACCTGCATATGGAGCAGAAGATTAGTATATTAAAGGAAGTAATTTTACACAATTAATTTTTTCACACAAGTGAACAGCAATCTTCACTTGAGTGTAGAAAAGCAAGGCAACCTGTGCAAAACAATTGTTTCACTCTATAATTTTGGAGCTATAATCTCATGTCATCAGGATATTCTATATCAGATAAATTTCCTTGCTTTATAAGCAACTGCACAGTTCCAGGTGTTGGAAAAGAGCAGAAGCTGTTCCATATGTTATTCTATTTTAACATATAAAAAATGTCTATTAAGTAAGAAGTGAAAGGTCTGTGTAATTGGTTTAGCCTCAAGACATAAGTCTTCTATATAAGTAATTTTCACAGTTCTTACTAGCTTATTCTGCAAAGTGGCTTTCTTAAGCAAGAGGGGGAAAGAAAATTGCTTCACTGGTAAACTGACTTGATTCAAGAATTACTGACTTATTGAGATAAAAATGAAAACTTGTATGTGTCTCTCTTTGATCAAAAATTCCCAAGATAAATCAAAATTAAGAAGCATCTAGTAAGTCATGGATGAATGAAATGCCAGTATAACTGTTTTGCAGTGGAATGCCAGCCTGTCTCTGTGGCACTTACAGACTCTCAGCCCATTTAGTGCTTTGCAATTTCTAACAGAAATTCCATTTTAATTTTGTTTCTATTTACAGTTTGTTACATGAAACATAACAAATCTGATGTGAGTTGTCTCTCTTTGTCGTAAATTAGGTACTCAGACTATGGTGATGGTTACAGTAGCATGTATTTATTTTCTGTTTAGGTTGGATTTACACTGGCCCCTGCAGTGTTAGGATTGATTGGTTGGTGATGTATTTTCCTTCCTTTAAGTTCAAAGCCTTCCCCATAAGGGTTTTTATTTAATTATGAGGTTCTAGTTCCGAAAATGAAAATAGTTGTAGAGATAATTCTCACTGCAAATCTGCATCTTTTCTCTAGTTGCAATGTTCAGACTGGACAGCTTTGCTATATGACTGTTTTCTAGGTTAAAATGCATTAACTGTGGAGTGAGTTAAAAACTAATCTTGACCAATTTAGCATGAAATGCCCACAGTACTTGTGGTGCTCTGCAAAGCTCTTAAGTTGAGTCAACGCAGCAGCTGGCTGAAATTCCCAGAGAGAAAAGCCATATGACTACTACCTTGAAAACAAGACAGGTTCAAAACCTCTAAGCAGTAAAAATTTTCACATTCACATTTCCAGTTATTTGACCTGTGTGTTTTGGAAAAAAAATCTTGCAACCCTTTGTTGAGCAATTGTTTCTTTAAGCATTTGCATTTTCTTTGACGTCTTGGCTTATTCAGAGAGCCTGCTTTGTGAGTGAGCTCATCAGAAGCTATGCTATCTGGAAGCCAGGCTTCCATTAAATGTGCCTAAGGATACCATGTGGGCTGTGAAGAAGTATGGGGTTTTTTGAAGCTTTTCCCAAAATGCTTCTTAAAAGAAACCCACCTTGTTGAGCCGATGGCAATGGTTATGCTCTCAAAGTGAAAAAGGTATTCAGGATTATCTTAGTCATCTCGTTGACAATCTTTGATCTCCTTGCCTTTAACACTGGAGAGAAGAGGATGAAACAAAACAAACGAAACAAAAAAAAAAGCCCACTGCCCACCAACACAGAAAATACGTCTCTTTCTTCAGTATACAAATATGTGGCTGTTTTCTAAAGTATAAAATGTCTTTTATGTTTTTGTATATGTACTAGACTGATATATAAAACCAAGAAGTTATTGAAAGTACATCATACCTAAGTTGGGTGCTGAATTCCCTGTCCCCCATCCTAAGAAATGGTTGTATTTATGCTGCACTGAAAGCTAAACTGGCCCTGTTCTGAAGAGGCACAGTCAGCATGCTTGCCAACTCCTTCAAGGAAGGAAATCAAAATGCAAAGAAAAAGTATTAGGGATGGTAAAAATAAACAATAAAATATTAAATGTTGATCAAGATGTGATGTAATATGGATGAATTAGATGAAAAGAGCAATTTTTTCTCTCTTCTCTAAGAAGCCACATTTTGTGTCTCCTGATAGCTGAAACAGCTGCAGGATTATGAAAAATTTGAGAACAAGAGGAGATAATTTGATAATTTGAGTATTTGTAAATCTCTAGGTAATTAAACTACTTCCAATCTGGTGAATAAAGAGCAGTGAGTACTCAAACATCTCTCAGTGCATTTCAGAACTCTCTTCTGGTATCTTGTACAGATTCATTGCAATAATTAGATGAGAAAGAACCAGTTGCTATTGCAGCCAACTACCTATGAGAAAAACAAATATCTGGGAAAGATGAAATAATGGAGGGCACCTGGGAAGGGAGTTTGGTTTTAGGAAGATAAGGCAGTGATAGTGCAAACTCCAGGAGGAGAGGAATAAAAAAGAAAATGTGAATTTAAGTTGGCAATGGATTACTATGTGACAAGAATAAAAGGAGAGATTTGGGGAGGGAACAGCAGAGGTGGAAGTACTAGCTGAGGAGGGAAGATGGAGAGCAGCTTTTCAAGAGGGAGAGAGAACTTGGAAACTTAGGCCAACAGCAAATTCAAGATTAGTGGAAGCAGTGTAAGCACAGCTCTGACAAGATGGTGAAGCGGGGAAGGAGCAGCCTGTGCTCATTCTGTGTGCTGAGCTCTTCTGGCAAAACTGCTATGCTGGTTTGTGAAACAAAACATGACACAGCATCGAGGGTTTGGGGATGGGGAGGTGTCAGTTCCTGGTGCCCCTATCCCCCAAGAATGTAGTCATAATTTTAGCTAACAACTTCTGTGAAGGGCTCTGCCAGCAGACAAACTCGAGAGGAAGCCAGGGTGGCGTAGCCCCCAGGTAGCAAAGTGCAGAGCTGCCTAACTCAAGCAAACACACCTTCAGAGGGATCTTGTTTGCACTTCAACTGGTTTCTGGTGCTGCTCGAGGCTCTACCTACTGAACTTGAATGGTGTAAGGCAAAAAGAAAGAGTGGAAAATCTCCAATTCAGAGTGCTGAGAGAGCATTTACAGGAAGTGGCTAATGGGAGTGCAAGGTCTGGTGATTAAAAAGCTTGCTGCAGCCTCCTGTCTTTGATCTTACCATGGTGCTTGTCCCATCGATCACTCCAGTTTATTGCCCTATCTATGCACATTTGCTCTTTGTGGGACTATTTACACAATCCATCCCCCTCAGATTATCAGGTGATTTACTCCCTGTCTACACAAAACCAATGCACAACGGGTGATCCCATTGATGTGCAAGTGGGTTTTATACAATTCAGTTGACACTGAAGTAAATTGCACTGCCATAAACTCACAGGTTTATAGTGTGTGTGCACAAATGTGGATTAAGGAGTTGGCAGAATATCAGTTACACTGATGTTGATTGCTGTACCGAACAAACTTCAAAATAGAAAGAAATTTATATAAGAAATATTCCAAGTACTATTTTGCGGCATTGTGACTCAGATTAAAACCTACCCTGAAGCAAATCATTCCATGGTTTAAAAACATGTAAACCCAAATCTTTCTGAATTGTTAAAAACAAAAAAAAAAGGGGGGGGGGGAAGCTAAGAAATTTGTTTAACATTTGGAGTACTGACTTCCCCTCCCCAACTGAAATTAGGGCAAAAAATACCTAAAAATATATTCTTTTTCCACAAAGGAATTATGAAACAATACAGTAAAAACATGGTTCCTACTCTCTGTACCCATAAAATAATTTCAATACTACTAACATACTTACATATGTTTAAATTTCCCAGGGACTTAAACTGCTATTCAATTTTAAGCATATTATTTACTGAAAATAATAAGGTCCTAAGAGAGAACTGAAAAGAAGACTTGCTGACAGAAGTAAAATAAGGAAATTAAAAAAAAACTAAAACCCACAGAATAATGCATGTAGTAACATCAGGGCATCTGCAGTGAGTTGTTCCCTGATCCGGATGTTAGGGAAAGAACAGCAGCTCTGGAAGACAGTGGATGTTGGTGGGGATGGCTGTGAAAGCACTAGTATCACTTTCCTGTCTCTAGTGTGCTTGTGCTGCTCAGGAAGAAATTTTCTTTTCTGCATTTGAGGGGGATGCTTCCATACTTCACTTTTACATCTACCTGTTGCAAGTTGAAAAAACTCTCCCTACGTGGCTTTCTCTTTTTCTGTACTACTGTTTAAACCTTAGGCTCTGATTCAAGTGTTTCAAAGCTATTTTGCTTCTTTTAATTGTGAGTCTTACCTTCAGAAGAAGCAGCAATAATGATTAAAAATTAAGTGTGGTACACTGAAAGCAGCCAAGTTGAAGTGTGATTTCTCTGATGCATCAGTTCAGGTTCCTTTACCAGACACCTCAGCAAGCTGGTACTGAGGTTGGATTGGATTAAGCTGATTGGTTCTGTATTTGAGAATTAATGATAAAGATGTAAAAATCAGCTCCAATGGTGCAACTATGAAATATTTTATGTCATTACCTCCCTTTGGGCAGTGTTATAACTTCTTATAAAAGCTAAGAGTGAACTATAGGCATTTAGCAGTTGCACTCTGAACTATGTGTGTTTAGCTAGATTTTGAATGAACATACAATATTTTCCTCTGCTCAGGATTTTTTTCCCCAAGAAAAATGTAAGAGGGCAAAAAAATTACATCTTATATACTATCAGGTGTAGAAGCCTGGCTTTCACAGAGCAGTCTCCAGTAGGAGAAAATAAATTTTCTGGTAATGGCATCGCACTTTGCTTCTGTAGACAGCAAATTCAAAGAACACTTAGAGTAAATATCAAGACATACAATACATCTCTTGGGATAGACATTAATTTGAATCCTGAATGATGTATCACTCTAATAAAGTCAAAGTCAGACAGAACTGAATAAAGGATGCCCTTCACCTGCTGCTTGGTCTGTCACACATTTTGGGGATGAAGTAGTGGATTACATTCACACAGCTAATGAAGGGTCTTAACAAATGAGAGAATATGCTAAAGAGACAGGGCAGTAGGTCTTGCTTCAATAAGAAACCAACTGTTCCCAAAGTGCTTTTTTTTTTTTTTGTCTTTTCCCCCTGAGAGTAATCTGTATTTGAGACTGTTGACCCGAGTGATCATTCCCAAATGATCGTCTTTGCTTCCGCTCTGCTTGGTCATTATTATTCTAAAGCTGAAGCTCTATGCTTTCCTAAGACAGTTCCACTTATTCTGCTTGTCTCAATAGGTGTTTCTAGAAGATATGTCTTTAATTAAGCTTAAGAGGAGTTAAACTAAAAATTCCAGGAAGGGTTTTAACACAAAGAATGAAGAACTGCTAAAGTTTAAATGTTGAAACGCTTTGGCAGAAATAATAAAGTATGTTCATTACATTTGCTAGGAAGGAGAGACTGGAATTCAACAAGCTGAACAATGGAAAAGATTTAACACTTGGGTATAAGAACATTTTAAAAATAAATGTATAGGGGGTGATTTTCCAAGTGGGACTGAAAGTTAAATTAAAATCAGATCAAGATGCATGAAAAGGTATTGCATACCGTTTTAGACTGGTGTTTTGTGATACACTGACATTATTTTGGCAAAATGAAAAGTAGCACTTTTATAAGTGAGTTCACACTGCCCTGTTAATTTCAGCCACAGAACTACAACAACATAACTGGTGAAGAAAGATGAATGTGATTGATTGGATAGAGTGCATGGATTAATAAGTGTCAGAGCAGAGAAAAAATGTGCAATGAAGAGAAATGGGGCATGGGAGGAGAAGGAAAACAGGTGTTGTGGCTTACTAGAAAGTTTATGGAATTTGGCACAGAGCATTATCTCACATTTAATGAAGCTGATGGCAAAGCTCCCACTAACTTTAATCATCTAGAATCCAGACATTTCCCAGGGTATCAAAAAAAAAAAAAAAAAGGGAAAAAAAGAGAGAGAGACATTGTAGAGGGGCAAAATAGTAATGAAAATATTGGAAAACAGCAACACTGAACAATACAAACTTGTCAGGAGCCAGCCAACATAAAAAAGTGATTTACTAATAATAATCTCATTCTATCTTATTGACGAACGGAATGCAACTACAAACAAAGGTAGAACTGCTTTAAAGAACTCCTGTTCTGTCCTCTGCATCTACCTAAGTAAATGTCCAAATGTTAACTCCTGTGAGCTACCATGGCTCAGAACAGTATGCCCGTTATTTTTGGATGACAGTGATGGTTTAGACAAACTCTGAGTTATGCTGTGTAGATGCTTCTAGCAATGATGAATGTAAGACAGTAGTCTCTTACGCCTCCTTAGGGAAGAAGAGGTGATCAGACAAATGTACCCTCTGATTTTGTCTCTTCAGGCTATTGATGTGTCCTTAAATTTAGTTAACTCTCTTTCCTCTAAAAATGGTCTTTTAATGTTGACTGAAGGACATCTGAACAAGACTGGTGGGGTTTACTACATGATATCTATTTTGAATGTTACCATTTCAGTAAGAGAATGACTTCAGTTTTCATGCTCAAATCACAGCTCTCTGTCTGTTCAAAGCCACCAGGGAGCATGACTTAAGCTGTTCAGTTTGCCACATATTGGTGAATATGTCTTCAAGATATTTTTAGCCTCTGAGCTGTGTCTGACAGTACCTGGCTGTACATAAGCTATGCACCTTATGCAGAAGGGAGGAAATTGCAAAAACAAGTTAAAAAGAAGCCAACCTGGTCTGTGCTTAAATTATCACTCTATTTCTTTTTTCAGTAGAAAAATCTGAATCACAAAAAAAGTAGAAATGGAAAGTGTTCTGATTAAGAGGTTATGAAACAAGTTGCTTGATACTATCTTGGGGTATAGGACTACTTCAAGGAAGGCTTTATGGGTAGTGGAGAAAGTGGTGTGGCTTTGTTATTATGTGGTACAGTTACATTCAGTGGTATATACTTTTTCTGCATTAGATTTCATGATTCTGGATTCAGTGATCCATAACCAGAAAAGGTCTTGAATTAATTTGCTTCTAAAATTCAATTGTTAATAGTCACAGCACCATGAACTGTTTATAATTACATTTGAGAAGTGCTTAGACATAGGAAACAAGAATTTTTTACTGAATGGATTTTTAATTCTGAGCAGCAGATCCTAGAGTTATTTTCATGGACTGTACCTAATAGTTTGGACTTAGAATAAGGGTCTTATAATAAAAATAACCTGTGCCATAGTAACTTTTATTCCCAAGTCAGTTACAGGATGTTTGTATGCAGGGGAGAATCCAGCACCATTACTGAATGAATCACTGAGAGGGACTAATACAGCTGAAATTTCTGTTATTGAAGGTAACAACTTTCTGTCTCTGGCACCTGGCTTTGCTCTTCATCAAAGCAGTTGGTGGATGCCAGGCCTACTAGATAAATCCTATTTCAGAATATATGTGGGAAAAACTTTCCTATGCAGCTCAGTTGCTATCACAGCCAAACAATGATGTCTGGGATGATATCAGCAGCCCCGGCCTCCCTCTTCTTTATCAGAGAGATGGCAACTGGGCTTTCTCGACTGTTCTTGGTTTACAGGTCATACATCTGCCTGATGGCAGAATATCTGTTATCTCTGTTAGCAGCTGGCATTTCTCTGTCTGGTAGAATGGGCTCTCACCACCCCTGCTGCCAGATGTGATAGGTTATCTCTGAGACTGATCGTAGTGCAGATCCTCATTTCTGGCAGTTCTGGGAGGGACTTGGTGGCTGCAGCAGCTGTGTTAGGCAGCAGGTTCTGCTGAGGTCCACCACATCTGAAAGGTTTATGTATAAACACCATAAAAAGAATTTGAAGGTTGTAGTTTTGGCAACTGTGGCTTTTCAGCAGCATTTCAGTAGAGATTATTTAGTTTTTCTATCTTCGAACTTGCAGTGCAGTAAAATGACTTGACCCACCTTGAGGAGCAAGGAAACTGCATTATTAATCATTACAAAAGTGTATATTTTATGCAATAATATGTGTTCAGGATCAATGATTATATATGCTTGTCTAATTATAATAATTACTATCCACTTATTTCTCTACATTTGAAAAACTGTTACCTTTTGGCTTAGATAGTGAAACTTAAAATTCTCCCATTATTGTCCTGTTTATAATGTGTTAATTACATATACTTCTGTCTTGTTCTGTCCCTGGCTTTTATATATCCATCCACATGAATTCTTTATTTTGTTAAAGTGCCTAATATTAGGTATAGATTTTATAGGCTGTTTTCATAGAGGGAGATCATGTATTTATGTTACCAAAGTGCAATGAAGAGCAAAGGGCAGAGATTGTGGCCACATGAAGCTTGTTGAAGCTGTATTTGCAAAGTAGATGAAGATCTCTGGGAATGGGAGGATCTGCTGGTAGCCAAGCAGAGCACTGAGTTTATGAGAAAGTGGGCACTGGAGTAGAGTAATACCTTGAAGGACAAATCTGTTAACAGAGATAATTATTTTTACACTGTTGAAAACCTTATTTGGTGTTTACTTATTCTGTTAATTTCTCAGAACATTTCTCTTTTTCCTATTCAATATGAACTACACAGGTCTATAATTTAGATAGATACATCCATCTTTAAATTTCCTTAAATGTTACTTTTGTGTCTGTTACATTTATTAAGCACTTGACCTCATTAATGTTGACAGAGACTTCAGCTACTGAGTGTATGCCAGTACTGACAAGAGACTGATTATGAACTTTGCTGGGATTTGAATGAGACCTAAATCACAGATCATAAAGGCAAATACGTATTGTCAGTGTCTGGGATTGTGTGTCTGGGTGCTTGATTACAAAGCTGACTGTCCCCAGCATATTCTATGGTCTAGCATTGGAAAGCTCAGCATGATGAATAAGACAGTTGCAAAATTCTGCAATTCTGCAAAATCCAATCATGTATGGATTATGAGTTTTTCATGTTTCATTTTAACTGTGTCCAATTTAAATCTGTAGGGCTGTAGAACTCATGAATAAGTTCCTGTGATGAAATATCATTAATATACATCACCCAGAATAGATATGTGAATATAGGTTTTAATTTAGTGTTGGGAGAAGTCTTTTGAATGTAGTAGAGCAGTGACTTTATTGGGATTTTGAGTAACACTTTAGAGTATTTCTGAATAACTTCTTAAGCAAACTGACAAGAAAGCTTCACAAAGTTTGTCTCATTTGAAACTTCTAGAATGTCTCTTGGATATTGCTGTCTACATGTGTAGAACCAAAGCAGTTTCCTCTCTCTTTAGTAAATAAAAAGGTTGAACACTGACATGCCACTCATTTAAAAATATCTTGATTAAGGTGCTTCTGACATAAAGTGTGTAAGTAATTTGGGACAATGTACTATCTTCCCTTGCTCAGGAACACTTTTGAAAATTTGCTGATGGCAGGTGTAACAGTCTGCTGTTTAGAAAGTGCTGCTCAAACACTTTGTCTTGTCTCCACTTCTCCATTTCAAAGTAAATGTGCTGTTTCTTCTCTGCCTGCCTCAGACCTTATTTCGCTGATCAGAGTTGAAAAAAGGCATCCAATATCCTAAAATGACATTAAAGGGTGATACCTGTTGCTCTGAAGTGGCAGTAATTGTACCTTGTAGTCAAGATTTATGTCAGGGCAAACTTGCTCATCAACCTTGATTTCAGGGAATTTAAATCTTTAGTATGAATGTCTCTAATCCAAAACCATTTTTGCTTTATATTACCTACAATGCCTCAATCCATCCTGCTGTAAGGATAAACATGTAACATCTATGTGCAGGGCATTATTTAATGATATTGCAGATAGTTTTGTATACAGATAGCAGAGTTCGTATAAAAGTGTTAAATGAGTCCCTGTGTGTTATAATTGTGTTCTACTTTGAGCTATTTTCCTTCTGCTGCACAACTTATCTACTCACAAATGATATGTTTACAAACATGCTTCTTGTTAGAATTATGATTCCTAAAGTCTTGAGTTTAGATGAAGAATCTTTTATGTCAGTACAGCAGAAAATACCCTCTTCAAGGGAGTGAAATACACAAGCCACACAAAAACAGAAGAGAGAAAGTAGTATTATTCTAATCTCAGTATTAAGTACATAAAGAACCAATCCACCAAAACTGAATGACTTGCCTCAATGTAATCCAAATTTTTTTGTGATAAAGCCAAGAAGATGATTTTGTTTTCCCTAATGCTTAACCCCACCCTTCTTTCACAATATTCATTATTTTAAAACAATCCCTAAATCCTGTTCACATCAAATAAGAACAAAAGACATCTTTGCATCTTGACAGGCACACACTATTAATTTGCAAAGAATGCTCAAAGGTTTGACAGTATAAATCCTGCAATACCTGATAGCTTATTGATGTGTTCCTTGTCCCCAGGGTCTTTGATACAGGGATTAAGGTTTTTTTTACATTCTTCTTTTACCTACATGTCGAATGCTATCTATATGTTAAAATGTTCCATCTGCTTACTCATTATTGGCAAGAGAAACAAATTTTGAAACTTCTTCTGGCACGTCTCCATCCCTAAATCTGCTGCACATAGCTGTTCTAATGTTTCCTTTTTTATCCAGAGTAGGCACAGTCACTCTTTGTCCTCTATAGAGCAGATCAGTGCACAGGGAAATCTCATCTCAGCCCCAAGCACAACTTGACTCCTGTGGTGTTTCGGTACTTTATTCTGGCCATCTGTGTCTTACTGCTTCAGCAAGTTTCCTCTTAGTATTGTCATTAAGCATTTTCTGCATGCAGACTTTGCACTTGGAAATGAGCAATGTTGTGTTAATCTAATTCTAGTGAATCAGCTAGACTGTGTAAATTTGCAGGGACACGTTGTTTGGACCAGAATACATATTTCCTTTCTCCCCCCCGCCCCGTATTTCCTATTTTCCTTTCTTTTTTTTTTTTTTTTTCTTCTTGCTGCTAGTCTTCTAATCACTTCCTATTCAGATATCTGTCCTATTGCCCATTACTAGTTACTTTATTCAGGAAAGAAACCCTGACTTCCTCAGGAATATAGTGCGTCTTCATAACTGAAAAGTATTCATCAGACCTTCTTGATTCTAAGACATGATGCAAAGACATTTAAGTAAGAGGAAGGGTTCACTAAGCAGTTCAATTTTCAGTGCCGATTTTGGATTCCTGTCATCTGCTGAATATTAAATACAGACCATCCAGTGGTGTAAGAATATAAATGTGCTTTTGAAGAAGGTAAAGAAGCTTCTTTTCTAATACCATTCTGAAAAGGTATCCTGTTTTCCTTGTGAGAGATCTTTAAAATAAAGCAACACAAACCAAAATAAAAGCCAGATTTTTTTTTTTTTAAAAAAAAAAAGAAAAATAAGACTTCATATTTTTTAAATAATTGTAACAATCAGATGTCTGTTAGTGATGGGATGCCTGTTTCTTTAGCTATTCTTCACAGCAAACAGATGCTTCCTACCATAAAACATTAATCATCTAAATAGATGATGACAAATGAGCAAATATGGCAGTCAGGAAACACAAAGAAACTTCTTGAGCCACAGTAAAAGTGGGGAAAGATGGAAGTGGGTAGCTGAGTAAAGAAAACTGACAGCTTCTGCATAGACCAAAGTATCACCTGGATCAGGTTGACAAGTGCAACTGAGAACAGAGGGCTTTGGGGCACAGTACCTCTATGCTTGCAGTGCTACAGGGTCCTGGAAATTGCTTCAAGTGCAAAATACTTCTACTTCTGGGACGCCAATGTTCCATCTTCTTTAAATTATGCAACACATTTTCCTCTGTTTATTGGTTTTGAGTTCAACAGAGGGGACCTTAACAATTCAGGAACCATAAATCCATCTCTTTTTGAGCTTGTGAAGCCTGGTCCAAGGAAAAAACACCATAGTCAATGTGTTCATACATTTTTTCCCCCTTAGCTGTGAAGCACGCTATTTTGCAGGATGATGGCAGAAATGCAGAACAAGCATGAGAGGGCTCACTGCCACTGCTGCAAGGACAAGTGGAGTCATCCCAGTGATGGTGAAGACAGCAGCTGTCATAGAGCCCTACTGTCACATGGATGTTACTAGCAGCTGTCTGGGCTGGCTTTTTAGCTTTTTATCACTAGTACAATTCCAGAAGCTAGTTTTGTTGTTACTTGAGGAAAATTTTTTATTCTTATCTGTTGCTTATTCTTGTGTTACTGACAGCTTTGCACTGCTCAGTTGCATGGGTTTATTGGTCAGCTACAAACTTTTTAGTGGTCCACTTTTTGAGGACATGAGTTAATTCAAGTTAAATGCTTGCTGGGATTTTTTCACTGAATGGGATGCACAGACACTGCTTGTTTACTGTTACCCTTTTATAGCTGGTAGTGACAGAGCCCCTGTGGTAGGGAGCAAACTTTTCTTAGCCTTATTTAATATCTCCATTGTATAATAGGCTACACAGCCCTACTGAGTAGAAACAACTTCTTAACAAAAACAAAGGGAAAGAAATGTCATCTTGAGAAGGCTGGTAATGACCTGTGTGAGATTTGCACAGCATTGATTTAATCTGAACAAGACTGTCCTTATTAAAAAAAAATCCTCTCACATGAGTGGAAAAATCCTCCCTGATCCCACTACATGTTGGATGAGGACATTTTTAGATGAAACTTCTTTATATAGTTGTACCTTGAGCATTCTTTGAACCTTCCAGAAGAGAAATTGAATTTACTACTTTTTTTTTTTTTTTTTTTTTTTTACTCTGAGGATGAATGTAAGTGTCAGAAAACTAAATTTGCTGTAATGGGTGCTCCACAGCAGCTGAAAACCCTTGGGTGAAGGACTCCAACTGCTGGCTTGTGCTGTGGTCTGGCACCTGTGAGCCAAGTGTGGTGAGAGCCTTGGATAATGCGAGAGGTTGATGAATGTATGATAGTTTGACATATTTTTTTTCTTCATAACAGCAAAGCAGTTCTGAAAATATACAAATGCATTCTAAATGTTTGGCTCAGGTTGTCAGATTTATTATTCTTTTAGGTTATTGCAGATGGTAAATTCTTTTTAATCTTAATTTTTAATGTTCTGTACATTTGTTTGTAAATTCCTTTACTTTAGGAACATCTGTATTTTGTTTTCCCTAGTGTTATTAAAGTTGCATCAGATTTGCTTTCAGAATATCATTATGTGCAGCAATGCCACCAGATTAAAGAGATTATTATGATTATGAACTACCCATACATTTAGTTCTTAGTTCTGTGCCAGTCTGTGATCTGGCTGAGTGGATCTGATTTGCAGCATGGCTGTTTCCTACAATATGCAGATGATTAAGAGCTATAATTAATGAATGATTTATACAGCAATTTGACAAAATCTTTTTGCTCTCATTGTCTACTCCTGACAGAAACCTTTCTGTAGCTTCGCAGAAATTTCCGCTCCTGTCTCCTCTAAACCTCAGCTATGAAACACCCTTTAATTTATAAAGGAACTTGGCATTCTTCTTTATAGTGGTGGAGATGGCTGTGCAATCTTCACAGCTTAGCATGGAGCATGAGGGGAAATACAAACTTTAAAAGCTGCTAGGTCAAAGAAGAGCTTTCTGCAGCTATACTCCAAAGTGCAGCCAGCAGCAGTGGCAGCTGGCCATCCTCTGCAAAGGGTAAAGCTATAAACATGGCTTTTGAGGGCAGAACAACCCATCGTTTCTGAAGTAACTGTACATGCAACATCTTCTTTAAGTGACAACCTGAAACAATAATAGTGTTTAGGAACAATGCCCTGTTAAGGGTAAGTGGTGCTGGAACAAAGGGACCGTAGCCGCCCTTGACTTTCTGACAGCCTGGGAGCCAGTGAGGAAGCGCAGATGGAGCCAGTCTGCATCAGCCTCTTCACACTCACTTCTTTTTCATTTCAAACAGCAGGAAAATACTGAACAGTGCCAAAGTCTGAATGAGACACTCTGCATACAACAGGAAAAATCATAGAACACTGAAGACCACCTTAGATGAGGGTTCAAAAGAAAAATGTGTATACACATCTTGCATGTATTGCTGATCTTCTTCCTTTAAATCCTCACAATGAATTTTCCAGGAAAACATGTGACAAACAACAGAGAGAAACTTCTCTGATTTATTTTCTATTCTAGAATGGAAGCAGAGAATATTGGAAAATAATCAGGGTGATGTTGAAAAAATGGGGGCACATCTCAGAAAAGTGAATTTAGAGCCCTATCCATCTCCTATTTAAATCAGTGGCAAACTTCCAAGTGGCTTCAGGGAAAGATTCAGCACTGAGAAAAACAGACTATGAACATATTTTTTTGCTTATTCTGTCCACCTCCCCTTTTAAATGACTGAAAACATAAACTACTTTTAATGCAAATGGTTCTCACAGGTAATATGAAAAGCATCCAGTGGTGTTGCAACTACTTAGACAATACTGGAAGCTACAATACCACCTCACCATCCCACCCCCAAAAACATATTAACTATGAGGGACAAGTTTCAACCATTAGAAGTAAACAAGAAAGCTTATATCTTCAGTTAGAGGAAAGGCTTGGAAGAAAAACTGATTATAGCAAAACAGTATAAAGGGCAAGAAAACTGAAGTTGAAAACAAAGACCATCTGTGAGAATGGAGAAGGACCTGAAGATCAGATTTCTTGGGGCAAGTAAAATCTTTTAAAGGAAATGTTCTGATTGATTTCAGTGGCTTTGAATTCAGGCTTTTAATGTGACTGAAATTATTGGGCCAGAACACCTATAACAGTAAAGGTCAAAAACTACGTTTTTGCAAGCGGGTGGCCTCCTATGTATGCAGAAGTCATGGGGGAGTCAACAAATCAGAAGACCATTGTATTTATCCTGCATGTTGAATGATATTTTATATTTTGGTCTTCAGATTGTTTTGTAACACCTTTGTACTTCCTCAGCATTGACTGAAAAGATGTTCATCGTTCATAACAGTTGGGCAAAAATTGAATTCCATCTGTTTCTTGCATAGTAAGTAATGGAAATGAAGGTGTTAACAAAGAACTCCCCTTGTTAAACACCACATCAATGCTATTTGTGGTTTTATGTCTGAAATTCTAGCTTAATGTATTTGGGCAAAGAAAAACTGCTTTCCTATGCAGAAGTCCATATGATCAGACAGCAGTGACAGCTGATCATCCAATATGGTTAAAAAATGCACAGCCATTTCTGCTGTGTAACAGCTTTTGGATTTTTTACTGCTACATCAAGGCAATTTTAGTAAGATAAGAGTTTTATATGGAAAAATGTGTGAATGAGGATTTCAGGTCTCTCTAATGAGCATTTTAATTGGCACACAGTCATCCAGAAATCTCTACTGATTAATTAAAATATTTCTCATTCTTTCATAGATTAGACTCTTTCAGGTTTTTCTATCCAAATCTTTTTATTATTTTGTTTTACATTGTGCTTACTGCTGATCTGCAAGACAAGTAAAAAATAATATTTTCTGAAAGGACCTAAATGTTAGCATTTGGATGTTGAAGCCCATCTGTCATTAGAAAACTCTAATACAACAGTCAGTTCCATTACTTGGATATAGATAGAAGGGTAATACAGAAAATAACCCCAGAGAAACTGTAGTCATGGCTGTAGTCATGATCTCCAGTGACCCCTGGGGCAGTAATTAGAAGTAGATCTGACATGTATCAGAGTAAAGACAATGGAAATTGGTAGTGAATGTTGTACTAAAATATTTTTTATATAACTGAAGAGAATGGGAGCTGAATCTTAAATATTATTACATTTCAGTCACCTTACATCTGCTCATTCTCAAGTTATTGAAGCTCATTCTCTAAGTTATGGAGAAATTGGCACCAAGTCACTGACAGTTTGTTCTGAGTGATCCTAGAAATGGATGTACAGTCCATAGGTGTCAGAAAGCAAGCATTTGCTGCCCCTTTTGACACAGAATCCACCAGTGCAGTTCTTGTATCCCAGTTATTCCCTAATCATTGACAGAGATACACAGCTATCTCTAGGAGCAAATAACTGCTGCGAGAGGAGATGTTTGTCATTACCACAGATAAAACAGAATCTTGAGCTGAATACAGTTGTTCCTGACCAAAGGAATTAAAAGGTGAAGTCCAAGAGCTCTGTACTATGCTGTTTTGTTCTTTTCCTCAGAAAATAATGGATTGGAAACTATCATGTATTAATAGTTTTCATTACATTTCCTTTCCATGTCCCTCTTATATGTCCCTTCTGCCTAGTTTAGGACTTCACATACAATTATAATCTAAAAGTGTAGGTCATCATGTTCAAAATGTTACACCCGTTTCTGGCAACAGCCTCATAAATAGCCTGGAGCATATGCTTCCTGTATCATTCCCCTCTCTTAGGGACAAAGGCTGTTTTTGCTGATAACAAATCAGCTCCTTGGTGATTCATGGGATGTAAAAGCCAATACAACCTCAAACATTTTTATCCCCCCAGTCTTACCACTTGATTATGTGTCCTTACTCAGGACTTCCTAGAATGGTATGGTCACCACCTCCTGATGCTCTTTGGCATGAGCAAAGTCGTCAATGCCCTTGGGTGAAATGACTTTACTTTTTGGAACAGAATTTTATTTTCACATCAGTAGTTTTCACTGATTCCATGGAAACTACTTGCAGGACCTTGTCTATTTTTCACTTGCATTTGTGGGCAATTTGCCATTCAGCATCGGAATTATTTTTGCATTCAAGTGTTGTTTCTCTGTGACTGTATATTAAAACAAAAACCCTTTAACAAACTGACTCCTGAAAGTTAGAGAGGTGATGAAAAAGAGACTCTTCTCAATATTTAGCTCCTCTGCTACAGTCCCCTTGGATAAATTTCTCTGGAGATCAAGTGTAGTGAAGGAAAATTCTGTATTTAGAGCATTTGGAGTTCATGGAATATGAAGGGCTCATTGGCTGAGCTAGCAAATGCTTTTTCAGAGAGATTTTACCTATGTCAGTTCTGCACAGTGTGTTTTGTAGATCCTTCTCAGCAGAAACTGGATATTACAACAAACTTTTATTTTAACTTTTGGCAGAACCTCCCACATTCAGGGCAAGCAACCCTTTAAAGCCACCTTTGTTACAACTAGAACTTAATAATGCAAAGCAAACACATTTCAGCCTGAAGAATATTGCAGGTCTGTTTTTTACCTATAAAGCTGTATTGTTTAAAACTGTGCCCTATTTGCAAAAAAAAAAAAAAAAAAAAAAAGAAACAAAAAGACCCCAACAACCATGAATTCGATCTTGAAATGATAAAAAGGAAAAAAAGACCCTAACAAAATTATAATCAGAAAATTATTTTAATACTGTGCTTGAAAACATGCTGTAAGTGCCTCCCCCTTCAGGATCAACTTAGATGTCCAGTTTCAGATTCTAATCTGTCATTAATTATGGTTTTCAAGTAGAAATTGTACAATATCCCTGCATTTCCCAATCAATTTAACTAAATGATCAGCCTTATCTTCTGAAATCCAAGGATCCATTTCACAGCATGCTGCCAGAATGGTTTCTATTTACAGATCAATATAAATACATACATGCATATATATATTTTAAAGCAAAGTAGACTGGAAAGTAAAACTTCAGTGAAGACAGTGTTTGAGGTGTCTGTGACTAGCTGTTCTGGAATTGTTTTTAGTCCACATTTTTTGTAGCTGATTTGTCTGGATTTTTCTCCCATTCTCACAAGAGAATCTGTGTAGTTGTCTGCCTACTTTGGATTTGTAAAAGTATGCATTGCAAACTCCACATGAAATGGGTGGCATCTGAACTTGTGGAGTTTTTAAACCAGAAGTTTCAGGTCATCAGTAAATTTTTTGTATCTAAGAAAATATCTGTGCTTGAGAGGCAAAGACACTGTGCCATATCTTTCGGATTTGATTTTATTTAAAGATGTCTATATAATTAATTAAAAAAAAAATCCAAACAAAAACAGCCCAGGACTGAACTCATGCAGGTTGTTGATAATTACTATTACATTCTCAGTGTTTTGCTGATTAATTAAAAGACCTCAGTGTGTCCAATGACACAATAAATTTAGTGCATCTAGGAATGACTTTCTGAGCAGGATATGTGAATGTCAGGGTTATTTTTTACCTTTCTCTAATAGCCATCCTACATGCTGCATTATTTTTAGAATGTAGTCTGTTGATAAAAAGCTCAGTAAGAATGGCCTTTAAAGAATCCAGGATGATTCTTTTCTCCTCACACAACAGACTCTGCCTCCCCTTCTAAATTCCAGCTCAAAGCAGGCACTTTTGCCCCTTGATACTAAAGGGTGCTACTTCACAAAGAGAAGTCACTATCTGACTTGATACTGTAATTTTTGGTTTCCTAGGGATTATAGGAAACATCACATATATTTCTTTGTAGTATATTTTCCCACTGTCGTCTTTGTCCTACAGGTTTTTTCTTCCTTTCTGACAGGAAAGCTGATTTCCCCACTGTGGTTGTTCTGAGGCAGAGAATGATAAAGCCTGGAGAGCTCTCCCTTTACTTAACTTAAAAGTAAGCTTTAAAGAAGCAAAAATAACCAGCAGGCTTTCTGCAGTGCTTTAGTGAGACTATTTACTTATTTATTTAATGTACTTAATTATTTAAATACCTACTCCCATAACCTGCAGGGAGGGTTTTGAAGCCCTACCTCAACGTGGGATAGCCCTACCTATCTAGTGGGATAATGCAGCCTTTTCCTTCCCACTGTCCAGAGAGAAAGAAGAGTGGAGTGTCTGGCTGTTGAGAAGGGCTCCTAGTCCATGGGCTCTGCGACCAGCAGGGTGTAGCAGGCAGGAGGCACTGGAACAGCCCAAGATTACGTTGTAAGTTTTGGTAGGAGAGATCTGGTGTGCGGCTGCTGAGGTGAAACAGGTTCTGTGGAGCAACCCTGCAGCTTCACAGCAGTTACAGAGGGTAAAGAGGGTAAGACAGGAAGATTACTAGGCAATTTTCATTCAGTCTGATCCTGGAAGAATCTAATTGGGAAAGTTTGTTCAAGCTTTCCACAAGATGCCTGAGCATTCAGCACCTCAGCATGTCAGGACCAGAAATGGGAAGAAAAGGGAAATGTTTGTTCCTCATGACTGCCAAATCTCTCTATTTGTACAAATCTGGCACTTCATAAATAGCAAGCTATGTCCTTGTAGCAGTTAATAAATTATAAGCATTCATTTCAATGTTTTCTAATCTAAATGTGATGATTAGTTGTTTGTTTGTGGGTTTTGGTAGGGTTTTTTTATTTTTTATTTTTCTTTTAAAAAGTGTGGCAGACATTCTTTAAAATCATAATGGAAGTAGAGAACTGTTTCTGCTCATGTCCCTTAGGAAATTGGCCCATCAATTTTCAGCTCCTATGAAGGGGGATAGAAGAGAGTCCCCAAGGACTAGACTTGAGCAGATTGTGGAGGTCCATCTCATCCTACTTAATGCAGTTCAGATGTAGGAGTTTCCACCTACTCTAAAAGATGATTAGCTTCTAGTGATTTTCCATCACTAGCATAATTTTTAATGCTGTGCAATGTGTGTCTGCAGTCAAATGGTTCTGGTCAAGGCACTGACACAGATCGTATATACCAGAGTATGCGTGCACCAGAAATTTGTTTCTATCTTCCTATCTTGATCTCTCTCCTCCAGAATAAAATTTTCCAACTCACCCAAGTTTACACTGATCCTTAAAAAAACCAAGAAATTATGTGTAAAGAAATACAGAAAAGTTGTTCTATTTTTATCTGACCCTTTGTCACAGACTGTGGGGGTAATAGGCTTTGAGGAACTGTGGTGTGAGTCATTCCCATAAGAAGATTTGTAATCACAGGCTCTGTATCTTGTTAGTTAATTTGGAGTACAGGAACAAAGTTTAATCAAAAGTTTGTAACAGAAAAATTATTTGTCTCCTTTAGGCACCCAGCTCAGGAGAATCTGAAATTGGAGAGTATAAAGTGTATCTGACAGCTCTTAAAGCATTTGTTTGCCTCAGTATGCTTACGCTGTAAAGTCACTACAGCTTTTATTACCTTAAATTGATTGTAAAATGTTACCATCACAGAGTTTTGGGATTTGTTCACAATGTTTGCAATATGCTAGTTCATATGATTTTAGTGCAATTTAATCTCCAACTTCTCTGGATCTAATGATGTGCTCGCACTATAATTTTTGTTTGGATCAAGCATGTCCTCTCAAAGGGAATCTTTTGGTAATCCTCCCACTGCATTTTGATTTGTATTTGGGAATAGATGAGTTAGACTGTGTTGACCAGCCACTATAAGCATCCCAAACCCACATAGCTCCATGGCACGTCCTCTGTCCAGTGTACAGATCTCCTGTGTGTAGGCTGAACCAGGTATTGACAAAACTGGGCACACATCCTGTGCAGTTTTCTGTTCTCCGTCATGGCTGTGGGCTCAGTCTGGCCTGCCGGTGCACAGCTCCTAATTCACTTAAAGCCCCTTCCTTTGTGCAAGGACGGAAGGATGAGGTGTCAAGCTCTGTGCAGCACACAGCGTGCTCTCCCAGACGGCGCTGGCTCTCTGTTAAGTGGCACGGTGACTGCTGCCATGGAAACTGCTGCCATGATGACCGCTGTCCTAGCTCCCCTGTTTTAGCAGCAAGCTATTCCACTTTCAGAACTTCCAATCACAAATCTGTCTTAATGAGTGAGAAAGTCACTAAATGAAGTTCTGTTGAAAAATGGGAATGGTTTATTTTTCAGTGTACGTTAAAATAATTTCACCATTTCTATCTTTTTAAAATCTCCGTTACATTCAGTTTTGCAAGCAGTCTCCCAAGTACTATGTTAACATTCATCTGAAAAGCTGCTGGCAATATCCCTGAAGATTTCTTCCCTAGCTCCTCTGTGAGTCCTTAGCATTGAATCTAAACATTGAAAGTGGTACAGATGGAAAATAGAGAAGGGGGAATGTGAATATGTAAGGATTGATAAAATGAGCATTGCCAAAGTCCTCTGCAGAATGCCAAAGTGGGGAAGCTTGGTGGAAATGATGACCGAGAGGTTACTTGTAGTTTTTCTCCTTTTTGATACTCCTGCTGCTATCACTCTGAGATATCCTGGGGAAACCACTGTGTAATTTAGGACCAGGGGAACTGACTGGGTGACCAGACACTTCACTGGCTTGCTGGGTTACCTTTCATTGTTTTACTTCCATGTCATAGTATTCTTCCCTCCCTAGAGTTTGTTTAAAAGTAAAATTTTCTAAAGGATTCCTGAGCTATAGCTAACATTTACAAAGAATTTTTCTTCACACAAAAAACCAATGTAACAGCACCATGACATGACACTTATTACTTGGCTTTATGCATTTATTATTTTTCCACAAATAGCTTTTTGGCTCAACAAAAAGGATGAAAAAATTCAATGTCAGCAACTTCATATCCTTTCTATTGCTTTATTTACTTTTTTCTTGAAAAATCTCACTTGTGTTCTTAATTTTACTGGGCACTTGCTGATCAGTTTTCTCATCCCAGCAAGACAAATTGTTCTCTGCAGACATTATTTTCACATTCGTTGGTGGCAGGGGAGGAACCATGTCAGTTTATCAGATTGGCAAATGTGATCTAGGAGAATTTCAGTTTAGCTTCATAACCTCTATTATCCAATTACTGGTTTATGTTTTCTTAACTGGTCTTTTAAAGACCTGGATTCTGTCTTGTCTTGTTTATTTATAGAATAAGTGAAACTAAGAGAAAGAAAATCTGGCATAAGAGTATGCTCAGCTTGGCTCAGCTGTATCAAGGGGTGAGGAGGGTACAGTACTATCAGAGTACCCCACAGAGAGGCTGCTGTATCCCATTGCCTCTGGGATACAGAGACACTCTGCAAAAGTCATCAGATGGTCTTAAAGTATCATCAGCAAGGTCATTAAAGACCTGCCAAGTGCAATGACTGTTGGACTGTACAAAACAAAACACTATTTCAGGACTAATGGAAATTTCCACTAAACAAGCGGGATGTGAACCGCCCCCCTACCCCCCAACCCTTAAAAACGTTGCAGGTTATAAAATAAATAGATTAGTGATGTTTTGTGGATCTACAGGGAAGATTTCTACAAAAAGAGTACAAGATGATGTCACAGTATGTGATGCCTGAAATACAGAAAACAGTTGAGGTTTTTTATGCATAATTATATTTACATATGTATGTCAAGTTTCTATTGCATGTCATATTTTAAGTGTAAACCGGACTGCCTCCTTCATTTCAGATAAGAATTCACTTTAATTAAAATATTGCTGCAGCAAAGAAAAAGGAACAAACATGGGGCTTGGTTCTTCAGTAGAAAAAGTTTTGTAAAGCAGTAGTTGTCCTTTGCTTAATGAGAAGCTAAGCAGAGTATTTCTGTCAGCTCTGCTGGTCTAAGGCATTCACAAGGAGTGTGTGGCCAAGGAACATAAGGAAGAGTGACCTTGGCATCTTTAAATATTTCTTTGTTTTTCTTCTCTGTTTTGGTGAAGCTGTGCTAATTTGGGACATTTGTCTAATTGTGATCCAAATGATAAATTATGTACTTGCCAAAGCTGCAAAACAGAAATGAAATACTTTTAAAGTTGTTCAAATTATGCATAATACATTTTGGAACATTTTTTGTAGTTTTACCCTAAAGAATAAATCTTGAATATGATTAAGAACCACTTTAAACCCAGATTCAAGAACAGTTTGCTTGTTCTATTTACTCTCATCTGTCTTTGTCTTTAGTTGGGTTTTTTGTTGCTGTTTGTTTTGGATTTGTTGAGGTGTTTTTTCTTTTTTTTATGCTAATTTTTTTTTTCTATTTCCCTCATCTATCTTACAAATTTATTCTTCTTTCCCTATATTATGTCTTTTCTTAATTTCATTTTATCTGGGAACTCCTAAAACATAACTATTATCTTTGTTTTCACTTTTAAACTCTCTTTTAAAATAATTCATTGATGCATATCTATGTAGAGTACATAGAATTTTGCCCCTATATCTAGTTCTGATTTAAGTGAAAAATTAAATAGTTTATTTTTGACATGATCTCACAGAACAGGAAGAGTCAACTGGCATACTGAAAGAGATTCAAGCAGAGGATTTTCTAATACTTGCAATTTGCCTACCAGAAGAACTGAAGATTTTTTTTTTTTTTGTTATCAAGGACATTGGCTGTTACTCAAGAAGGATCTCTCCTCTCTCATGACCAGTGACAGGACTCCAGGAAATGGCATGGTGCTGAGTCAGGGGAGGTTTAGGCTGGATATCAGGAGAATCTTTTTGTGCAGAGGATGGTTGGGCACTGGAATAGGTTCCCCAGGGAAGTCATCAGAGCATTAAGCCTTGTCTGAGTTTCAGGAAGTGTTTGTTGGACAATGCTCTCAGGCACACGGTGTGACTCTTGGGGATGGTGCTGTGCAGGGCTGGGAGCTGGACTCCATGATCCTGATGCATCCCTTCCAACTCAGCATGTTCTATGAAAATGATAAAGCTAGTTTCTACCTTTAAATGGACTGAAAAAAGAGTTATTGATGAGTCAGCTCTGCTTCAATGCATGGAAAAATACTGGAATTAAAAATTAAGCTAAGTATTTATAAGTACTTTGAAAAAAGGGGAGTAACAAAAAGTGGTAAGTTATAGTCAATACAGACCTGTCAAAAAATACATAAAATCTAATTAATTTCCAACCAGGGCTGGCTAATATCCCTTTTTGGTAGAGAAAAGGTATTAAACACTATTACATTAGAGCTGTGGATATTTTCATAAACAAAAGAGATACAGTCTAGACACAAGATGAATCATTAGAGGATGAACTCAGACTCAGCAGTTTTGTGCAGTCCACTATGAACTCTTTAATTAGCTCTCTGGATTAGAGTAGGTTAGAGAGTGTTCTTTTTATCTCTGTAAATGGCATTCTCCTGGGAGACTCATCAAGCAGTTTGAGGCAGGGATTGGACTTCGAGATAAGCCCTGGCACAGGGAGGATCACGGCATTGTGCCTCGGGCACAGGCCAGCCCCACTCTTTCACCAGAGGTCAGTTTGGCCGGCAGTGACCGCGCACGAGCCTGGTTCACCCTAATGGCACTCTGAGATCGGTCAGTGCAGAGGGCTGGAGATGTGACAAGGCCTGCAATAGTTATCACTCAGAGGTGGGAGAACCCTGCAGCTGGTTTGTAGGGTCAGCCTTGGGACACCACTCTTTCTGCAGGGATTGGCTCTTGTAGATGGTCAGTGGCTGAGCAGCTGGAATTATCCCTGTGAAACTGGGAAAATGTTCATGAGTCTAGAAGAGACAAGAAGAAAGCAGGTTAAATCTTCAAATAAGTAAAACGTTTCCATTAAAGCTGGATACAACAAGAAGAAATTAATTAACTGTGCCATGAAAGATTTCTGTTTTTAGCAAAATGTTATGGCTACTCATAAGGCTAAATAAGTATTGGGATAGCTTCTTGGAAAAGGCTTTCACTACAAAGGGCCTGAACACTGAAGTCAGAGAAGTATCTATCTGCCAGGAACCTTTGACATGCAGTTTGATCCTGCTTGGTCGAGGTAAAGAGCTTAACGAAGGATCCTTTTGTTTCCCTTCCAGCTTTATGTTTTGAGATTTTGTGATAAGAAAAAGGGTTCCAGAGCAAAAAGATAGCTTTATATTTCAGTCAGTGGAGAATGTTTTGCAGAGCTGCAAATCACATTTTGAAAGTAGGCATATGTGAAGTTTGTTTGACAAGATCCAAGAGAATTTAAAGATGGGCCCACACAACCTTTAGAAGACCTCTGTCTTTTTTTCTCTAATATGCCAGCAATTAGGGTGTCTCTTCTCCATAATACCATAGCATTGATTGATTTATGGAGTGGCTGATGTTTTACAAAGATCTTTCCCCCCCTTCATCTATAGAAATGACTCCCTTGGAGATTTTTGATTAACATGTAAAAAAGAAATATTATTTCACTTGTGAGTATTTTTGGGATACTAGAAATATTCTCAAGAGTGTGAACTTTATGGGGAAAGTTTGGCAAACATAGATTCCACCTATTTTCCCACATTTGCTTTGTAACTTCAAGTCTGAGTTGAAAAAAAATCAAGCATTTCCGTGAACATTTTCCCTAGTAAAACCCTATTAAAACCATATTTCTGAAACAAAAATTACAGTATGACCAAACAGTTGGAATTTTCCCACTAAGGCGTATCTGCAGTACTTGATAGTTATTGGCATTTTAGATTTATGAAGGGCCAGCTGTGAGACATTCACAGAACAGAAGTTTTGATTTATTTTTTATTAATAATAAGCAGAAGTCTGCATCAAATACAAATTGCACAATGTGAGAAGCTAAGGAAGTTAGTAAATTCCTGGTGCCAAACATGTGATTGTGCATTTGCATAATGAATTCATTTGCTCATAAAGGGTCAGATAAATGCCCATCCTCCATTTACAAAATATTTCATGTTCTGTTTTTTTTTTTTTAAGTTTGCATGACGAATAAACATGATGAAACTGTGTCTAAGCATAGATCAGAAATGAGTTTTGTTGGTTGCTAGTAATCTGCTGTCAGAAAGCCATCAACTTATACATGTGACCTTTAGCTTTGAAAAATACAGTATTTTTCTTTTTTCAGATATGCATGGCTAATTAGTGTATAATTGTTTACTGAACTACCAGGGGAACTACTGAAATTCATTCTGTTTTTCAAGATAGCTTGCCAGCTCATGCACAGACACTGACATCCATCCAGTTTCCCACTCACAGGGAGTTTCCTTTCTATTTATCACTGGTATATAGTTCTACCAAATAACTACCTGACTCCTCCTTCAGATTTATCTAAAAATTTAGCTATACTATTTTAATAGATCAGTTTCACTTTCTTTTTTAATACATCTTTTGTTAGAATGAAAGGTTGTAACTTTTGATAATGTACTTATATTAAAAGCTGCTAGGTACTTACATTATCAAATGTCGGTTTCTGTGCATGGGAAGATGTTATTCCTGGCAGTGTGTTAAAGCAAATAGTTTAATAAATATATGTAAGTCCAGTTCTTTTGGGGAGGAGCCATTTGGAAGACCAAAGTACTCACAGGTTTCTGGTTTTAGATTTATCTAAGTGCTCTTTTTATTGCAGGAGAAGATATGTCTGATGTAGTGCAATTCTAACAAAGTTCCAGGGGCCCAAACCACATATTATTGAACCTAAAAAATAGATTCTGTTGTTTGACTGTAGTATTTAAATTCTGAGGCAATATATTAAAAAAATCCTCAGCATATTTACATACCATAAGTTATATGAACAACAGAACTGGACTATATATTCAAAATGTCTAGAACATGGTGTTTAATATTGAGGTATCACAGACTATCAATTCATGACTGCAAATTAAGTAATTAATAGAAATTGCTGTAGACTTGTAGTAGGATTTAAAACACCACAATTTTCTGCAGGAACTTACTCTTATCAGTAGTAGGTCTGTTTCTTTACCATTGCTGTCCAATGACATTCTCTCATTATTTTGTTATGCTTCTGGTCAAATTTTAGATTAAAAAGTAGGAGCCATGGTTATTGGTTACTTTAATGACATGACTCCCTTTGATGTCAATAAATCCATACCTCATTATCCTTACATTTCTGTTTCAGGTCCCATGGGTATGCATGATATTGCATGGGCAGTAATCTCTCATAGGTCTATGCTTGTTAATTATGGAAGCATAAATTCAGAGTATAAAATCAGCTTAAAGTATAAAATTTTATAAAAAAATATCAATTTGAAAAAAATAAATTGAAACTGTAATCTACAGGACCCTCTTTTCAAAACTAATTTAATATGGCTTTCTACATTTGAAGCTGCAACATCAGCAAAAGAGCAAACCAGTGCTCAGTTTCAGTCATGTCCAAAACCATTTCAGTGAATGAAATGCATCTGTTGAGATCAGTGACACTTGGCTCACACTCTGCCTCATGCCTATAGGGGTTGAGATACATAAAATAGATGAATATATATTTGGTGGGCCATCAGGTGAGAAAAATGTCACCCTGCATGGTTATCAACCAGCTCTCAATTTCTCACTTATGTGGTCTTTAAGTCTCAAAAACACTCCTGTGTGGCATTAAAGATGCAGAGCTTTCCTTATTAAGTGTTTCAGCAGACTACTTAAATTTGGTAAAGCTGCAAAATAGTGTCTGACAGTTTTGAAACCTATTTAAAAAAATCTGTGTATGAATTTTTTTTATTGATTTGCATGACAGCAGTTAAAGTTATTTACTGCAACATGGACAGAAAAGTCAAATTTCATTTAAAAATGAAAGCTGACTCTTCAATATAGCAGGTAAAGAAATAAATTCAAATCTATAGGACATTTAGTAAGAATTCTTTAAAGTTAAATAAACAGAACAGTCATAAACATCTAGTTTTGCCTGGTTTTCAAAATCTGATATCCCTGTTTTTTTGGGAAAATGTACCAGAAATACTCTGGTGAAATTCATGTTCCTATTTCAGGATTAATTTTTAATGTCTTTCTTACATGCTAGTTCCTTAATGGAAAGTGCTGAACATGCTTTCTTTCATCTACCAAACCTCTGAACTTCTTGTTTAACCTTAACAATGAACAAATCAAGATGCCATTTCTGATAGGATTGAGAATTTCCTGACAGCTCATTTGTCTGTCAATAATAAAATTTGATCTTCCTAATGTGGGCCAGATTCTGCACTGCTGATCAAATAAAAATAAAAAGCATATGATGACGCTGATGTTTCAAAGATAAAATTTTGATTGAAATGCTGATGGATATTTCTTACAAAAAGTTTTCTTTTTGGGAGCAATATTGATAGTGGCATGAAACAGAGTTATTTCTCTAAAGAAGAATCTAGTCTACATCCACCTCCCTTGAGATTTTGGGAAACTAGACATGCCTCTCTCTTGCTATATTCTTTTTTCCCTGCCTTGGAAAAAACTGCTCTCAAACAGGTCTGTACTCTTTCTATTATGGAAGAAAAAGAACGTACTGGGAAGCAGGGAACACCTTGAGCTATTTGGAAACCTGCCTTTGTAGGTTCACTTCATTCTGGGTGAAGAATAGCTTGACACTGACCACTTGCTTGGATATTATGGTAATCTACTGTAAGGTAAAATACTATAAAAATACATTATCCCCTTGTGTATATATATACTAAAAATATAGTACAAAAATTTTGTTCAGATATGTAACAAAGGGAAAGAAAACCTCACTGTTATGATCTACCTAGTGACAGATCAATTCAAAATGATGTCTCATGAGGTCTAATTCCCTGCTAGCTGCTTTCTGGCTGTTTGGGGTTGGAATTCTCTCTTATTCTGTGACTGCCTTCCACAGAAGTATCCAACTCCCTGTGAAACGTGCTTGCTTTTGTAGCCAAATTCTTTCTTGGAGCCTTCCAGGGATTCCTTACAGATCCAGATTTTCTTCCCTGTTTCTCTCTAAATTTTTTGTGGAAGGTTTTGATATATTTCCCATTAAATTATTAGGAGTCTGTCCTTCCTTTTTATGTAAAATTCATGTCTGCAGACCTGTCTTTGTCCTATATATTTGTCTAGCTAGCAGGTGACTGTGACTGGAAGGAAGGCCTGCTCTTGTCACTCTCTGCAGGTTTGCTCTTTCGAGGAAGAACTGATGTGAGAGGCTTTTGTTGGTTACTGGAATCATTCATACAGGACTTTTACTTTGCTGTCATCTCAGCGGTGGTTACTGCTTCTTGTGTGGATGTGTTCTAAAATAGATCCACACAATAGTTCAGGTTAAGAGTAAACTCCTCAAGGTGTTATTATTCAACAGCATGATTTCCTTATAAAGTGTATGTTCAGTGCAAAGGGTCTCCATCATCTGAAACTTGTAACTGAAAACCTATAAATTGTAAAAAATACATCATGTACACATCTAGATGAGATTAATGCATGCACCCAAACGATGCTGTTAACTTAGTTGAAAAATTAAAAACTTCAAGTAATTAAAAACTTCAAGACTAAAATGTGTATGAGGCAACCACAGCTAAAATCTGTATTGGAGAAAAAAAATATTGTTGGAAAATATTCTTTGCAAGTAAATTCTAACAGTGGTTACCTCTGTGCTGTAAATCTAAGACCTCTGAATATACAAGAGACAGCATATCAAATAAATATGAATAAAATAGAAACGATATTAGATTCTCATTCATTTGGGGTTTTTTTTTGTTTGTTTTTGAGCATCCATGGAGCTTTCATCCAGACATATAAATAAGAGAAAGAATAAAATCAATATGCTTATAAGAAATCCCCAATCAAATTGCATTCAGTGCCTGGATAAGCTTTCTGCCTTGCTTTGGTGTGGATGAAGGGTGTTTTAGTTTTTCTTCTTTTTTTTCCTGGTACACCCACATATGTAGTTCTGTCCAGCTTCCAAATCTAGTGCAGTCTCAGAATAACATCAAATCAATACACATCCAATACTCTTGCTTTTGCCTCAACAGAAAAGAGCTAATGGTGCTGACAGTCTTTGAAAAGCTTTACAGCTGGCCCAATATGGAATAAATTATCCTGAAAAAGAAGTAGAAGTCTTTTCCAGCTATGCTATTATTGTAGTACATTCCCTGAACAGTACCTTTAAGTGTTTAATAATACATTACAGCATTATAGGCTAATGGGGGATACTACCTTTATTACAGAAAAACTGGTACATTGTATCCCCTGTTTTTTCTAAGAAAATTACTCCTCAAAGCAGGATCTCTCAATTTTCTATTGCAACTTCAAACATTGAGCTTTTAAGAAATAAAAAAAAATGTGATGTAAAATGCCTGTGTAATTTTCTTAGGAACTAGTTTAGAAAGAAAAAGGAATGTAGCATTATGTTCCATTTTCTAAACATATGTGCTGTGACTTTGTTTCAAAAGGGTTCTTAAGCAAGTGTGTCACTATGACAGTGTAAATCTAGAAATGCTGAGATGACTTCTCAGATATTAGCATTACACACACGTGTTGAGGGATGTTCTTTTGCCATAAAAGGAGAAAAAATCTAATCTTGTGTGTCTTTTTTCTTCTTCCCTGTTCTATTTCTTCTTTGCAAATGTCCTTGCCTTTTTATCCTCCTCCTCACATATTTGACTTCTCATCCTCTACCCTTCTGGTACTTAACTCTCCATTTACTTCTCCAGACAGGTCACCACACACATTTGAGTGATCAGAGACATTAGATGCAATACTAGCTTGGCCAATATCTGCTACCTCATTAATGTCCACAGACCTCCTGCATTGCTACCTCTTCAGCAGAGCTGACACAATTGGTTGTTCAGTTGTGAAGCGAAAGACCTCAGGGTGAAAAAAATTTAGTGTTATTTAATAAATTCTGTTCTGAGGTTACTCATCTGGTTGACCATGCAGGCTCAGATGTGGCTGGTTGGGACAATGGAGTTGCAGTTAACTGCAGTTAAACACCATATGGCAGTCATGAAAGGGTCAGGGCTATCACAGGGCAGTGCTTAGGAAGGTATTTCTGGCAGTGCCTCATATCTCAGATAAGGCCTGAGGACAACACTGCTTTAAGAAAAGAACACAGCCTTACTTCCAGCTGAGAAGCTGAGAAGTGTATGGGATAACTAGTGATGTAAATGGGGACAGCTTGATCTCTTCCATTTAGGAGAAAACTGTCTGTACAGCAGTCAAAATTCAAAAGGTCATGTCTACTGATGATCATAAATGATTTTAAAATATTGTTAAATTTACAGGAATGCAGGGTATAAACAATTGGAGTTTGCTTGTTTATACCATCTTTAAACTTTTGTCTATAAAAAGTTGAGATGCCGTGCTTACAAAACACTTTTTGAGATTCCATGTCAAGTCAAGCCTTGATATTGTGATTCTGAGCTACAGAATTGCATATAAAGGTCTGGGGGGCTGTCAGAGATACTGTAGATCTCATACAAGGGTGCCACTATCACCTTATGTGACTCTTTAAACTTGCAGATTTTTCCTACTTTTCGTACTTTTTTTCTGATGGTGTGGTGAGTCCATCTGAGTATGCCTAAAGGAATTAATGTGAAGCTCTTGCTAGTAGTACTGTCTGCACTGAAGCAAGATGGAAATTACTTAAGTCTAACTTTTTAGAGTGAAACTCCCCAGATAATTATATTTAAAAATATAAAAATGAATTGTTACTGTTAAGAATCAGAAACTTTTCCCACCAAATGTACAATAATTTTTTAACAGAAGAGGAATTTTTTTATTTGTATGTTATCAACAAAAGAATTATTTTCAAAATTGTATTTAGTTTGGATGTTTGGAAAGGAAAATAAACAGTCACTGGATCAAGTATTTATTCTGGCCAATTTTCAGCTAATACAATTCTGTATACATTTTTAAATAAGAAAAAGATTTTTGTAGATACAGTGTTTTGTGGTTTTAAGTGCTCTTGGCAGGAACTATAGGTATAGAAAAAACATTCTCTTTGGAGCTGTTTGCTCTGAGATTTTGCCATTTACTCTCAAGAGCTAGGTATATAGATTGGGAGTGCAAAAGAATAGAAGGAAATAAACCAAAACCCCCAACAGACACACAGCAAAAATGCCCTAATGAGATTGTTTGGGGGGATTGCAAATCACATGACTGACTACCATTAACACCCGGCTATTGTTCTTTATCTCTTAGTGGATGGAAAATATTTAATTTCCACTTATCTAACGTTGTTTCACTTTTGGTTTGCAACTAGACCAGGGTTATATTTTACAAGATTACAACTCACCTGAGCAATTACACCCTATTAGCAAGGCTAAAAGGGCTACGAGAAGGGAAGAGAGTCTGAGAAATAAAAAGTGGTGTTTTAGTACCAAGAAGGGATGGGAAACTGCAATAAATTTACAGTGAAATTGGAGTATGGCCAGGAAGATGAGGACAATATTCTTTCTCTTTTCCCTTATCTACAGTGAATATAATACTTCCCAGATGCTTTTTTTCTCCATTTTAGGAAGTTCTGGTTTGTTGCACAAACCTTCACAGAAATATTAAATATTTTGTATCCGCTAATTTTAATTCAAAGATATTACCCTATATGATGTTATACACTGGTTTATACCATGCTCCTACTTTGAAAGTAACTGGAACACCTAAGACCTCAGAGCAAGAGAAGGCAATAATTTTCCTAATGTTAAATATGAAAACCTTGTTTCTTTGGTATTTTAGTAAAAGGGACTTTCTTGAGCTTGAGAGATTTTGATTGACTTGGCCCTTCTTGCCTATGAAATTCCACTTTGGGAGTAATACTGAGTTAGGAATGAATGACTATGATGGCTGACATTAATGGAAGAAAACAGAAGTAGATAATGTAGAGGTATTTTTTAAGGTTCCAATTGCTATGGGTATATGTTATTATCACACAAATAGAGTTATCACATTAGCCAGAGCTCACTTTTGTTCTGTGTTGGAGTCTGTTGTTTGTAGATTAATGACCCTAATAACTGTGAACACAGAGCACATGCCCCAAGGTGCCCAGTTCTTTTGGCATGCAGAAAAGGTGGCTCCTCTAATCAGCAAGTTCTAATTATCTGAGTGTTACGGGAAAAAGATTGCTAGCTGAGATGCATTGAGGTTCAAAGAACAGAAGAACAGAAGATTTTAACTCTGTAATTAATCAATTTTAAAATTACCGTACTTGAGATTTTCAAGTTTGGAACTAAATTTTGTCCAGCCTTTGGATTTATTAAGAGTTCTGTTTCTACCAAGTGTATCTGCATACTTCCTCTTGAAAAACCTAAATTTACTTCAATAAGCTAGCTATTTCTCAGTGGCAAAATGTATAATTTTTCCCACAGCATTTCTAATTTCTTCTGTTGCTCTAATCTCTCCAAAAATTAGTATCTTCTTGTAAGTGATGATACTAAGGACACAAAGCATTTCTAGTGATGTTACTGTTTACTTATCCATTCTACAATTTCTATACTTCAAGATTATAACACTTACCCTTCCTGGTGGCAAATGCGTTTATTATTAACTTGGGCTGGTGGTTTACAGCAAGGCTGCATGAAATTGAAAAGATTGATATCTGAGGGAAGAACAGCTGTACGTATTTGACTATCAGCCTGGAAATGACTGGAGCTGTTTATAATTTTTTGAAATACTTGGGAAAATTTCTGTTCAACCTTTTTCCTCATATTATTTTGTTGAAAAAACCCAAGCAAAACAAAACAAACTACTTTTGACTAGCAACAAAAAAGTGATGAATGAAAAATAGGAAAAGATGGGAGAATGAAAAAGGAGAGATGGGAGCAAAGAGCTGGAAAAGCTGGAACAGAAACAGTCTCTGACCATTCTTGTGAAATTCTCTCAGTTACAGATTTCCACCCAGATACTTAGCAGAAATGTGATCACACTGTATTTGCTAAGACATATGCTTGCTATTTTCCCTCATTCTTTTTATCTGCCTAACTGTTGATAGGAAGTACAACCTCTGTACTTGGTGTTAAAGTGAAGTTGCAGATCTAGCTGATACTGTTTAGTTTGGGGCTGATGGCTGCCTTCCATTTTCCCCAATGAGAGTTCTCACTGTTCTGATGAATTATAGTAGTTGCCAATGGACCTTTTCCTTCCCTTTCTTCAGCACAGCAATCCAGCTGTCTGTTGAATACAGGGAGAGGAGATGACCGCCCAAAGTTAAAGCAAGGACATTTTTCTCTTGCTGGAAAGCTGACAGTGAGCAGAATAACTCTACCTGAAGAAGAGGACTTACCCAAAATCCTATTGAAAGATTTTTTCATTCCACTTGACATTCATGCATCTACTGGTGGTAGCTAGTGTATAACTAAATCCAAGGCAACCATTTTAAATCAAATTAACTCTAGTGGAAACTCAAAATTTTCCTGACATTTTTGACATTGCTTTAAGGCATGTGCTTGCCTTTACCAGCAGGCTGTTAGACACCATTTTGTTTCAGGAAAGAAAGTGGCAGTTTGAGATGTGTACAATCAAGTCTCTTCTATATAATTTGTATGTCACCTTAAAGAAAAATCTGAGATTGACGCTGTTGAAATAATTCTGAAGTTTGATTCCTCACCTATCATCTAATCTGTACTCAGATGGAAGATCTTGTCATGAAAGGTCAAACTTCAGTGTACCAGAAATTCAGTTTAACACTGGTTAGTAAGACTACTAGATACAGAACACTAAAATTTCAGTATCTCAAGACACTGACAAGTATCTTGTGAGTTGTAAGAAAGTCTGTAAAAAGAATCATTTAAGTAGGAAAGAAAATTAAAGGGTCACTTTATACTTGTTCAGTGTTATTTCTGTCAGTGAATTTCTGGATCCTAAGCACTTGCTATAGGTATTGTCAATCTTAGAGTTTTGTCAAGAAAGTGGTAAATATCCTTTAAATGTCAGAGCAGTCAAAAGTCAAAGGAAAGACTCCAGCTGGTTCCTCACAGGGCTGACAGTCAGCATAGCCTCTCTTTGTGCTACTGGTTCAACTATACCCTGCTGCTGGCCAGCTTAATGCAAGTTTGAGCTTCATTGATCTGCAGTCAGAACTTTCTGCTGAAGATGAAGAGAGCCAAGAAAGATTAACTTTCCAACATTGTCATAAAGTTTTCCTGTATCAGGCATATGGAAGCAAGTTGCTTTAAAATTGTTAGTTCTGTTAACGACCTTCCTATGAGTTTTTTGGTCTAAGATCTAAAAACATCTGCCGGAGCCCAACCACAAGTGTTCACAATCTCACATGACATTTTCAGCTCTTAATAAAACTGCCAAAGTGAAATAACATTCTAGCTTAACTCTACTACTGTAATATGCAGAAAGCAGGTGAAAAGTTATTCAAAAAGGGAGAAGCTAAATGTAAAGAAAGTATTTTGAGCATGGGATTCAAGAGTACATTATTAGTGAAAAAAGGTATTGATTTGGAAGCAAGGCCAGAGCAATACTGGCTTTTTGCAGCATATCTGCTCTCCCAGTGGCTTAGCATGAGGCTGATGTAGAGATTAGCACCCACATCAAATTGAAATTTGACTCTAACCTTATGCTTGAACTGATTTCTGCGGTATTTGCTTGTTAGTGCTAGACCTGAACTCAATCCCAAGTGACATAATAGTTGTAAGGGTGCTCCTGAAAATACAGTATTTGAAAGGTAATTCACAAATTTAGAAAGTAAATCAAAATAGCAGACCAGTATAATTTTCTGTGTGATGGAATTATTCTTAGAATACACCTTACTGAAGTTGAAGGATGACGAAGGTGATGATGGAAGACTGGCTGTTACCTTTACACTGAACAATAAAAGTTTCTTTTACAGATGCAATTCTAGTCTGGCAGGACTTCAGATCCTTGCCAGAGGGTAAAACAGTAACTTATGTGTCTCACATAGAACCGACATTTACAGATATTTTTAAATCAAAGCTGATTTTTCACAAACCTCTAAACAATGTACTGTGTTAGGAGCAAGCTTTCTGCCAGAAAAGTATTGGTTTTTCTCATGCTCCTGACATTATTTGGGACTGACTCTGTGTTGGGTTTCTATTTTCCTAAATCTCAGTTCAATTTCTATTAAGAATTAAAAACTTGTTATGTATTTTTATCCTCCAGCTTCAGGGAACAATGGGCTAAGCACTTACAGTTGTTATGCTTGTATGGCTGCTGTTGGATCATACTCAGGCTTCCTTCTAATTTTAAGTAGTAAATCCAAAAATTGTAGTACAGTACAACCCTTACAATTAAAAAGGAGTTCCTGTTGTTTCTCATTATCATATTTCTTGGCCAAGTTTTTAAAAGACAAGCCAGATTAAGTCTGATGAGGTTAAAGACTGAATTCCTATATCAGAAGAGCTGTATGTGACTCTGCAGTAGGATGCTCTACTTTGCCCCATAGCTATCTGTCTCCACTTAAATTACTTGCCAGCAAATACATGCAGTTCACATTTGTTACCATGAAAATGTGAATAAATCTTAGGTATCCCTTGCTTGAGGCTGAGCAAGCCTATCACGTTGCCACATGCCACACTTCCTGACCTTTTATCCTGGAGAGCTTTGAACATCTTAATGGCTAAGCATGAATGATGCATAGCAAGAACATTTTGGTGAATCAAGAAGCAAATGCTTCTAAAAGTAAGATTGTTATGGACAGTGAATTATCTTCATTTAGTACCATTGGTACTGCTTTTCTGTAAACTAGCTGTTACCAGTTTTACATGATCAAAGATTTCTGAGGAATGAGCATGCTAATGTAGTTGAGCACATAGCAAAATTACTAGGTATGCTATATTTTAGAAATGCAATTTAAAAAAAAAATATGATGAATTCTTAGATCATGACAGAGGTATAAAATACAAGTGAGTCTGGCTGCTGGTGGTGTGTTGTGACCTATGTGCAGATATGGTCTTAGATGTGGGTAACTAGCTCAAAACTTGAATTACAATATAAGTATTTAAAAGCTCGGTAGGTCATTTCTGCCTCCTAGAGAAAAAATAAGAAAACCTTCATAAGAAAGCCTGTAGCATTTTAAATGCAGAATCACCAAGGACAAAATTTCTTGACTATTTTCTACCTGTAAGAAAAGAGCTCTTTTCTCAAGTGGGAAAAGCCCAGTGATCTCTCTCTGCTTTAGTAAAGCCAGACAGTTTTGTATGTTCTCCACTCCTGTGTTGGCATATAAAATAGGTATAGCTAAAAGCCAAAAGAAAGTCCCAGGCCGTAGTAGAAAACCTGGCAAGGTCCTGGACCTGTTTTATCTACCCAAGTCATGTGGGTTCAGCACAAGTTGCCCCCGGTTGCACTTTGCTGGCCTAGCCCATCCCCAGCCATGCCTTGTCCCTTTGCCCGGGGTGGCTGTGCTGCTGTCAGGCTCCCCCTGCTCAGGGGTGACTGTACCTCTCTGTCTTCTCAGGCACCCGTGCTGGGGCTCTGTGGGACCATCGCCGCCACCCCGGTGCTCGCGGGGTGGACGTGCCAGGGGTGGCAAAGCACTCAGGCTCTCCACACAGCAAGCCTCTGAAGGAAAAGCTTTATGGAAAGAACATGTTGAAGTGATTAGGGTTTAAGCCATTTCTCCCTGCAGCCTTCTCAAAAATCAAAGTGCTCAGTATGAAATAGTGTTGCTGTTATATGCATCTTCTCAACAGGATTAATTATTATAGGACCATAGAATCATTTAGATTAGAAAAGACCACTAACATGGTCAAGTCCAACAGTTAATTGATGTGAAGTGTAATTTTTTTATATAAAATCCTTATTGCTAGTAACAATAAATGTATTAGGTGTATGTAATCACAGAATTTCATTGCAGAAACAGAAAGTACATTCAAGAAACATTTATTTTTTTGTGCACTGAATGCAAGTTAATATACAGCAAAATGTTACTCAAAGCTAGTGTGATTTGTTAGTCTAATTAATTTAGTATCTTATTAGAAAGATACAATTCTAGATACAGAAATGTGCACTTTTGGTACTTTTCATACCTTTATACTTTCCTGTGAATTTAAGCATATGAAGTTCCTTAAGAAACCAAAGAATTTGAAAAAGAACCAATTACTCAGTGGTGCATTCTGTATTTCTTACCTTTATTCAGTACAAAACTATAAAAGAGCTTATGAAATGTCTTTTTTGTTTATAAGTCCCAGACACAGTATAAAAAGTAGAACCATTGAATATGTTGCTACTTAGATTTTAACAATTAACGGATTTCTACTTGAAAGAAAATTGCATTTAGATTTGATCATATATGTTGATTTACTTAAAAAGAATAACATTATTTATATATTTAATCATGTAAAGAAATTTAGTGTTTATCAAAAGTGTCAGTATGGATAAAATTGACAATTTTATTACTAAAACTGTCCACAGAAAGCCCAAGTCATAAATATTAAGTGAGTTTGTGCTTCCTTTTCAAATACCTTTTCACAAAGCTTTTTGTGGTGTTCATGCAGCTTTACTCTGGACCTTAAGGCTGCTGCTCATGCCTTAGCTTTATTTAGCCTCCTCAAAAGATGTGAGGGGAGAAGGCTCAGACCTCTCTGCTGAGAGTATAGGCTTTTTTCATCTTGCTACCTTTCACAGATCTTGCAGAAGGAATCCAAAGTGGTGAGGGAAAACTGCTTTTGAAATTTCTGGGTAACATCTCCTATGTTGTCTATCTTGTTCTTTCATCCCAGGAACTTTTATTTTTCACATGAACAATTTTCACAATAAATAATCTTTACAGGTTTCAGAGAGCATTATTAGCACTGTTGAACCTTCTCAATGATCTTGACTCAAAAATGAAAGAGACTTCACAGAAGTGGGGAAAATCTTTTCGTTCCCCAGCCAGGGAATCAATTTTGCTGGTATACCAATCGAGCCAGCTTTGCTATAGAAAGGAATGCAGTTCTCCAGTCGTTATGATGGAAAAAAAAATTACAAGTGATTTCTGTTGTCATTCTTGCGGCTGTGGTTTCTTTTCCATGGTTCTGTTTCAATCTCTCTGACCTTGCAGCTGCTGCAGCCATGTTGCTTCATCTCAGCAATGAGGCCTTAGTTTTTCCCTTTATACTGTGAAGACCGTGACCCATTGACTTGTTATGATTTTTTAAAAGCTCTCCATAGAATTTAATCCAGTTGTTCACATCTGGAAAGTAGAAACATAACTGCCTGATTTTTTTTTTTTTCAATGGGGGGAATGAGGAGGGGAGGAGAGGTAAAGGAAAGGATCAGGATTTGGATTTTAATTACTTCTACTACTATTGTTCATTTGTTGAAATTTAACCTACACAGAAAGAAAAGCCCAGTTTTATTCTTCAGGCAGTCAAAGCCTAACTTTACTGTTCAAAAATCTTCATCACAACATGCAATTTTATATGGATGCCAGCTGAAGAAAATACCTCCACATTAAAACATGCCTTCATTCAGATTAAATGCAACTTTTTCAGGTCACTAGGGGTTTCTGCTAAATTAAAATTACTCTGTTAAAAGTGGAATAAATATCTCATTAGAACTGTTTGTTGGTTGGAATAGGCTTTACAGATGGCTGCATTCCAATCAGTCAAATTCTTCCATCTTACTCTGAATGGATTCAGACAGGTAGCAGAAAAACGAGCTTTGGGGTTTGTGAGGTTTTTATTGTTTGGTTGTTTCTTTTTTTTTTTTTTTTTTTGTTCTAGTTTTTTCAAAATTTTAAAAAATAATTCTTTCATCTAGCACTTTTCAGCAAGCTCACATATTTTAAAATCTGGATGTTTTCATTACGCTAATTTGAATATAAGACTTACAATTGCATGGCTGTTTGTCTGCGTGCAGCAGTACAGGACACCATCACATACTTCTCCAAGTATTACAAAACCAGAGAGAGAAAAATGGTTAACAAAGGAGAAATCTAGTTTTACTAATGCTGTCTACAAGCTGAAGCAACTTGTAAATCTAGATGCTGATGAAAGTTTATTTATTACTGTGCAGTCAGTGAAACTAGTAATGATCGGGGCAGTAGTTTTCTTACTGAGGCAGTAGGAAAATTAAATGCTTTTACTGGCAAAAACCCTGGAGCACTAGGGAATTATGCAATGAGATCTGGGAAATTTAACAATTTCATGGTAGTATAGAGGTGGTGGAGTTAGTCTGGGAAAATGCAAGTCAACATAAACTTTTCTAGAGAAAGAAAAATTTATGATACAATGTAGAGATTAATGCCTGTACAAGGCCTGATCTTTGACCTGTGAAAAGAAGGGACAGGATTTATTTAGCTGTAATCATGGTATTAATTTCTGTATCAATAAATGTGATAGTAGCTACATGAATACATTTGGTTCTGAACACCTGGAAAGCAGAAGAATGCTGAAGAAATACCTTAAAAGGTAAAGGGTATGGTCAAACCAAAGTGCATTTGTAGACACAGCTAGGTGTCAGATAAAGGAAGATTAGTATAGCTGCATGAAGAATGCTATAGCAAAAGAGAGAATATTCTCCTCTGTAATACTACTGAAATTTTCATCATCAGGGTCATTGTGAGTTTTCCTCACCATCCCAATTGTCCGAAAATGAATGAGTTGTGATGTTTCTTAGCAATAATAAAGCGACGTAACTTAAAGAAATGAAAACAAACTGAAGGGAATGGGGCAATATTTTCAAAGGTTTTGGTAAATTAATAAATGCAGCCATTACAAGCATCTTTGAACTACTGGATGTGCACTAAATAAATCAATCTGTTATACTTTGTATATTTTGGCAATTTGTTAATTGTCATAATTTCACAAGTCAATCCTCTTGACATTTTACACTTTTGAGATAAGATTGCTCAATGTATTTTTGGCTTCATGGTCCATATAACATATTCTGACCCTGAAATCTTCTACCCATTTTACATCATGGGTATACTAAAATGAATCATTATGAAATATAATGCTTAAAAGTTGATGAATGTGTCATAATGGCTGGTTCTCACTCTTTCTGTGAAACCAATTCTACCCTGTATTTAATAAATTCTTAATATTTTATCTTCTGATTATTTCCAAGACTTCTCTCTTATTAATTCATTCTGAAGATAAGAAAACATATGTATAACTTGGAGTTGCTCTTAGGAAAAAAAAGTACTATATTAAAAACTATTTTAAGGGCCAGACACTTTGATCATACGCTGATTGTGCCTGAGCTGTAAATAAGGAAATATGTAGGTTCACTGTTTATTCAGGAAATTCAAATCTTATTACTAAAAAGGGGGAATAGAAACTATTTTTGAAAAGACAGTTAAAGTAAATGAAGGAAATGGAAAGACAAAGGGTTCTTTTTTGTATTTAATTATAATTTTATTCTCTTTCTTGTGAAAAAAAAGTGCATAAATTTCATATCAAGCAGTGTATTCCACATGTTAACATTTCTAGGCATTAATATCCAAACTATTTGGATGAGTAAAGTTCACAAATTATATTTCTAACCTGGCATTTCATATCATATAAGGTTTTTGTAGATATTTTTGTTCTGGCACTATTCACCTTTTCCAGTAAGTTGGACATCAAAAGTACTGTAGTTGCATAAACATGAGTATAAGGAAAATATTTTCATTTCCTTTAGAAGGTATGAAGAAAAAGTGGGTTATGGGTATGTTTGGATATATCTTAGCAAATTTGAATTATATTTGAATATATCTTACTAGGAATATGGATTAACTTGAGAGCACAACATTTCTCAAGTGTATCATCCGTTATTTTTAGATTGTGCCTTTATTAATAAGAAATTTGCTGAGTGAAGATTTTTAACAGAGTTTATATAGAACAGTCAAAGGGGATCCCCATTCATTTACCAGTGGTGTAAGTAGCAGGTTTAGTTTTTTGGCATTGTTTTGGTCATTTTTCCTCCTTCACTGACTGGATCAACTCTTATTTGTGATATGTAGACTAATGCTATAAAACTACAGGTATTGTCAGAGGTGTCTCTGAAGTGTCAGATGGTCTTATTCAGATATGAATAAATTTCTAAGTACTAAAGGTAGAAATATTTCCTATACAGCCAAGTTTGTGAATAGCCATTTTATCCTTAGTGGTTTGAATACTTTGAAGGAAATGAAAAATATCATCAGAATTTGAAGTTTTGGTTTATCAGTACATTTTCATAACAGCAAGTTCAAATTTTATTAAACTCATTGTGCATAATAATAGCATGGAAACCACCTACATAATTTCTGAGTCAGGAGGATAGGAGCAAGCTGTGCTGCTGCTTGCAAAAGCTGTGAATTTGCTTTGTGTGCATTTGGAGCGCAAGCATAAAAAATTTAACATCATATCTGTGCTATGTTCATGAACAATTCTGCTTACTTCAGGTAGTTCTAAGCTTTTACTTTCTAAATAGAAAAGGACATTGTAATTTCATTGGTACAGAGTTAGGGAAATTTGGTTGTCTGGGAAAGCACTTCGCGCTGCATTTGGTTTTGCTCAAAATAGTTAGGTGTTGCCAGTTCTAAAGGGAAAGGGTGTTTATTCTTTTCTCCAGGATTGCCTTTTTTTTTTTTTAATTTTAGTATAGGAATAAGTTAATTAGTGTTTTATTCAATACACAATTGTAAAGATAAAAATTAAATTCTAATCTCAAGTCTATAAAAGCAAGCACACATCCACGATTCAGTCCTACAGATGAAAACTGATATCACTGAAATGAACAAAACTGAAATAATTGTTGCTAGTATTATGGCAGCTTTTGCCCTTTTGGGGTTTCTAAAATAAAGACTTGTGCAACAATTATTGTATAAAATTCTAACCACACTTTAAAACCTGTGCATGACTCACACTGACCTTTTCATCTCACACATGTGTTATAATCGTGACTTAGATGTACAAAATCAGGTACAGCATCTGAGTGAATAGGGGTGGGAGTGGCCAGACAGGGTATTGAGCCATCAGTGGAACTTGTGTCTTTCTGTTACTTTTCAAGGATGTTGGATTCTGATTTTGACTGTGTCACAGCCCCTTCAGAATGATCCAACTTGCTTAAAAAACTGAAGAGCTTTACTATAAAAATATTATAGCGTCCTTATTGTCTCCTGTTTTTTTATCAGTTTCGTAGTTTCTAGATTTTTAACTATGATTTCTAGGATTGACAAGGGTTGGGGAGTGGCTACTTTTGTTTTTTTTGATTTTAATAAAATCTCCTGGTTTAAATACCCACTTCCTGAAGATTTGCAAAATACTAATAACTATTGCAACATGGCAACAAATAGAAGGAGGAAACAAACCCTTGGCTGTGAGGACCCTGCAGCCAGAGAAGGTGCTGAGCACTGCCTAGAGCTCTTCTCTAGCTGGGAATGAAAGTACCTCTCTAGTACAGAAACAGGGGGAATATTTGTTTTAATAAGTGGAAGATCTTGCAGGAAACAAAATGCGTCTTTTTGGTACTTCTGTCGCATATGCAACAGCTGACAATCCTCTAAAAAGTGAAGCAAATATTTCATAAGTCTCACTGTAACTTTTATCTGCTCATTTATGGATGGAACTTGAATTAGCTGAAGTGAGTCCTTCCAGTCTGCATTTCTCCCATGACTAGATAAACAACAATAAAAGAATTAAAAACAGTGTTGCCTTGGGGACAGTAAGTCTCTCAGGATTACCAGTTAGTATTTTTACTGTGTCAACAAGGATGTAGATTTGTAAATATCCCAGACTACCCAAAAGGGCAATAAGTTATTCCCCTTTTGTTGTTTTCTTACGTAATATACTTCCTTATTTTCATAGAGGAGGAAATATAATGCTGAGAACCAAGGCTAGAAGTTGCCTACTCAGAGTCTTTCTCATAAATATGAGTGAGTCAGAAGTTGTCAGTTTTGTCCAGGAAAAGCTATGTAACACCAGAAAACAGAGATGAAAGAAATATGTCTTCTTCAGGATGCCTTGTACTACCAGAGTTTTAAAGACTGATTAATTATAAAGGTCAGAAGTTAATCTTTGTTTTCAGGATAAAAACTCTGCTTTGGGAAAAAACCTGAGTCATTTACTGTCAGCAGTGAAGGCTTGGATTGCGTTAATTTATAGTTTGTATTCTGCCACACATTGTCGTGAAAAATGCCTCTGAAGTGCTATTATATTGAAATGGCAGTGTCATAGGAAAGCACGTGTAACAAAGTCTGCACTAAAGGATGTAGGTACTCTATGGCTAGTTTATAAGAATGTTAAAACAACATCTCACAGAAAATATTCCCTTGGTTTCAGTATGACCACATCTCCCACATTCTATAGTTTAGGGCCTGAATTAATATAAATTCACCCTTTTTTCAGCCCTTGACTTTCCCACAAAAATACTATTACAGGATTTTTTTCAGAGTTATTCTCTTACAACTTCTTCCAGTCTGGAGGACTGGTGGGATTTAATACCCCATGGTTTTCTTTGCATCTTGTCCTCACCAGTCTTGTATTACTGATCAGGGCTTCTGGGAAGGAGATGTGGATTCCAGGGCCTGCCAGGTACTTGAATATTTAAACCAAATCTTCCAGTGGTATTGAAGCTCTCATCTTCAACATTAGCTCCCACTCAGCTCTGAGTGCTTGGGCTTTGACTAGATGGAACGAGTTCTCTCATCAGAAAGTGAATGGCCTGCCAGAATAAGTCTGCTCTGGTTAATGGCATTTCCTCATGTTTTATGGCCTTGGTGTGAAGTTCTGATGCCATTTAGTAATAATTTTTCCTTTAACTGAACAGACTCTAGATCTGGTCTAATTTTTTTCTCTTGAAACTGGGGCAATGTCAGGTTTTCTATATTGTTCCTCCAGAAACTTTTGTCAGCCCTTTGCTAAGATAAATAATTCTCTTAGGAACATAAATTGAAATGTTTTCATTTCATCTGAGTCTAAATGATCTATTACTCTGTTTATCTAATCAGCCCATTTTCTTTCTTATGTATTATGTTGACATCTAAATTTTCATCTGTTATGTGATAGATTAAATTTAAACAGCTGCCCTCTAACACTTTCATATTGTCTCAGACTTCCCTCTCTGTTTCTAACCTACAAGAGATTTTTCAACAGTGGACTTTAAAATTCTCCCAGACTGAGTTGTATTATTTTTTAATTCAGACTTCAGTTTTCCAAACTAATGCTTATTTAGAGGGAATTGTCTCTCTAGTAAACACTTAAAAAAAAATCAACTTACATTTTGATCAGTGTTTTCAACTGGTGATGCTATTTTATAGAAGTGCCAGCATTATTGACTATTATACCCAGGTATTTGTATTTAAAATTAGTCTTCTTCTCAATTGTATTTGTAAAAATCAGAAATATATTACTCAATTCAGTTTTATGGGGTCTATTTTTTACTGTGTTTGAGATTTTATTTATTAGGTTAGACTTGTTAGGTTGAGGCTTTCTGACTACTTTGCTGTGCACCATAAGTATTGTCCCTCTACAGGTTACTCACATAGGTAATCACAATTTAGTACTTCTAAAGTGCTAGAATCCCATCGTATTCAAAAGTTTTCTGATTTTGTGGACCTTTGTTCTGATTTTTCTGAGGAGGTAAAACATCTTCCAGAGAAAAGGATAGTTATGTGATTAAGACAATTACAGTGTAAACCACAGTAATTGGTGTAACCTCTGTAATACGTTCTTACATCATCTTCAGCCAAATCTGTTTGAGTTGTTGATTTACTTCTTTAAAAAAAAAAAAAAAATCTTTCTGATTAGATAGAGAAAAGTTAAGAGCCTTACATTATTTTTTTTCTCCAGTTTTCTATGACAACTCTGTAGGACTCTCTATATCCTGTCTCCTAGTCCCTTGGAAAAGGGGGAATCAATTCACTGAGGCAGTGGTAGAAACTTCAAAGAATGAGTTCCTAGCACATTGTAACTGGGAAAATTTTATTCATTCTTGAAATAGTTCATTCATGGCCTGGATACTGGCAGCTGTATTTACTGTTCTTAGTGTGCCTTTATATATTTTTTATGTATAAAACTGAATAAGTACTCACGTGTAGGATTACTGTTAATAAAAAGTCATGAGATGAAAGATGCCATAGCTAAAAATTGTTCTGAGTATATTTAAGGCCTGATATTTTTTTCCCCTTGGATATTACTGAATTTTCCTACTAGACTGAAACTAGGTCAATGAGCAGATAATTTATTCCTATAACTACAAGTATTCTTTTAGAGTTGTTTGTTTTACTGTTTTTCTTGTTTATCTTGATATATATTAATGAAATTTTGGTATGTTCAGCTAATTTCCATTGGCTACTAGATTTGCACAGTTAGCTACCACTTGTATAGAAAAGAAGGAGCAGGTCTTTCAGGGTGCTGTAGGGTGTAAAATTTCCTTGACACTCGTAAAGTCCAGCATTTTCATTGCCTCCCAGGACTGTGATGGAATATATAAAAATATTTTATTGCTCCATTTTAATATTTATGGTTTTGCCTTTCATGCAATGGGATTTGAAACCACACTACAAAGCGACAATGAAATGTGAAACTTTCAAGAGGTTGATTTTCGTTTTGAAGGCGTTGTAGTGTTCCTGTTGAAAAAAGTGGTAATGGTCTCCAATTAGTATCTGGGCTACAGAGAAGAAACAGAATTATTCTTCTGAATCCAGAATACTCATAAAAAATATACAGTCCAAACAGTTTTTATTAGTTGGTGGCCACAGAACTTCATTTTTCCCTGGATCAGATTTATGCTGGCTTTTTGGTATTTTTTTCTTAATACCCTTTAACAGCTCAGCTTAATCTAATTTTGATGCTTAATATTCCTTTGTTTAAATAGTATCTCATTTTAAGGAAAACATTTTAAAGGGTATAATTGCACCCTCAGGTTTACATTAACATCCTGTGAAATAAGATACATGTTAAATTAGTACTGGTCTGAAATTAACTATTACCATGGGGCCTCTGTGCTCCCTCATGTTTAACAGCTAAAATGGTGAAACTTGGGAAAATATCTAAATTCCACCTCTTCTTACCAACACAGAATTTGTAACACTTTCAGCCCACCTCATGCCATTTCAACAGAAAAACTGAAGAGAAATACTATGTTTACTGCAATTAATAGCAGATTGAAATAATCTCCCATAGAAAAACTACTCATGAAAGCAGACTCCATCTTCAAAAGCACTGAATCAAATCCCCTCCTGTCCAGCTCACAGGATGTCTTCCTGGAATCTCACTGCACCCTATGATAAAAAGACTGAGATACCATATGAACATTTGTGCCTGGTCACTTTGCTCTGAGGACACTAAGTTATCCATTACTTGTTTGTTACTGGCTATAAATTTACATTCACAGCGTAGCACAAAATCATTGAATAGTTTGGGTTGGAAGGGACCTTTAAAGGTCCAAACCCTCTGCAGGGAGCAGGGCCATCTTCAACTACCTCAGGTTGCTCAGAGCACTGTCCTGACTCACCTTGAATGTTTCCTGGGATGGGCATCTACTACTGCCTCTCTGGGCAACCTATTCCAGTATTTCACCCCCCTTGCTGTAGAAAAATCTGTTCCTTTAATATAGTGGAAACCAACACATCTTCATTTTAAAATTACCCCTTATCCTATTTCAACAGACTTTGCTTTAAGTTTTTTCTCCATAGTAATTTTATATTATTTTATCCAGCAAATAAGGTTATGACCTAACCTTATCTGCCAAACCTGCCTTCTCTCATTCCCCTTCTTCCCATCCCCTAAACAAGAGTAATGTTTTTCCAGGATGTTAGAAAATATTTCTGTTATTGAAGGAGAGTTTTGGAGTAAAATCAAAACCAAATAGAAAATAATGAAACTAATTTGGCTTTGTCCAGCAGATGTTTCAATTTTCTGCCTGAAATCACTAAGGAACTTAGGTCCTGTTCACAAGGTGAGGCATAAGGCATATGATGTGTTTATATCCTTTAAATTATTAGGCAGTATATATACCAGAGTAGATATCTGAATACAAGTGTATGAGTGAGGAAGGTGTTCCAATTTCCAGATTTTAGAGTACTAAGACATAACTGTTTCTTCCATTAGTAGTAGTCCTCTAATGATTTAAAATTTGAATTTACTTTCTAAAAATGTATCTTCCAATTTAATATTCTAACTGCTTAAATTCAAAACTGAGTTAATGATCAGTGCTGTACCCTTTCCACAGGTTATGTTTCTAGAGAAAGAAGCATTATCTTGCCCTTTATCCTCTCCTGAATTTTTTTTGAAAATGAATCATGTTTCTTTGTATGCTCACAACAAAATAGAAAGATCAGGCAATACGGGATCTCTTTTGTAAAAACACTAAATACTCTCAATATTTTCCTTATAAGTCATCTACTTTTCCCATAATGTATAAGAAAATGTTTTGCAATTTTCTATGAGATAAATACTTTCAAATAAAGTTGAATTATTTTTGATCTCATGTACATGACATTATAATTTGTTTTTAATTGGAGAAAAAAGGTAATAGCAAACTCACTGTGTTATGCAAACCAGACCCTTTAAACATGCAGAACAACGGTAGAAGGATCCTTTGCTTTTTATTTGAGCTTATTGAAGAGGTCAGTATTTATACAGTGGACTAAATGCTCCTCTGGCAAGGACAATTTTACCTCACTTTGGCTTCTCTTGTTTCATTAACTGGTATCGGTCCTTGAAGGTGCATCTTTTACTTGAAATAACACTTCTCCACAGGAACTAAATGTGGTTCACAAGAGATTTAGCACTGCAATATTTCAATGAGGGCTGCAACTGATAGGTGGGAAGAATGTTAAAAGAGACGTGGCATAATCCCCAAAGAATTGTATGTCATCTTCTGGTATATGATGCAGGTCTCTCAAACCCAGCCCTGCTCCTCAGCCACAGAGCAAGGAGCAGACGAGGGAGTGTTACAATGCTTTTAGTGTTAGGGTCTGTAGAACATAGAAGGTCATAGTGTAGTTTAATTTCTGTAGTTTTTCAGTAGTGTCTTTAACACTTTGACTTATGGTATTAGCATTATAGAGTTATTCAGTGTGACTAATATTTATATTTTATTTTGCATTCTAATTTACAACTTCCTATTGGTCTCCTGACAAAGGCATGTTTTTAACTTATTTCTTTTGCTGAGAAACATAAGCAGGTACTTAAATCTTGTTCTGACAGAGGAGTATGGAAGGCTATTGGTATTAATGTTTTGAAGATAAAAATATCTAAATTCTTTCACCCTGTCTGATTTGTTCAATAGAACACATCACACATATTAAATACTAATTTTCTATATTCCTTTTATAAAGTAATTTCTCACTTTTTTTTTTTAATAACACATTGCTCTTGTTTTAAGTGTTACTGACTCAAACAAACGTATGGAAATGAAATTGTCACAAATACTCTCTTGCTAAACAGATTATGCTCTTTGTGAGTTCAAAGGCTAAACTATTGCCAGAATGAAATTTAAACTTGTCTCTGCTAAACATCTGTGATCTCAGAGTTACCAGTGGTGTGTCCCTTTGACCTGTTTCATTTGAACTTTGCTGGAAATGAATTTTCAAACTACTAAATCTAACTTCAGGGTGTGAATCACTACTGGGTGATGATAGGTAATTGGATGCTGAACTCACAAGGGGCATGAGAGTACCGGAGCTCATACATTCTCAAATGAAAGAACAAAAAAGTTGCAAGTTAGAGATAGCTGAGGGTGGAGTTTCTCTTTATTATAAAGAAAACAGATTTTGCAGTATGTTTGTTTTATGACAGTTAATTTTTACATGAAAAGGTGAAGGTTTTTTATGCGTCATGTATTAATACAAGTGATGATAAGACAGAAACATACTGGGTGAATGAAGCATTCTTATTTATAGCAGGCTAATAAACCTCTCTGAGCAGATTTTTTGAGTGGAACAAGCATGAACTTATTCTGCTATTGCAGGACTTGTAGCATTCAAGAATCCTTAGGACTTCTGGATGGCCTGACCTTCGAGAGGGTAATCCTTGCCCACAGGCTACTTGACAGCTCATCAGTTACTGTGTATTTAGTGGTGAAAATAGCAGAGCGTGGGATAGACTATGTGATGTACACATACTCATCTTGAAAAGATGAGGTTTACTAGTTCTGCTGTTTTTATTTCTGTGTGAAAGAGGCAGGATTTGCCTCTGTGCTGAGGAAATCTGCCTGTAAAATCATTCTTACCAAAACTATCCCGTTCTACTAATGAAATAGGTTTCATCTGTATTTTCTGAAACTTGGGAAAACATATCAGCCTTGGGTTTCCCCAAGGTTATAGTAATTGCAACAAATTCACCTCCTGGTAGCAGTCTTACCTACATGATGGGTTTGCTGGTGTTTTGAAAGAGAGAACCTATCTGCTGTATGTGTTTGCAATCTTGTTTCCATCTGAAATGACTTGCATTAATTAATTTTTGCCTGATATGATTGCCAGTCTTCTGCTGGGAATACATTATCAGTGTGTTTCTGTGTAGATGTAGGTTCTTAAGCAAAGTGTGTATTGCTCCACAGGGAGCCAGACGGGTGAGAAGCGGGTGAGGTTTATTGTTGCAGTGAACTGTACTAATGGGGATTCAGAACATAGCGGAAAAGGACACTTTGGGATTCATTCAACAACATGCATAACCTTGGCACAGATCCCAGTGTATCGGTGTTGAACTGAATAAAACAAATATTGGATTGCTGAACAGAGCTTTCTGAAGTGTCTTGCATGTGTTTCTGCTTTACATGGTAAATATTTGTAGATCTGTTTTTAGTTAACATTATTGACACAGATTAGGTGAGGAAAAGAGACCCGAACTCAAAAAACATTCAGAAGCTTGCTTAAACTATTAGTTTATCCCTTCTAATGCCCTGTGATACTACTTCAGTATATATTTATTTCTGTGGAAATACCAGTGTCTGATAGGTTTCCTAACCATACCATATTTAATAGCACTTCTGAGAGGAAAGCATACTGTATGATTGATATCATATTTTTACTGAAGACACAATGAAAAACAAGAAAGAAAAAGTAAGAAAACCATTAATACAACTTTGAATCTAATTTCTTTAATGTTGTGTTGTATGATTAAAAGAAAAGGAGGATGTGCAATTATTTCCTGTCTTCTAATTTAAAAAACCCCAACAATCTGAATGTTGTACTGAACCTCTTTTTTAGAACTCTTCTTCTTTCTTCCTGCCCCCTGAAGAAGCCCACTGCACTTTGGTCCTTGAATGTTTAATGTCAGTGCAGATTTTTCCATTATGGAAGCCCATCTGTGCAACTTTTCAACCCGTAACTCCGTGTTCTTTCCTAACTGAGGCAAAATGGCTTCAGCAGCACTTCCCTCTCTGTTACCTTCTCCCACAGAGGCTCGCTGGGCTGCAACAGCACTTGGCACTTTTTTCAAATGTCTCTCCATAATTACTTGTGCCTGTTTTCTTTCTCATGTTAGCCTCTGTGAGAATGGCTTACAACCACATTTATAGGAACAATGCTTGGTAGGAAAGGCCCAAAAATAACGCAGATGTTTTGTTACTAATTTATTAGCTGCTATTGTGAATTTGGAGGTTGAGTTTTATTAAGAGCACTTGTGCAAATAGTCATGGTTGGCAATATGAGGTCTGAAGCNCTCTCTGTGTTTTGACCAGTGCAGAAGTGCTTAAAATGCTGTGAGCCTTTCGGGGTTTATTGAAATATTTAATTCTATAAAGTGTGGTCATTGAAGACAGGTTTTGCTGTCATCACTACAGATGAGGTTCTCATCACTACATCACTGAAGGTTGCTCTTGGGAATGCTTTGTCCTTGCACTCCTAAACAGAGACACAAGAGGTTTCAAACCTCCTCATTTGCATCTTAATGTCTTTAGACTCTCTGCTATCATATTTTTAACGATATCACATATAAAATGAATATTCTGTGACACTCTATTTGTGTATTCCTAAGCTTTGAACACACTTGGAGTTAACCTTGAACTTCAGCATCCAATCAATTTAAAATATATTTCACAGTCTTATTTTTATTCATCAGAAGCATCTAGCTACTGCTTGAGGCATTTATAAATTATTCATAGAAGCACATACAAAAATTATATTGGATCAATATTCACAAACCAGCAAGGTTTCAGATAACATGTAGGCATTTTGCTCTAAGCTATTAAAGTCTGTTCCAGTTTTGAAAGAACTATTACTTTTAAATCCTTATAAATCTGTGGGAAATGATAATATTGATCCTTTTATTTTTGTCTTGCTGCACATTCAATTTGTATCCTACAGAGTGCACTATGTAACTTTTCCTGAAGTAAAAGGGACAGGATCATCTATACAGAAAAGGTCTATGATAGATGATGTATATAAAATAGCTTTATAGTTGGACAATGATTAAAAATAAAATGTACATTGAACCAATCTCATATTTCTGTGCTCCTACACATTGTCAAGAATCCCTAAGAAATGCCCTTATCAAGAATTGACAGAGTATTATGCAAACATTGACTTTTTGTTACAACTTCAGTCTGGATTTATGCCTAAAAACCTCTGCTATATTGTTATTTTGAGTAACGAGAGGCATTTATAATTCACTGAAGCATGAGCAAATTTTGAAGGCAACTTTTATATTTCTCTGAGGTCTTTATTATGCTGAGAGCCTGCAGTTGAAGTCTTCCAGGCCTAAGGACTTCTATGACAGTTAAATTTCAGATTTTTTAACATATGAATTAGGGATTTTTTTTCACTCTATCGAGACATATTTTAAACACTCTCAGTGATTTTGAGAATGGTGTAGGATTCTAGGCTAATTCAGAACCAGAATTACAGTTGCCTGAATTATACACAAGTACACAAAAAATCAAACTGAACTGTGGAATAAGTTGGTGACATTTCAGCAGGAGTAGAAGGTCCAAAATTTTGTTTTGAGGAAATCAAAGCAATTTTTTTCAGCTGCTTTTACAAGATTTTGGGAAAACAGGAGTAGAACAAGAAGTGTTTGAACAATGGCCCTTATGGAGCACTTTTGATATCAGAGAGCCCATTTTTTGAGCAGTTCCGAAGCCCAAAAGTTAGAAACTTGTTTTTAGACTTTGGAGTCTTGAGTAATTTGCCAGAGGATTTGAGGAGGTGATCTAGAAGGAAACCAGGTATGTTTATGATCAGATCAGTCTGTTTTTCACAGGAATTTTGTTGGAAAGACATATTCCTGGGAGGTAGTTAATTTTCAAGGAACTGGCATTTCTGTTTAGAAAAACATTCTGTCAGAAAATGTAGAGCTGGCATCACCAGGTTTTTGCTGCTGTGCTTAGAAACAGCTGGTGAAGGTCTCAACATTTCTGTGTAGAGAATGTTAGTGTTCTCCTTTGCAGTGATGAGTTAAGCACTGCCCCAGAAAAAAGATTCAGTCTCCTCTGCAACAGCCTGCTGGGACAGCTGAGTCTCCTCTGTAGCTCACACTTTGCATCTGGAAAACACAATCTCCACATCTGCTAGAGGGAAGACAAGCATGTTGTTAGGCATTTATCTCACCATTTGATAAATGTTTGAGCAGAAGAGGTGGATAACAGCTTACTGTTCCTCTTCCAATCCATATAAATAGTTCCAGAGATGCTGATGGCTCTATAGCAATAACTGTTTTTTCATTTAAATCTGCTGTCCAAATGAGGGCAAGTACTGTCCTCTTTTAATACAGTTCTCATTTTTAATGGCAGAATTCTGGACAGAAAGAAAAAGTAGTGTTACTTCAATTTGAGCCTAGACTGGAAAGCTTTTTTTGGTAATTCTATTATCAGCTCACTTGATGGCTGTGAAAGATGCCTTTTTTCCTCAACACACCTTTGCTACTACCTTGACAAATCTGAAATGTATTTCAAACATCACAAACTGTCTATGTTACTAGGTCTTTAGGGTAGGACATATATAATTTTTGTGTATTTGGGTACTTGTGATGTTCAAACAGAAAATAATGCATCTGTAATGGTATGCAGGTGACACATCTGTATGTGGTGTCACAGCAGATGAACTGTCAAAATTCCTTGAGCTCTCTTTTGAATAAATCTCAGCATAAACCTTTCACTACAGAGTGAAAGACTTGTCACAAACTGAAGTTCTGTACTGGATTGCTGTAAAGAAGGCATGGTGTCTTTCAGCACTGGAAATTCAAATGCCTGGAAGAAGAATTGTGTTCGATTTCCAAGCCCAAGAATGGGTATTTTCTTAATTTCCAAGAGTGCAACTGAGGCAAGTGCCTAAAATTCAGGAAGGGTCAAAGATGCTGCCCTTAGAATTAAAATAGGGAATGTTTTATGTACAACTAGAAGTAAAAAATTTCTTTCTGTTGGAATTAAGGAAACATTATTTGGTCTCCTTTCATCTTATTATTAGTTAAGCAAGTGAGAACTAAAATCCAGACAATGAAGGGATCAAGAGCTCAATTTCATCAACTAACTGACTGACAACTATCTTGTTCACAGATTGCCACTGCATCTTGACACTGATATTGTCATAATTTTCAGTTTTTCTGGTGTCTGCAGTTGGTTTTCACAGCAACTCAAGAATATTTTCCTGATAGGAATAGATAGGGAATAATTCAGGCTAAATTATATCAAATTGAAAAAGTTACAGCACTTTTTTCATAGAATAGTACAGGCATATTTTTTTGAAATATCTTGATAAATACCACTTTTAATTCTATTTTTAATGGGAAACTACAGTAGAATGTATAGGATTTTATTTTTCTTTAATGCCCTGTGTTTTCAGTTTTAACTTTTGTTTTCCCTTCTTCCTTAATTAAAAAAAAAAAAAGAAGGAATTATGTCATCTGGGACTGTTGTGTATATGTTGCCTTTTATTTTGACTTTTCAAAACTTTGCCAAGTTTTGAAAAATAATTATGGGAGAAAGTGAAAAAAACCCACTTTTGAAACTTTGCCATTGTGTACTGAAAGTATGGAGAGATTTTGAAAACACAAGAGGAAGGGGGAAATAGGAACATTATTCATTTTATTGTAGCTAGTATCAAAGCAAAGGGAGTACAATGCAAATTCAGAGGTCTGATATTTAAAGATTTGTGTTTTCAGTGTTTTGTAATTTCTTGAAAACTGTTGTTTGAAAAACAGTTCCTGGCTTTAAAATTTGCAAGTATTTTCCAAATAGTTTGGCAATAACTTAAAGAGTTGTAGATGAACAGGAACCATGTTAAGATCATTAGCTGTGAGCTTAACTTGATCACCTTGTCAATGTTGTCAGGTTCAATTCTTCAAAGAGCAGAAAGTACTCAGCATTGACCATGCAGTAAAATAGCTCCATTTATATCAATTAAGTTATAGAAATCTACCCCAGCTGCTGATCTGACCCACATTTAGTGCCTGTCACTAGCAGCTATGAACAGGTTTTATTCTTGTTACCACTGAAGAACCTCACAGTAAAATTAAATATGTTGTAACATAGAACACCCAAGAAATAAAATTATTCCCATGATGGAAAACTTAGCTGAGTAATGGTTTATGAGCCATGAAATAAATTATATTTGGCTTCATAGCAAGACACAACAAAGATATAAATAATTGAAATTTATTTCTGCCAGACAGTCTCAAAAATTTTGAAGACACACTTGTTTTTTTCTGACAAGAGAAGACCACAAGGAACTGTGTAACTTGTCCATGTCTCTTTTTAAGCAGTCTATTAATGTGGTGTACTGTCACTTGATACAGCTTTTGAAGTGGTGTTAGCTGCTTAGCTGGGATGAGAAAAGCTTTTTCAGTCTCTTATTTTGTTTCACAAAATGCAAATTATTTTCTCTGAGGAATCAGGGACTTTTGTGTTTTGTTTTTCATGGAGTTATTTTGCTCATTTAGCCTGATTTATTTTTTTTTTTAAGTTTATTTTCTAAAGCTACCTCATACCTTAAGTCTTAAGAAAATTCTGTCCACAGTTAGATACTGCACTGTAGGATATTAGAAATGTGAAATGTTATTAGGAACTTAAATAGCAAAATAATGTACAGTGGTCATTTTTGACCACTTACGTTGTGCTTAGTTTCGACTAGAAAAAAGTCTCCCTTAAGACATTCCGAAATGAATGTTACTAATATTTTTGGCCATTCAATTGGATTTTTAAGATAGATGGATCAAAAGTTGAAAGCAGCCATAAAACTCATGCAAAATAGCAACATCTTTCACAGAATTTCAATGTAAGTAATCCTTATCTCTTCCTGCAGAATTCACCAGGGCCATCTTCCCATGCAGATCTAGCTCCACTCCAGTGCAAAAGCAGTATTCTGTATACTTTAACTCCACCCCACACTGAAGTCCCTGAGTACAGTATTCTTTGGCTGTCCTTCACTATACAGAAGCCAAGTCATCTGTGTTTGTGTAACTTGGTAAAAGAGAATTTTTAAAGTCTATTCAGTTTAAAGAAGCTTCTGCTTTTAGGTCAGACAGACATAACTCTTCTCTTTAATATAAAGCCTTACATACTGGATCAGTAATTCTAGGCCATCTGAACAATAATATCTGAACATTATGGTATCATTTATGTATTCCCAAGGAACTAAAATGATTGCCTGAAGAATGTTTTTCAGGCAGTTTTTCCCTGAATAATTCTCCCTTGAAAATTTGAGGCCTCATAAATGAATTGCACATGTAAAGCCTCAGATTCACATGTCAGCTTATCTCAGCAAACACTTAAATCTCAGTTCACTATCCAAGAATCAATACACAAATGTAAGAATTCATTTGTCAATGCAGATGTCTCAGGAAAAACTGTGCCTACCTATTTGAAATAATAGACAGCTATTTTTGCACTAACTTTCTATTAGTTTAAAGCATGTATATGATTATTTCAACAATAAATTGCTGGCACTTTTACATTAAATATTTATGTTTAATGCAACTCAAGTGTTTATATCTTCAGGAAATAGATGGTCATCTTTCCCATTCAGAAATGTCTGGGTTATTCTTGCTCTCTACAGAAAAGGAGTTTAAAACAACTCCTAGCAAATTCCTTTTTTTGTTATCAGTTATGTCCCACCATGCCAGTCTGATTTGTGACCAGGTTATGAAGTATAAAACCAAGACTTAAAAGGCTATAGGAAGATAACTGTATCCACATTATTGAAAAAGATTTTCCATAGATTATATTTCACCTGGCCTTAAAATCTGCCTCTGACTGAACAATTAACAACAGTTTCTGGACTTCAAGCTACAAACAACCCTGATAACTCAGAGTTTTATTTTTCAGGAGAAATGGAGATTGATCAGTTCTTGGTATTTAAAGCACATGTCTCAAGTTTGGCCCTTTAAGAATGGTCACCCAAAAGGTCACTAGAAAACAGGAAAATTTGATTTTGAAAGATCTACCATCAATGTCTAGGGGAAAAAAGCAACAAACAAGCGTCTTGGGTCTCGCAGTCTTGTTGAGAGATGCAAAGCAGATTTTCTAATCTTCTAATTTTCATTAAAATTTTGCTCAGATGGTTTTAGATTGAACTGTATGGATGCCATGATTTTTCTGATTTCTGCTAGAAATTAGTCAGAAGTGCCAAGAAAACTTTGTTTTGAAAACATCTAGAATGTGTGGTCCTCCCTAAATGAAAGTTGTTATACACTCTGGCAATCCAACTATCTGCAGTAATAGTTCTATTAAACTGGCATTCTCATCTGGTTTATCTCTGTGAACTTTTCAATGGACAGTAGGAAGTCCCGAGATCTTTCACTTCAAGTCCTGGGTGACCTCGTTCAAGGAGAATTTGCAGCACATCCACTGTCAAGCCCACCAGAGATACAGAGCTTCAGGCTAGTCCTGAATTTTTCAGATTCTGAATCCTAGATTTTCAACAGATAGCCTCAAGTGAAATAACCTGTAAAAAAATCAAAGAAAAATAGGCCAGAAGGAACATCTGGGCTGCTCATGAGTCAGAGTCCAAGAGTAGCTTAAGCAATGGTTTTCTTGAGCCCTGTCCTGTATCCACTGTGTCTTAATTCATCAGAGTAAAACACTTTAATCCTGGAAAGCTGTTGCAGTTTTTAGTATTGGTTGGGTTTTAGGTTTTTTTGTTTGTTTGTTTGTTTTTTGGTTTTTTTTTTTTTTTTTGGCTCATTGGTTAGTTTTTAAAATTGTTCTTAATTTTTTTCTTGGGAAAAATTTTCAGCTAGCCTATCTGAGTAGTGAATTACATTTAGATGGTGTATTAGGTCTTGTACTGAGTAGAAGTAAATTTTCCTTTGATATTCTCTAAATATTGATATTATGTATATTGGCATCTACCAGAGTGTTACCAAATGCTTGACCTCACTCAGGAAGATGGAAAGGAGTTAATCACTGACTTAGAAGCATCAGTCACCACATTTCATTCAAATCAGTTTATATATTTGGAACTTTAGAAGGAACAGTTTCCCAAAATTTTATGCCTTGTTGCTGTAAGTGACAAGGACCACGAATTCAAAAGAGAAAATATTAATGGAAACTGGTGTCCAATTAGGCAACTCATAAGAAGTGCAAAAAGACATGAAGAAATTGTGCTGCGCAGAAAATAGTCTGGTTGTAAAAAAGTGTTAAAAAAGTACTGCAAAATATAAAACAAAGCTAAACAAGTGTTCTGATGAATTTAAATAATTAATGTCAATGACTATAACTTAGAAGTTTAAAAATGTGTCTGGCTAACAAGAAACCTAAATGCAGATTCATACCAAGACAATCAGAAAAACAATTAAAAGGCAAATTAAAAAAAAAAGCAGGAATTCAATTTCTTGATGCAGGTGGTATAATCAAGGATCATCAATGCACAATATAATCAATAGTTATTCCTATTCTGTATTTGGAAGTAAGCTGCTGGTATCAAAAATTTATGGAATAGAGTTCCATTTTAAAACAATTTTAAAGCTTACCTCTTGTGGGAGAGGAGAGAATAGAATAGTATCTGTTTCCACCCCCCCTCTGTCTCTCAGTTAATAACTCAGTAACTAACTGTCAAAAAACCTAAAAGAGCTCACAGAGTCATAAGAAGCAAATAATACTTGTTGGTTTTTGGTTTGTTTTTTTTTTTTGCAAACCTTATAAGTTATTAGACTATTATTTTGTTTATCCTTTAGTCCACTGTCAGATTCTAGGTATCTATTTCCTTTTTTTTTTGAGAAGTTATTCTAAGGAAATTTTATTGAGAACTACAAAACATGCTTATTTTATGGTTACATCTATCCCATCCATTGAAGGCTATTGCTCCACATGGTTGAGGGACGGATGAGTTAGATAGGTCAGCTTCATGAACTTCTCTGTACTTGATCATCCTTCAAAAATTTTCATATTAAGTTATTATTCTGTTCTAGGAACATTTTAGGGCTGGGGAGTGGGGGAGTTTAATTTATTTGATATGAAGTTGGAGAATTTCCTACATCATTTCTGTACTGAGGCATTGGTTTCCACTGGCCAGTGGACCGTAACTAGTTAGCAGATGTCAGATCACAAACCCCTAATAAAAGTTGAGGAAGTGCTAAATTGGTAAAGATTGAGATGAAGTCACTGTATTTAATTGAAGTTTTGCCATAACATCCTTAAAGTCCGTGATCAAACATATCCCAATGCATTATACAGCTGCTCAAATATATCACTGCTCAGACAGCAGTATGCTTTTATTGGATTCAACCCATGCAAATACCCTTTCTAGAGGTAGCATTTCACACAAATTATATTAATTTCTTCCATGAGTTGTTATGCTGGAAGTGAAGTCTCCTGTAGGAGAAATAAATATGATCTAAGATCATGGGTTCTATTTATCGCATTTCAGTCAGGAAAAAATTTAAAATATGTTTATTGCATTACTAAATAAAATAAAAAACCTTTAGAAATATTTTCATGCCACAGGAGTCTCCTGTCCATTTTCTAGTCATTTCAGCCAGAAATATCCCTGCTATTTTGTGCTTAGGCCATGACCTTCCTTTATTTTATAATAAAAGGATGTTCTTGCCATTGAGCCTCTATTCAGCATGAAGAACTACTGCTAAACCTTATTTGTGCTGTAAAAGGTTTCTTTTCATGCCTGTCTGCCATGTCTTTGGGAGCCACTGAGATGTACTCTGAAATCACTCATGGCACATGCTTTGTCACCAGAAATAAAACTGAAATAGCTCTTCACCTAATTTTGTCTAATAAATTTGTCTGTATTTTGCTGAGCTAAAGAAATAACAAGTTTTAGGTGAAGACACTATACTGAGAAGCCTAAGCTGGTAAAGCCATTTATATTCAGTTATTAAAAGATTATGAAGAGATCTTTTCATGGTGTCTATAAGAATGAAATTGGACAGTAGGAGGGCCATGAGCTGGTAGGCAGAAGACCTCAAAGTGGCTGCCATGGAAGAGAAGCAACCTAAAGAGAGTTCTCCCTTGCTTGTAAAGGTTCAGTGGGGATAGCAAGGTTGCAGGCAGCTGTGTGCCATCCACAGCTTTGGCTGGCTCTGTGTGGAGCCTGGGAGTGTGATGGCTGATGGATCCATGGCCACCGGCCTTTTACCTATAGTGGAGCTTTGTGTTTTGTGGGTGGCTTGAAAACTGTTGCTTGCCCGAGTAGGATTTGTGATTGGTTATGATTTTGGAATGCTTCCAAGGCACCTTGCAGTTGCAAGCACGTGTAGTTGTCATTTCTGAATTGTGTCAGTCACATGTTTTTTACAGTATGGTGTTATGTGCCACTGCTCCGTCATAGGTAAGGTGTGAAAGTTGAAGGAAGAAAATTAATTTCTGAAGGAGTATTAATGGGTTTAACTTGGGAAATGCTTACAGGAATTCCTTTGCTGGAGATATCATATGATGGAATTATATTCTGAATATGGATTAAATGTAAGTGCAGGAGACTTTCCTGAGCATGGCCAGACTCCTATGACAGAAATTCACCTGTAACCAGAAACATTGCCAGCATGGATGTGACTATGGTCTGCATGTAGGGCTGGACTATGGGAAAACTGAAGGCTTTTTCCAACTGAAGGAGATATGTGCTCTTCTGCAAAAGGAGATATGTGCTCTTCCAACTGAAGGAGATATGTGCTCTTCTGCAAAAAAACTACTGTAAAGCCATTTTGCTTCAGACAAGAGACTACTCAAACAAGCAAATATGATTTTTTTTTAAAGGCTGGAAAGACATTGACACAAGAAAAAGGTTGGTTGGTTATTTTAAAAAGGAGTTATTTTATTATCTTAGCTACCACTGCAGAATGTAGCAAGTGTTATGATTTAGCTGGTTTAATATTTCAGTTTAAGAACTTTCCAGCAGAGTCCCTTCCTGCCCAATGCATTCAGCTGAGGTTCCCCTGGGTTTTTCGATTCATAGTTACAATTGCTTCTCTGACGTCCGTAATGTCCCTGGCCATAGGAAACTTTGGCATTAACAGGTACAATTCCTTCTGAAGCCCATGAGATATCCACTCAAGCTGAGAGCTGGGTTTTACTCTTGAACGGTAACAGAACAAAAAGTTCCCCCTGTAGTGCAGCTAAGAACACATCACGTCTTGAATCTTTGCCTTATAACTAGAAATTGTCTTTGCAGCTTGCTGTGAATTCTTTAATGTGGCATAAGCATGGAATTACAAAAGAAAACGCACAAAGCCACTCCTTGAGTTATCTTCACTGCAGCTTAGCTTTGATGGTTTTACATATATTATTACTTTAACAACTTTATCTTGTATATTAGCTCTTGAATTTGACAGTAATGTATACAACATTTGTTATGGCTTTTTGTCCCAGATGGGGAAAATTTTTGTTACAGAACAAGAAAAAAACCCACAGTTTCTTAAAAAAAAATATAACTTGGCTTTGATCCAGTCAAAAAAACCACCACCACCACCACCACCAAAAAGCTGCTGTCATTATTAGCAAACCCATGGGGACCATTAAATTTTCACTGATGCCCAGATGAAAACATTTGCTTTCCACTCAAGTTGTTATTTTAAATCCGTCTAAATTTTAAATTTAAATAAGATGTGTCTGGAAAAACTTGTTGAACTGATGTTTTATTTAGATATTCTTTATCTCTTACTCAATAGAGATACTTCCTATAAATTATGAGAAACAGCTTATTTTGTCTCTAGGCTTTTTTGCATTTAGGACATAGAATAAAATCAGTAGCAGTCCTCCTGCAAAATACCTGTTGCAACAGGACTGCGGTTTATTTTCCACTAGCCTACCAACCAGTACTTTCAGGATTTAAAAATATATTTCTCACTTTAAAAGAGGATTAAGCCATTATAAATAATTTAATGAAGTCATTAGACTTTCCATTTAGCATTAAGAACTCCACATTGTGCTTCTGAGAAAGTGACTTCAATATAAATTGTACCAGAAAGAATCAGAAGGAGAAATTCTCTAGAAACAAAAGCATAAAGGAGGGAATTTCTTTCTTGCAGAGCCAATTGCAGCAAAGCACCTAAAGCAGGCTAATGAAGTTCACTGGATGAAAAAAACCTAAACCAAACCAGGAAATCCTCCCCAGTCCCTAAAATAACAAACCATTAAGCATAGAATACCTTGAATGTTCTCAATACTAATTACTTGCCTTTTACCTGCAGAATATATATGTTGTTCTTTTCTCCATTCTGTGTCTATAGCAGCTCAGTTTTTGCCTTTTTTTATAAACTCTTCAGGATGCTGTTTGCACCTAATGATTTTTAGAACGTCCTTGCTTCCCTGGGCAGTTTCTCCCAATTGTGCTGTCCTGTCATTCTTCTGATGGTCTCAAAGAGCTTGCACACATGTTCCTATCCAATGAAATTTTTTCCTCAGAAATTTCTTTCAACTTTTTATCATGAGAAGCTTAGCTAGAAGGATGGGCAGGCAAGGGATTTTATTTTATCACCTTGTTAACATCAACCAAACATCCAATCTAGCCTACAGAAGACGGTACTATTTTTCTTCCTTCTCTATTTTTTTCTTGAAATTTGTAGGACTCTGCTCTGGAATCCCAATATTTATCACAGATGTATTCAATAGCAGTCACGAGCAAGGCTGGTGAGCAGTGATCAGTTAGATGCCCATTACAAAACTGTTAGTGGGGATTTTCATATTTTTGTGTTTCGGTACAGAAGCTGAGTCTGCGTGTTGTAACCAAAGAGCAACTAGGTAGAAGAGAGAGATTTAAAACTGGCTACAGAGAGGTAGTGTCTTAAGGGCCTTAATGTTTTAGGTGTTTAGCTCTTGTTTGATCTAATATAAACAAGTGATTCCTATAAGAAATGAGAAGTTTTAATTAAATTACAGCATAGTCCTGAGTGCAAAATGATGTTATTTTCCAAGTAAAACTGAGGGCCTTATAATGTAGGTCAGAAAAATACTAAGTTTTTCTCTTGTGATAGATTGATATGGAAGGGCAATTGGAACAGCAAGGTCTTGTCTTGATCCTGCCTCAGGGACTTATTCTTGTCACCTTGCCTTGGAGATGGATGTGGTTAGGAATGTCCTATTTTATGACCTTCTCCCACTTTCAAGAGGCAGCTTGCTATTATGAAAACTGGTAAATAATGAACATTGTTTTTCAACCTGTAGACCTCTACTGGAAAATAATTCAGCCATCATAGAGAATTATTTTACATGATGAAACTTATTTCCAGGAATAATTCCATGATGCTTGGTGCATCTTTGTAAGTCCTCGGGCTAGTAAGTGGTGAAGATGTTTTACAGAGTACACATTGTATGTGATATTTCTTGGATAGCAAAATTTGCTTTCTTTTGTTCTTGTTGAATTACTTGTTCCTAACTTCTAATAAGAGTTTTAGAGGAAAAGTCTTGTTTGAAATTATCACTTAATGAATTAATGAATCTTGAGACAACATATATAAATCCTTTTATTTAAAAATATATATATAGTGTGATTTTCCAGAGGAAACTGAGCCCAATTGTAGAACATCCATGTTCTGCATGATTGTTTTTCATTATGGCCTTTGATTGCTAAATGGGATTTTTCTTTTGATGATTACTATAGCCAACATTTGAAATTAATATTTTCAAATAAACAAGTGGCTATTGTTATTCAGATTGTTGTGTGGTCAAACCTTTCTCCTGAATAAACTTTGCTGAATTTCTTTTTTATGTGCGTTATGGGCATTGGGTCTCTGCAGGACCATCTTTGATGAAAAACTAAAAACAACTTTTGCGTCTTATTTTTAATCATGGAACCACTTCATGCATGAGTTAGGTCTCTTTTTCCAAACAAATATTTGCTAAGAATGCATGTTATAACAACTGTTGTGGGTATAAATGTGTTTTGAATAATGCTTTCGTTTGGGTAGAGTTACACTACATTCTGCAAGTGCAAGGAACTGCTCCAGTGGTAAAGGCACAGCATTCAGTCAGCATAACTGGGCCTGAATAAGTGTTTTTTAAAGGCACCTGCTAGGTTAAGGTCCACTTCTGTTGCCTCTGAGCAATCCAGGTCTGTGAGCAAAAATTGGTAGCTTAAACACAGGCTTACATTAGTTCACATTGCATTATTTTGCTAGTGTCAAAATTTAACTGTTTTCTAATATCTGACAGTTTCTTTAGTTAGTCTAATCACATTTATTAGTCAGATGGTATAGGTCTACCAGCAGTTTTCCAGATATAGTGCTTAGTTGCTTTATAACATAGATGGTGGTGAGCACTAAAGATGACAAACTGTCTTCATTCAGGAAATCAATTAGTTTCTTTTTTATTTTATTGTTATCCAGTTATTTGGCTAAAACATAAAGTGCTGGCTCATAAGTAGTTTCTAATATATATTACACTTCTGCAACTTTTAGGTTTTTGTGTGGATTTTGTTTTTTTAAAGCCAATGGATTAAATTAATATTGATCTGAACATTACTACTTTCATGCTAGGTCCTTCTATTGCAGAAGTCCTCAGAAGTTATCCAGCTTACAAGAGGGAGTTTACAGGGCCCTAAGAAGAGAAGTTAGCAGAGTTGTTTGATGTTATGTGAAAACATCTGGGTTTTGCACCAACATAACACTGTCATATGGAAGCAGTACATTTCCTTAAACGGGCATTTGGCTTTGTTTTACAGAATGCTTGTTACAGAATTTATAAGGGATAATAAACATAAAAGGTCTTTACTCTAAAGCTTAGTATAAAAACTTCTGTATGGTTTATTTCACTGTGTAAATTTATTCTCTTCTCAACTTCTCAAGTGCTTTTAAAACAACAACATTGTGAATCTCTGCATTCAGTCATTAATCGGAATTTAAAAAAAAAAATCGACTGTCAAAGTTGTATATTGTCCACTAGATTTTCCATTTGTAATAAGGTCTTAGAAGTGAGTTTTTTCAGAAGTCATGCGAAATAATCATCAGAGCATGGTCAGAGGATAAGTTTCCCCAGTGACCAAGATATGCTGTCACAGTAGGAGGAAACATTATATTGTAAGGCACATCGCCCAAGTCCAACTCTAAAGCCAGAGCACAAGGAACAAGTGAACAAAGAAATAATTAAGAAATCCTAATGCAAGTTTGCTGTGCTTCCTTTTTTGAAATGTCAGAACTGAATGGCACTTTTCTACTTGGTCTCTTTTTCATCTTTCTTTCTCCCTGCTGTCTAACTATAATGAGCTTGTACATATATATATTTTAAAAAAAAGGTGTTCTAATTCAGGTCTACTGCCCCCTAGATATTGTCGTGGGTTTTTAAAACTTTCCCTCGAGGTAGGAAAGGTTACTTTCTTCACATTTCTCTAGCTCAGAGAAAAGAACGAAATAAAATTTTTACTGTTCTTAGTGAGCAACATAATATTTGGATAATCCATATTTCAGAGGCAATCTGTATCAGGCCTGCCATATTGCTTGTGTGTACAGGAAACTGGACACTTAAAAGGCATTCAAGGCTGAAAATCAGAGTGCAGAATGACCAACCAGGGAAGGTGGCAAAACTTGACTTTCATTTAGAGTACGGAGAGGTTGGCCAGCTTCTTGATTTGGTTTATAGGCATCTGATTTTCATCTTTAAATTTCTTCTTTTATTTTTAAAAATAAGTTTAAAATACCTCCTTTGGTGTGTGTAGGTGGAAGGTTCTGGATTGCCTTTGTTAGGATCTTACACAATTTTTTGCTTGTCTGGGGAACAAAAGGATTTCTCTGTTTGTTTGTTAGTTTGTTTCAAGCTGACCTTGGATGTTTTCAGTTTTCTGCCCAGACACTGCCCAAAACAAAGTCCTTTCCAGACCTACCCCACAGCCCAGCCCTCTTTGTGTAACATTATACAAGAATAGAAGCATGAGCCAGTTTGCTTGGACCATATTCCCAGTGACAGCCTGCTATTTTTCAAGTATCTTCACGTCAAACAAAACCAGGAACAAAAGAAAGATATTTTTTCTCTTTTAATTTCAAAAAGGATAGAAATAGGGCAAATGAAATTTGTGTGTGTTGAAGAGCAAAAACTGAGGGGAGAGGTAAATAGTCCTCTAAGTTTGCATAGAGTGGAAACAAGGTATTATAACAAAATTATATATTTAACCATATTGCTTCTTTAAGCTGCTTGCTGACTTGAATTTCAACTTCATCAAGGCTAAAGATCTTGCGGAAGAAATGTTTTTTCTCATGTTGTCTGTGACAACAGAAAACAGCAGTATTAATGACAAGGAATTATTATAGAAATATCATTTTAAATGTAAGAGAGGAAATAAATCATGGCCATATGTGTCTTTTGTCTTGTTTGGAATGGTCTCCATCATGTTGGAAGTTTTTATTCGGAAGTCTGTGTTGACTCTCATGATTAGGGCCAGAAATTCAACAGCTGACAGGAAAGTGACCTATAAATAATGGTCAATGATGGACTCGTCATATAGTTGCTAAATGAAATATTCTAGTACCTGTTTCCTCTGTCTTGTTTCTCAATTTCTGTCTTAAGGTTATTCCTTTTAACATAACCCACTAGCTATGTGGTAAGAGTGGGCTTTCTTTTGTTGTAAATATATTCCCTTTTCACCAGAAAAATATCACTGAAAATATTATTGGAATTATTTTTTTGAACAAGAACTCTACTTGAACACAATTGGAAACAGTTAATAACAGATTTCCAAATTAAAAATAACTTTGTCTTTTTAAGTAAAGTTTATAATTACATAGATACAAATATTTTATAAAATAGATGGATTGTCTTACAAAGGAGTAGGAATTCTGCATTTTTGAACAAATGAAAATTTTTCAATTTAGTAAGAATATGAATGTACAACACATCAAATACATTCAAGTAATAATCTACATGCATTTTCTTACTACCATGGAGTAGTAATAGTTGTAGAAAATCAGTGAGCTAATAATAACAGCTCATTTACACTCTCTGAGTCAATAAAAAAATGCTGATTTTTCAGCAAGGAATAAATTATTTTATTTTATTTACTAATGGTGAAAAATGTGCATATGGGATGATAACATCATGTAGCAGATGCACTCTGACTTTGCATCATAACTTGTGTGCTCATGTCTCTAATGATAAGAACCTGATGCTTCTAATTTATAGTTGCAAAAAGGCTCTGTGTTGAATCTGTCCTCAAAAAGGAGACATTCCTGTTATTGGGACAGAGAAAGATGTTAGGAGAGAGCAATTGTAGCAACACTCTAGTCCATGTAAATTTCACTTTTGAATTCACTGAATCCAGGGTTTCACCGCACACTTGTAGTTCAGATGTCCCTTGTTTGCTGTGAGCAATGAGGCAAGCAGAGACGCCCATGCCAAATGTGCTTGGCTAACAGGCTTCCAGCAAGCCTGCCAGGAGTGAACTCCCCTTGCAATGCAGTTCTGTAAGTGTTACACATTGGCAGCTGACACTGCTTAAAAGTACAGTAGAACACTGCATGAAAGAAGAACTATAAATCTGGAGTTTGGGCCACCTATATTTCTGCAAAACCTGCAGAAAATTTATGTTGGTAAATAAATTAGGGTGTGTTTAATGAAAAGTAGTAACTCAGTTTTTTTGACCTTTGTTTTGGTTTATAAGATTATGACATCTGCAGAAAAGATGATATGACAGCAAGACCCTGATTGTTGTGTCTGCCACTCTCACCTTCCCTCCCTTTTGAAGTCAAGGTGATTTACTACCAGAACAGGAAAAATAAGTATGTCTAAGTGGCTTAGTAGACCAGATACTTCCCCTTGAGATTATGCTTGGTTGATGGAATAAATCACAGTATTTGGGAGGGTTTTTTTCCAGTTGAACATATAGGATAACTTTTATCTCATTTATAATTCAGCTCACTGTGTGTGAGTAACTCAATACCTACACTGTTTAGGCATACTGAATGCAAACTTTTGAGTCTACGTCAACTTCTGTTGATCTAGACTAGAAAATATGCTGTGATTTGTGCCATGACCATTACTTGTAATGTCTATGAGACAACTGGAGTGACTAACACTGGTCTTTGAAGAATACTTGTATGTGCAAGCTATACTTATGATTTAATTTGCTTTAGGAAGGTTGGACATCTGCACATGAAAATGTCACTTCTTGGCCGAGCTGGAAATGATGTTTTTCACTGTAGAGCTGCAGTTCTTCTGCTCATCTGTCTGGTCACATGGTAACCACAAAAAAGAGGAATCATAGTTCATAACTGGAGGTGGAGTTATTCCACACTAATTTCCCTTTTGTTTAGTAAGCTTCAACAAATGAGGAGATGCAGCAATAGATGGTGAAAGGCATGCTTGCAACAGTGCTAATAGTAAAAGCTTTACAAATACCAAAAATCACCCTTCTGTTTATTTTCTTCTCTAATCAGCTCCACAAAACAGTCTTGGAGAAACAGAAACAGAGTATCATAGTTGAAAGAAAGTTGATAAAAATACAAGGTAGCTGATATAAACAGAGTAGCCTTAAATGTGTACAGTGAGAAAAACAGTGGTTTCATACTAGTACTGCAAGAGTTTGCTTTAATGGCCATAACCCTATTGGGTGGAGTCAGCTATATTTCAGTCAAACTCTTCATAGTGGGCCCTATTTACCTACTAATTTTTCATTAAAAAGATTATAGATCCACATTATAATCTGAATGGGCTGAATAACGTGTTCAAAAAAATACTAGTACTGAAATAACTTTTGAACACTCTGTGATGGCAAAAGATTGAAAATGCATGAATATTTCCAAGGCACCAAGCATTTTCTTTCAGATTGTTCAGGTATCACCTGGGCAACTAAGGATTGTATTGCATTCAATACCTGATTCCTGTCTCCTCATCCTTGCCTAAAAAGAAATTCTTAATTGTCAAACAATGTGACAAGCAGCTTACTATAGTGAAAGCATCCTAAATGTATAACTTCTTATCCAGACAGCTAGGTAATATTGAGTATATAACAAATGCATAATGAATAATGTATTATGAATTAAGAGCCTACAATTAAATAAATCATTGCATGCATAACTGAATCTGTCAAAAGTATTTTAGCTAAACAATAATAGGTGGAAATAAGGCCTTTGGATTCATCACTGTTGGTCTTGTTGAGAAGACCTAAGTTTGTTGCAGGTTAGGCTCTTTAGCTTTCAGGATAAGAGTGAGCAATTAATTTTAACTAAGGATATTTCCTATAATTACAAAATATAAGTCCTATAAATTCAACCTCAAAGTTATATAAGAGTTATATAAGCATTACATAGGCTGCTTGTCCATCTGTTAGTAAACAGTACACTATTTTTTCTTTTCCAAGTGATGGCTGGCCATTTATTTCCTCATTTGTTCATCTGCATTTGTAATCTTTTGTAAAAGGATCCAAAAAATTCATTTTTCATGCTTAGCTAGGAAATCTGAGATCCTGAACTCTTTCTCAGACTCTTTGAAATGCATTTAAAATCACATCTGGTAAGCTGTTCGATGTTGGTAGCACACCAGAAACATGTAGATTTTCAATGATGCAGGAAATAGAGTTTTGATTTCTTGGTCTTAGCATTTCAGAGTTTGTTTATATCAGCAGCAAACATTTGCAAAAACCCTTTCTTTTCCAGATGTGAGTTTCAAGGTGGTATCAGTACAAAAGATTAGAAAAGCTTTGCCTTTTCAGTGAGACAATTTTAACGGATGATTTTCTGATTAACTTCCAGCACTTGGTTTTACATAATTCTTCAGTTCTAATATACTTGAATGAATAGTAGCCTGCAGAGTAATGTCAAATAAACGCGTATTTCAAACAAGAGCAGGGGGAAGTGTAATTTTCCACACAGTAGCAGTCTGGCCATATATTCAGAAGTGGTGTTTGGCAGGAGGGTGATTCAATAAGTTGTGAATAGCCACTACCTGCTGTTTTACTACACCCCCTACACAGGGCTGCATTGGGGACCTGCAAAATCTACAATTGCAAATGGGACCTAAATTCCAGAGTTGTAGGAGTCCAATATTTGACATCAGCAGGAGAACTACAAAGGTATCAGTGGCCAAGGAAGAAACAGAACTCTAATCAAGACTGAATTAATGCTGATGTGATGATTTGAAACCCAACATGAAAAATAAAACAATAGCAGATCTGGCCCTATATGGTCTGATATTGCTACCCAGCCTGAATTGCTCTTGACAGCTTATAATTTATTGCACCAGCATGCCTGATTGCTTTTGTTGTGCCAGAGGTTTGATACTTCTGAAATCTGAATGGGGAAGGAGAGTAGATCATATCTGAAAATAAACCATCAAATGAAAATTTCTGTGGCAGAGGCTTGTTTACCATATCTTCAGAAAAGCAGCTGGAGGTTGATGAGTATAAATTTCATAAGGATCATATGGTGCTATTAATACTCAGCAGTTTTTTCTGTAAATCTGTACAATGAAACTGAGCCTTTTTTCTCTACCTTATGGCTTCAGAAACCAACATGTACAAGACTAAGGAGAGATTTTGCATGAAAAAGGAGTTTCAATCCCAATTCCCTCTTGTGGCAGAAACTCAAGTCTACATGGGACTTGATCTAGAAAAAAAACCAAAACAATAAAAAATAACTGGAAAAACTTCCATGGATTCCAGTTGGATTTGAAACAGATCACAAGTCAGCTGCATCAGAGACAGAGGCATAACAGACCCCTTTCTATATCCTCTAGCTAATGGCCAAAGCAAAACAGTGCAAAAATAACAGCTTCAGGCAGGTATGATTTAAGTCAAAGGAGTGATCTTCCATTTATTTTCTTCCTTTCCACGTTCACTGAATCACAGTCTCCCTGAATCACAAACTCACTGAAAGAGAATGGGTATGTTTGGAAGGGGCCACAATGGCTCATCCGCTCCAACATTGCAGAGAATAAAGCACCAGTACAGTACTGTGTGCCTATAGGCTGATTGCATTGAAACAAATATCTCATTAACATTTGTATTACCAGTTGTACTCCTTGTATTTCTCATTTTTTTAACAGAGTGGCCAATGAAAATGTAATTTTGGCTCTCACCACTTTGGTTACTAGGTTAGTGAAAGGCCATCTCCAATCTTCAGGCATTGTTAGAACTACTTTCCTTTAAAACAAACTTCCATGAAATCACTTCTATGTCTACAGGTTTAAGAACATTAGCAATGTGCTGCTGACATTTTAGAGTTTGGCAATACAATAAAACAATTACATTAGGTGGGGTTTCCCTTCTACTTTGGAGATCATGAGCACAACTTCTTCCATCCTGACAGCAGCTACTTGACATTCAAAGCATACTAGAGGCCGATAATGTATTAAGAACAATGACAAATCCATCCAAAAACACTTTGGAAAAGCAACAAATAACAGGCTTTAATTGCTTCAGCCATGTTGGTCAAAAAATTCCCCACATCTACTAAATCTAGATTCAACCACACCCTGGTCATTTGTTTCAAGACTGTAGGACCAAACCCATTAGCACTGGGTTCTCTATTTATATTTTTGTGGTAGTACATGGTTCAATTCACATTAGTGCGTTTATGTACAAGTATGTAATAAAATTCCAACTGATGTGGTATATAGTCATTTTAGAATTAAGTCAGCTATATTGCAATCAGGGAGACATTTGAGGCACACATTCTATTAAGATAAGATGGCAGAGAAAGTCCAAATGAAAATAGCAAAAAGGTATTTTAAAAAATGTTTTTCTTGCGTTTATTTTCAAAGTCTTTGTAATGGTTTGATTGCTTTGTCTCCATGGCTCACAAGAATGACATCTGTTCTTACTGATAGCCTGCAAACTGCACATCTGCTATCAGAATTTCATATCAGATACCTTCTGTCTTCATCATGGCTTGCTTGTTTATATACTTGAGGTGCTATGTTTGTTGTTGAATATATAAGCTCTTTGAAGCAGATATTTTTATAAGATCATGAAGTGACCTGGCTCCGGACTTTAGGTCTCCTACTCTCTGTCTAGTTATACCTATGTTAGTATATGTGTGTATATATAAAATAAATTTAGTTAGTATATGTGTGTATATATAAAACAAATTTATAAGTATGTTGCTGAAGCTGAGTTGTAAGAAAATATAAATGAAATTAATTTAAGTTAGTTTTGCATCCTTAACTTGGTCTGACTTTGAGCATATATGGAGTTTAAAGCCCATGTCCTATTGAAAACTGACTGTTCTTCATCTACAGCAGGTGGTTCAAAGAAAAACAATCCTTAGTGTACTTTAGCTTTGGGCTGTCTATTTCCAGAGAGATCCGTAAACTTTGCAAAACAGATGGCTATATTGACAGCTTGCCAGAAGCCTAGGGACCACACTTAGTCTAAATAAAAACATGAACAAAATCACTATTTATTTCTACTCATGACACTTCTAGTAACCGAATTAAACCGAACTGCGGCTGTTTAAACCCAACAGTGATGAGATTTATTGTACAAAGCTGGGGGTGAGTGATAATGATAGTCCTATCTTAAGACCTTTTCAGGTAGTATCTTAGATAACCCTTTTGTGATAAATAAATAAATAAAAAGGGACCTTAGTAAAAAACATTTAATCAAGTATGCTGGCAGTGCGTGCTTCAGTTCTCTGAAGAGAGGAAATGGGATTTCCTGATGTGGTGTGCCAATGCGAAGTGCATTACATGCTATTGAGGGAGCTCCTGGCCCACCCAGTGCCAGGAGGCTCATTTAACAGTTTTTCTAACATGGTTTTGAGTGAAAGATACCCTGATTCTCCAGCTCATTAACCTCTGCTGTGTTCTGAATACATGGAATATGGGGAAAAATATGCTGCAGGCATTGATATATACCAGCTATGACTAAGATCAACAGATTTTCCTCTGTTCAGTCAAGCAAAAAATAGAGGATGCAGTCAGCAACCATTGCTTTCTATAGCTTTCTGCTGACATTCAAATGTAGAAAGTTTTTTTGATTTTGTCTTCAAACTTTGAGCTATCCATCTAACCTTGAATATCACCAGGAAGAAATGCCTCATAAGTCTAAGAGGAATATACATCAGAACATAAAATATTGTAGCTGCAGTTCTTAGCAGGTTTTTGAGCAGCTGCTGAAACGGAATGAATCAAATGTATATTAAACAAATGCAGCAATACAGACCAAAAGGTTTTGTGCTCGTAGGAGGCTGAGTACACTTTGTATCATACAGTTTACTCCTTCTGCTCTCCCTCTTGTTCAAACAGCAGGACTTCAGGGCAAAGAGCCAAGATGGATTCAGCCCTTTGCTGAGGCTGATTCCACAAGCCTGACATCCTTCCACAGGCACTAGGCTCTGCCTTTGCAGAATACAGCTTGATTGACACTTCAGTGTGATGAATCATAAACTCAGTATTTGGGTGCTATGACTAGTGGTTGCACGAATAAATGAAGATTCCCTGCTAGAGTCTTCTGAGCTGCATGCAGCCTCAAGTGCAGCCTGACCTAGAGCTGACCTTAGGAGCTGGCAGAAGAGGTTTCTGGTTAGTTTATTAGACAGCGAAGGGATCTGTCTGTAAGGTGAAGTTTGGGGCTCCTGTGCGAAGTACTGTTGGAAGAGGAGGTCTTTATGGAGTTCTTTCTTGAACTTTAAAATCCATGTGTAGTGATTTATCTTTTAATGACTTACAGGATTTGCAAGGAATCCCATTGCTATCATCCTGGACATATATGCAGTCCAGTCCTGGCAGGCTGAAGTACTCTTGGCTGCAGGGATGGAGTTGATGATAAGCACCTGCTTTTCCAGTGTACCACGCAGCTTAGAGAAGTGTTTTTTTCCTCAGTCTCAGTATTATGAATGGTCTCCCTGAAGATGAGATAAAGCAGTCTTCTTATTAGGTAGGTGCCTGAGCTTGCATCAGAGAAGCCTTGTTATTGTATTGCCAAGAACTGATTGGGCTGGGAGTTATCTACCAGATTTTACAACTACTATCTAGTAGATAATAATTCCTGTCACAAGTGGTGTGACCCCTTAGCTTCCACTGCCCTTTAAGCTCTATAAGTTTTATTGTTAAGGGATTTCCAGCCCATCCCTATTCATTACCCTGGAAACATAAACAGAAGCATTACTGAAAATGTCTAATAATGAATTTAGCCTAAGCACCCTGATGGGAGGTAGAACAACATTATTATCCCCATTTTACAGTTGAAGAATAAGTTGCAGAGTTCAAAGCTGTCCACCAGATCTCCTTCTGCCAAGTCTGTTCTGCGTATATGACTAAGCTATTAACTTGAATTCCTCTTCTGACCTCTAATACAACAGAATCAATTGCAAGATAGATGGTCTCTCATGTAATCAGATTTGAAACCTTTGAGGTTCACTCTAAATTAAAAACAACAGTTTAAATCCTGCCCATAAACTTGCCAGCATTCACTACAGGTTTCTGCAGCATCACTTTAATAGTCTCTCTATGTGAAACACTGCTTATTAGAGGGTAGAATGCAGCTGCTGGTGCTTAAGTTACTATATCATCTCTATATGCATCTTCCTTGCAAATCCCAGAGCAACAGTTTAATGTGACTGAGAGCCATGTCCTCCTAACTCTTTCACAACAGAGATGAAAAAGTCACGAATATCTCAGTTTTCCATGTAGCTATGGCTATGGTTCTAAGCTTTGAGAAATCAAGGCATTGGCTTAAAAGTAATGAGATTTTAAACAGATTCAAGTCTCTGAACCTCTCCCATGGTTTGTGTGAGGAGGGTTCATAGTTTTAAGTATTTCTTCAAGAACATAAAACTTCAGGTTGGGTGGGGTTCTTCAATATAGGAGAAAGTATTTCTATAATCTTTTGAATCCTATTGCATGGATTTCAACAAACCAGCACAATTCTGGTAAAATTGCAAGGTAGGGAAAAACCTCTCTTGCAAATGCCTTAAACTCTGAGGTGGTTGTCACAGAAAAGCAGATGTTGCCAGTGGCATAGAAATTAAGAAAATATCTCATATGGGAGAATGGAACAAATAAAAGTCCTATTTTAGCTGAAACTCTTTTGCAAATTATAAGTTAAGTGAAGCAAGTTCAAAGAAAGCTTGATTCTATATGCTCAAGCAATGACTGCTACTCAGAAGGAAAGCACTGAAGGTAATGTTATTTTGTACAGTTTTAGTCTATGTAATGCCTTTCTGTTAACTCAGGCAGATAAACTGTGAAGTTATAATACTGTAGTCTGGGTAAGAAAGCAATGGGGAATGTGGAAGAGACATTTTGAAAGGATTGAAAAGAAAAATTGTATTTGGAGCCTGTACCCATGTGAAAAGAACTAGCAAAGGGACTCAAAATATAAAGCTGAACTATATGGAGCCAGACTGCTCAGCATGGCAACCAACACCAGTTATGCAAGTCAAAGGTCTGTAGAAACAAATGCACTGAATGCTGTTTGTAAGTTTGGGTAATGTTCATAATGAACAAAAAGGACACTTATACCACTCGCTCAGATGAATGTTTTGTAGCTCCAAGTAGATGCAGTTTCTGTGAAAGATAAGTAGGCTTTCCTATAAAATAGAGGCTTTAGTGTGACAGTGAAATGCTAGAAAACCCTCAGAAGATACACAGATAGATTAATATTCAGCATGCAAGGAAGAAAACTGCCACTAGCAGAGTACATGAACCACTTATGACTAGGTACTAGCTTGGAAGACACACAGTAAGCTGCTAATGATAAACACATCCAAGGTTTGATTAGAAGTCCATAAAAACCTTCGATCTCACAGAAGGGGGTGTGTGTTAAGTGGAAGACAAATGTGGTGAATGAAAAGCCTTTGAAAGTGTTTCCTTGGAAAGAGAGTAATAACCAAGAATAGAAGTGTTCAAGCTTTCCATACATTAAGTTATTGGGGGAAAATGAATTATAAAAACATTAATAAAAAAGAGGAACATTTCTGTGGAGAAAACAATTGAGTATGTATAAAAGAAGGAAGGCCACTGAGGAAGAGGCAAGTGCCACTTAACTGTGTATGCTTGATAAAACTGCAGAATTCTGGTAGGTATTATTTGCAGAAACAACGTCCATGCTTGTGCATGCATCCCTTATAAGATTTTTTAGTTTTTCACTGTTGCTTGAACAAGGTGTTTCAAAGGGATACACAGGAAAAAAAAAATTCAAGGCACTCAGAATACAGTTTCTCAGCGACAGGAAAATGAAGTAAAGTGGTATAAAGACAGATTATTTTGGAAGGAATTTGAGCTGCTGTGTAAACAACAAATCCAGGTTGCACTTCAAAGAAAAATTAAAACTGTGAGTTGTATGGTTAAAGCTGGCAAAAGACATGCATTCTGTGGCTGTCTGAAAAGGTCCCATGACAAACTATGCAAAAAAACCCTGGAAAAAAGTGCTTACTATGCTTGCTCAAAAGAGTAACTTGAGTGTGCTATTTGGACTAGATATACAGAGTACATGAGAAACAATTCTTAATAAACAGTTTGAGAGATGACAGTTAATTAAGCTGCAGGCAGGAAGGATGTGGAATAATGACATAATTAACCTCGTTCTATTACACTTGTGCTGTCAGCTAGGTCCAGGAAGAAGGCTTAAAATGGGAGGCACTGGAAAGTCTTTGGAAACATGAAACTTGTCCCAAACTATTCCTTGCCTGAATCAATAGGTCTTGGAGTTTGTATACAAGTGTTAGGATACTCTATTGCAGCTGCGGGCTTTCCTGTGTGAAGAAAACCACTGGTTAGGCCAAGTATGTATTTGAACTGTGCTTCTCTTAAAATCTTGAGTACTGTGCTTGAGGGACTTGAACTTCTGGTGAGGAGCAAGAAATTCGATGGAGTGAATGGAGGCTGGAGTGGATGGGGGCAAGACTGAGAGCTCGGAACAATAAGACAACTATTTTGTTTTTCTATAGAATAATTTACCAAATTCCTGTACATTACAAGTGGGGCTGTATTTTTCTCCAGCTTTCTGTTGACACAGCAGAAATGTACCAGGGTTGTGCTAAGTCTTGAATGAACCTAGGAGCAGCTGGACCATATCTGAAACCCTGATCTCATTCATTCTAGACAGGCACATCCTACCTGAAATATCAGCTTCTGCTGTTTTAGCTTTTGGGGGGAACAGTTTCTAGTGTTCCAGTCCTAAGAGATACCCAGCAGAAATAAGATGCTAAACTAGAGATGGATTGCTAGTTTAAAAAATCGAGGAACTGTCGTCATTTCCTGTGTTTACAGAGCAGTACAACTTATGTAGGAATTCTACATTAATAGCATGAAACGTGAGGAAGTTGATGGCACTGGCTGGGAGCCAGAACTGCTGCTCCTGCTCCTACATGGCAATATTTACACCAGTCCAGTGAATAAATTTTCAATAAAATATTAGAATCATACCACAGCAGCTCAGTGTCTTCATCACTTCATGGCAAATTCAGGATAATAGTTGGTAGCAATGCCTTCCCCTAAGTATCCTGCTGCCAGGTTCTCTAGTGGGAGCTTTCCTCAGTCCCTTCTGCACTTTAAATGTGCTTTAAAGTTATAAATACTAAGATATACATGTGTCCAGACTGGGTAGGACACCTGTTTAAGTGCCTCACTAGATGGCCAGTCACTTGGACAAACAAGAGTGTTATTTTCTGTAGAGAATGAGGACACTTGTAACCACTGCAGTCACCAGCACAGGTCAAAGCAAGATCCCCTCCTCTAAAGGAGAACACTGAATCCTGATCATCACCCACATTCAGAGCATTTGTTTTGGCTTCTCTTATCCAATACCTTAACTAATTAATTCCTTTCTGTTCCATAAATCTGATTTTTGTATAAGTTTTCAGGAAGCTTTTCTGGCTGAAAATTTTCATTATATTAGATCCAAACTGATTAGTCATTTGGGATGAACAAAACTACATCTTCTTTGTAAGTGAACCATTTGTTAAAGTTACCTTCCCAGATCTAAATGTGAATGTCTTACTCATGTTTTCATTGACAAAGGCAATAATCAGTGATGCCTTAGGTTTTACCTTTTATGCTTTTCAAATCCTGTACTGCCTAGTGTGTAATTCTGAAGTTTCGTGTGGCTTGTTAGCTACTGTATTCTCATGGTGGTTAGACAAAAACCCTCTCCAGGTTTGCACTTCAAGGACACCATATTGTCCCAGGCCCCAAAATATGTAAACTAAAGCCTTTGAGAGGAGGGGCAGCTTGTAGTAATTACATCATTAACTGAAATTATAATTGGAGAATTAGCCCTGATAAGCAAATGTATCAAGCTTATATTAGTGTGAAGAACCCATGACCCAGGGTCCATCTTGGGTGGAGCCTCTGGGAGGTTTTTGACTGCCCAGGGTGTACCTTTGAAGGCCCTTCAAATAAATACCCATCTTTAGTCTCTCAATCTTGTATAGCCTCTGTTTTCAGGTAGCTACCTCAAGGCATCATCAGAACCTCCACAACATTGTTCATCATGAGGTAAAGGCCCTTACTCTTGTTGTGTGGTAATCACAGCATGGCTTTCAAACATATGTCCTTGAAAACTGTCTAGTAAGTAAGCTCCTTCAAGCATTTGCAATCTGAAAGGACAAACAAACCCTAAAAGTTGAGAATGTCAGTCTTCACTCTATTTGCACTCTGCTGTAGAAGCTATAAGCCTCTGATTGTAGCTATAAACTATTCATCTATAAGCCTACTGATAACAGGGAGCTTGGCACATGTGAAATCTGTCCTAGGAGAAATGACGATGCATACTGGCAGAAGATACAAAGTGAAAGGAATGGAAAGCTCAGGGGAGGAAATTATGACAGATGGAGTCAAGAGCAGAGCTGGGAATCTGGCACTTGAAGAAAAGCCTAAATGAATTGTGAAAGTCTCCTTTAGTAAAGGATGCAGCTGTCTTATATTATCCACCTAATCTTCCACCTCCAGGAGCAAAAGATCCTTAATGAATGTTGCCAAACTTGTTCTCCTTGTCTTGCATGTAGAGCATGTTGTGTAGAACAACACTCATAATATGGAATCTATCCAACATTTCTCTTTCTGAATGTCCTAAGTCAGTCTTCCTCAGACTTCCTGTGGTCTTCCTCTGGGGGAAGTTGTCCATTTGCCCAACCTCACCCAGCACAGATATACACAGGTTAGGTCCAGCAGTATCTCGTATTGTTTTTAGATCATAAATTTAGAAAAATCAAACCATTGATAATGCATATTCTGTCCTTCCTGATTACTTCAAGATCACCCATTTCCACTACAGCAGTACCAGCAAAAACTGGACTTTGGATAAATCACTAATAGAACTACAGCTGGGCCATATAAAATATTCACCTCATTCATTTGATAGTGTGATTAAAGGAGAGTGATTTAAGATAATTTTCATGCAGATGGGGGTACTCTTCACAATTTTGTCCAACTACTTTATATGTTGGTAACTTTGGGTATTCCTTCTGTTGTCAAGACAGAACATTTGCAATAATGCGCTCTAAAAACTATTCTAAAAACTAGCAGGGTATTAATCAGAGATAAAGTACTGCCTGAAACCTTATGGGAGAAATATACCATGTGTTCATGTTAGTAAACACTAGCCTGAATTCTATCTAAACTCTTGGTTAGTGCTTGGCTCAAAATGAGGGGAAGATGATGTTAAATGCAAATAGAGTTGCCTACAGTAAGTGGTTTTCCCTGAGCTTTGAAAATTTGCTCCTTTCTTGTTTAAGAAATTTAAATAGGAATAAAAAGCGGTCTTGGCTGGGTTTGGATTTATGGAATAACTTATTCAGTGGTGACATAACATATATTATTAATATAGATTTTAATTTTTTTCATCTAATTTGTTGCTGCTCAGTCCCCCCTCTCTTGACCGTGCCCACACAGTTTAGATATATTGAGGCTATAAAAATGAAAATGCTGTGTATCAGAGGTGGTCATCTCCATTTGGTTTCTTGTGTGGATAAGTAGCGGATTTTGTGAGTAAATAGCACATTTATTTATCCTCTTTGGCACTTGGAAACCCCCACATAATACATATATATAGCATTAGTACCACTTTTCACTTAGACCCCAGGGTGATGAAAGGCTAATGCTCATGATAGAACTTTTAAATGACTAGCAGAAAGTAAAACTATATGTAGTTTCAATTCTTTTTACATGTCTTCTTGTGTTAAGGAAAGGGTTGGCCAGAAAACAAGAATTCTATTTGCAAAACTATTTGAGGTTTAAAACAGACAACAGTTTTGTGGTGGAACATTCATATGACCTTTCAGAATTTCTTATGAATATTGATTCTTTCTGGCATAACTCATTTTTTGGGTAGAAGACTTCTCTTGGAGTGGGGGGGATTTCATACCCAAAGTTTCTTTCCTCTAATAGGTAGCGTTTTTTCTATCTATCTTGATATTGGTATTTTATATAAAAATACATAAAATAGACAAGATAGTACAGCTCTTACAGAATGGAAAACATTGAGCCAGGTAGAAGATGGAGTCTGACGCCTGAGTCATTCAGAATCCCTTCAAGTGGTCAGGCTATTAATTACTTTGGTTTTGGCCAGCCAGTTCATTCTGGACTGGAAAAAAGAAAAGGCAAATAGTGCTGACATAGACAGCTGCATGATGATTTGATAAATTGTTAATACCCTTAGAATTTTTAATGCCCTTGCACAAACTGACAGCAATTGTCTTCAGAAATCACAGTTAAGTAAGAGTAAAGAAACTGTTAGGGTTTTAAAGATTTTTTTTAAAAAATTCAGTATGTTTCCTTTCTTGTTTAATGTGCCTTGAAAAATATAGAGGATGTAATTCTTGTCCAAACACAAGACTTGTAACTACCATAATCCAAAATCAGAAATTAGATTAAACTGTGCTTCTAAAGTCAGTATGAAAGCATATCACCCAAGGAATATAATATCTTTCCCTTCCTTGCTACACTCAATAAGGATTTCTTTCTAGTTATTGGCTGGTGTAAGTTTATTGCTGAGTGTGTGAAGAAAGAAAAGAACTATTTAGATATTATTAACTGCATTAAGTTTATAGTTAATAAATGCTTTTAAACACACTCTAATCATTCAGTGTCCAAAATGCTGATGTCTTCTGGAAAATTCTCTCCCCCAAAGAAAAATAAAAAATAATACTACTAGTCCTTAATTGTGGGTGTGGAATACTTTGCAGTTCTGGCTCTGACCTGAACTCCATTACACCTAGTGATACTCATGCACTGACATATGAATACACCCTCGCATCAGCATCCTATTTCTATTTGGCCCAGTTAGCTCTTAGAAAAACAAATATTTCTAAACCAGCATAATTTTCCTTGGTTCTGGCATGAAATAACTGAGCCACAGCATCTGATGATATGAAAGTGCTCTGCTTTCCCTGCCTTGCCCATGTCAAGCGTCAGTCTTCCACATGTTTTCGTGACACAGTCTTGTAGGAGTCAGCAGAGTGCTGTATAGATTTTGGCCCAAACAGCTGGATGACTGACTGAATCTGCTCCCTGACTTCAAATCACATGTTATCAGTGAAACCTTTGCTGCTGTGTTTCCTTTCATTGTGTCCTTAAGCTGACCATTTCCTGTTCATGTCCTTTAAGCAGAGAATATGCAGAAGATCAGGGTCAGCCCCGACGCTGCAAACGCTTCACTTATGGTTTGGGAAGATAAAAGTGTTATTTTAATAGGGTTTGAACAAACATAAAAGTTGCCTACTCTTCTTTTTTTTTTTTAATTGGCCACAAAGAACTGATCATAAAAATTGCCTACATCATCAATTTTTAGCCAATATTGAACCAATTTTTTTAAATGTGATGTGTAGTGCAGCTGGATAAATGCAAGCTATTGCAATCTGGTGGAGAAACCAGAATGTTTTTTAATGACCCTGCACAGCAATCTAAGCCAAGTAAATATAATGATCCACCCCGGGAAGATAAATTATTGCCTGGAAAAATGCCAAAGCATTTTAATTTGTAACTCCAACATGTCTCTCTTGGAACCCATTGTAGGGTGTCTGGGATACAAAGTTATTTTCCAAATTGTTATATAACTTCATAATTCATTGTGAGATTTTCTCCCTTTCTCATCCAGCACACATATACACATGCTTAATTTAGACAAAAAGTTTGCTTTATATAGCCACTTGAAAATCCTCTGTTACAACACCATGGGGGAAAAATTACCTTAGCTGTGATTATCAGTAACATTCAAGATTTCAAATTAGAGCTGCAGCAGGTGTCAGGGGGCTACTTGTCACCACAGCTTGGAAATGTGACAAACTGTCAGAGCTGGTTGGATGTCCTAGGCTGTTATTAGCCATCTGTTTGCAGCTCTGGGAGGGTCAGCTGCCTGGACTTGACCAATGCCACCCCTCAATTACAGAATTTACAGTTTGAGCCAAATTAGAGCTGATTTTGTTTATTGTTTATAAAAGGAAGATGTATCACATGGTGCTGGGCAGACTTGTTTTTGGGGTTTTGTGGAAATTGTGGTATACAATTCAGGACTCAACTGCCTAAGTCTCCCCTGGGCACAAAATGAGTGTGAGTCTGTGCCTCTGTGCCCTGCTCTGAGTACCTTCTTTCTTACATGTTAAGACTTTTAGCTGTGAAGGAGAAGTTACTGTTTGCCTGTTTATGTCCACTGTATGTCATCCTTACAGCAACCAGACGCAGGGTTACTCTTGCAAAGTCCCTCCTCAGCTCCCAGAGCTTTCAAGAGCTCATTTCTTCTTGTGACAGTTCCCAGAGAAGTCACTCACTCCTCTGTAATTTGAAAGTTCAGTGGCTAGAAAAGGTTAAAATTCTGTTGGGTCCCATTCTTTTAGCAGAATACTAAAGTTTCATCATGGTCCTACCATTTCCAAGACCAAATAAATACTTGAAAACAGAATAGAAATAACTGTATTTTGATAGCTCTAGGAGGCTTTCCCTTTTTTCTCTGAAACATAGTTGAAAATGTTCTGTAGCTAACTAGAGTTACTCTGCATGCCAAAGGAAGTTGTGATGAGGTTAAACAAAGATAAATTAATTTATTTTATTGTATACTTTGTTAGCTATCTTATATTTTATGATGTTCAGCAGAAGGACGTTAATGTTTCCACTTATATTTTTAAAAATTTTTTAGTGTACTAATGTGTCTTTGAAGAAATTAATGGCACACTTAAAATTCTGAAAAAATCATATAAATGATATTTAACCATGCTAGAAGAGAAAAAAATAAAATTCAGTACATTTGATTCTTGCTTTCTGTTCTATTAGTCTTCTACCTGGGAAGAAGCATGGGCAATGAAAAGAGTCCAATGAATTTTGCCTTCTTCTATTGTGGATAATATAATTTGCCTATTAAATATTAAAAATGGATAGGAACATGTACTGTGCCTTGAAATGTTAGTCAAACTCTCTCTGACAGCACTTTGCCATAATTGGCCAGCATCACAATTTAAAGTAACTATCATGAACTGATTCTTTACTGCCACCTCCTCCTTCTGTGATTATAGCCTTCAGAGTTCTGTCAGGGTATATTAATGCAATATGAATTGACACATGCCCCATAATTCTTTTGGAGGATCAGGCAAGAGAAAGCTCTTCTATTCAGGAATTCTATAGGACATATTTCTAGAACAAGCCGCCTGGATCTCTACTTCTACTTGTACTAGAGTGCAGCTCTGGAGATCAGAGCCATAAAAGCTTTAGAAATCAATAAAATAACAGTTTATATCTTTTGTATATTGTTGTAATGGGGAATTCTTGCCCAGGTCAGTGCTCTGTCTCTTGGGACAGAGGGAATAAATGACTCAACACCATAAGGGGGGTTTGAGCAGTATTTCTCTTCTCTACTTCTGCTGCTGGTGTGTAGCTAGCAACTGGCACTGGCTTAAGTGGAGCTGCACAGTTGAGGAATATTTAGGCTGTTTGTAAATGGTTTAAGATATTCCAAGGCATAAAGAGGCAAGCTTACCACAGAAATTAAGCAGTGTACAAAGCTATTCAATTACCAGAATATATGATGTGTATCAAAATATAACACAAGCAATTCTGACTACAGAGAGCATAGTTCCACCGAGAGCTTCTGCTAAGATCATGCCACAAATCATGAGTGGCCTGCACAGTTTAAAGAATGTTAAACTAGAATTCAAGATCCTTAACTAAAGGTACCAAGGTTTAACTTCTACAGAGAATGGATTAGACCTATACTGTGTGTAACGTGTGTGTCTCTGCATGTGTCCTACTCATCTCTCAGTGCAATTCTTGGGTTTGTGAAACAATATGCAAGATTTGGTGATCTTTTCTTTAAGGGTTGAAACAAAAATTTCTTTGAAGTGGCATTTTTTTCCTCACTGTAGTTACTCATTTCCCACCTTTCCAGCTTCTTTAGCATTCATAGAAGCAGGTGTTGGGAAATTTCCATTAGCCTGCGCTGTTTGTGCTGTGGTAGCAGAGTGTGACTACCATGTTATCACATATCAAGTCAGCCAGGTATTCCTTGGATGGTAAGGTGAGCAGATGCAGCTCAATGAAACTTTGGGAAAAATCAGTTGCTAAAGAAGGTTAGTGACAGGATGAGGAGTAACAGAAAGAGGATAAATTTAATTTAGGTGTTAGGAACAAATTCTTCTCTGTGAGGGTGGTGAGGCACCAGGACAGGCTGCCCAGAGAAGCTGCCACATCCCTGGCAGTGTTTAAGGCAAGGCTGGATGTGGCTCTGAGAAACTGGTTTACAGGGACATGCCCGTGCACATAGTAGGGGAGTTTGGAACCAGATGATCTTTAAGGTCTCTTCCAACTCAAACACCTCTATGATTCTATGTAAGGTTCTAAAAAAAATTCTATATTTTTGTACTAATAAGTTTTACAGCTTTTTACTAATGTACGGAAGTGAATTACAGATTACACCTCAAATATTTCATCTTGTCTAGGTACTGTCCATCTGTTCTAAATAGTAATGGAGATGTGTATAAAGCACATAGTATTCAGAGTTTATGCCTATACATATTAGATCTTCCCAGGGAAAACAAGAAGGGAAGAATTGTGTGTGTATCAGATAAGAAATAATAAATGAATTATCACTTGTATGACACTTTCTGAGAAATTGAGATTGAATCAGTCTACATAATCTGCTTGTATAATGTTCATGTGCATTTACAGAAATTTCTTACATTTTATAAAGGAAAGAAGGCAAGTAATAAGTGTGTCACACAAGACAAGTAACTGCCTTCTTGCCTCAGTGGGTATTGTGGTATATGTATTTAATAATTTACAGAATTCATGGATATGCACTCACTTAAAATCAATATGACTGATCAGAACTGTAATTGGATGGATTTTTTTCTTGATTTCTTAACTCAGAAGACGAAATCACTTTTTCTACTCTTCTATTAGTGCTGTTTATATGCTAAGGAACCTATTATACTGTAAAGAATCCCAAGAACGTTGGAAAACATTTCCAGGGAGAGAGAAAATTAATATATAAGAACAGAGGTGAGAGAAAGGTTCATCTTATGTGTATGTCTTTTAAACTTGGTGTCTTTCCTTTAAAACTGAAAATTTAAAAAGTGGTTTCTTTTTTGTTGTTGTTATGTAATAAATAGAAGTTTGTCTGATTTTAAAGATCTGCTTAGTAAAAGATTCTGATTTAATTGGAACAAGGAGTGTCCAAAGCCTTCTTTTGTCTGTTGAAGGATAACTAATTTGTAATACACTCTCCTCTCAAAGGGAGCAGATTTATATTTCCTAGTAATAGCGGGATGTCTGGACCACAGAATGAGCCTTAAAACCCCTGTTTTGAAGAAATCTCTGCCAATACTGGATTGTCACAGTAATGTTTCCTTTCCCTTCTGTTTTTCATGCATTATTTGGGAGGACCACACAGCATAGGGAGCAGTGGTGTACCATAACAGCCACTGAAGTATCTGCAGTCTGAGAAACTGTGAGCACAAAGAAACTGAAGATAATTGGGTTGGAATTACTGAGGATTTTCTCTCCAAAGCCTGCATAAATGTTTATGTTTGTTTACATTTTAATCAGAGTTGGTTTCCACTTTCTGCTGTGATATAGTATTTTAACTGGATGGATACTCATAAGATCAGTCACTGGCTATGGTTAAATGTTATACAAATACAGCCCATTAAGTACCTATACTGCTTCTTTTTATTTGCAAGTGCTATAGCTTGAACTGCTAGGAGTCCATAAATATAAATACCAAATTTTAAGGTTTTTACTCTGAGTTTGGGGTTTTTAAAGAGTAAAACAAATTTTGTTTTGAAACTTGGTAATACTGCTTCAAATCCAGACACTTTTCTGGAGAACAGCTAAGTTTCATTACTAAAAACAATAAAGACCCCATCAATCAAATTCAGCATACTAGAAATCAATGAAGAACAAAACTTTAACAGAGTCAGACCATGCCAACAGTGTTAAGCACTAATTGGCCTACTTTCTATGTTATGACATTAATTACAATTTGGCTGTGTCTGTCAGGTTGGGCTGAACAAATACTAAACATGGCACGAATATGAAATATCTTCTACGAACTTATTTGGCTTTATATTATTTTTATCTGTGAAATTTACAGGAATATAAAAGTCAAGAGTAGAAGCTCACATTTCATAATTGCATTCTGTGTTTCAAGTAAAATCCATATTGAATGCTTCAAAGTTTATTAACATCTGTCAATAATTTGTACCCTAAATTTTGACAATAGCATAATAAAATAAATCAGCGAACAAAGTAAAGTAATATAAATGTCTCCATGTGGTGACTATGCTTACAAGGATATTTACATATGAATAGGTCAATCTTTATGCAAAAACATACCTTGAAGTGCACAAATAATTCACAAGAGCGTTTTATGAATTGAACCTCATTACTCTAAATAATACCAGTCCAAAGACACTTCACATTTCAGTTTGCTCTCATACCCTTATATTTATAAATGGTCATATTTAGCAATTTCATATGGCAATTAAGACTTTAAGCATTGGCAGCACTTCAGGTCAATATATATTTCAGAGCTATGTGTGTTGTGCTTCTCTTACATGATGGGGAAGCAATTTCAGTCCTGAATGTCTGTTTTCTCATGAAAATGCAAGCTGAGGAGTTCTCTTTGTGCAAACACGCACTCTTTTATTCTCCTTTCATTCTGCTTAATTGCATACTGCAGTCTTCTCCCCAAATATCTAATTTAACTGAAATTGTTAGTAATTCTATCATGACATATGCAGATATACTAGGGAAAATACACCGAATGTTTGGAATGTCCTTGTTAGTGAACTGGAAAACTGATGTCAAATTTATCTTTTGAAAAGTGCAAATTGTGAGTTTAAAGTGCAAAAAGAACGGTTTAAATTGTCTAGTTAATTCAAGTTCCTTGAACCGGTTCCAGTCATCTTGTTATTTTTTAAAGGTTTGCTAAAATTAAAAGGTTTTCATTAAGAAATGCACTGGGCAAATCTTGCTCAAACTGTCAATAGCAGCAGCTGCTTTTCCTTTATGAATTATCTGTAAAGACAGACACATTTGGGAGCTTTCAACAGAGGAGAAAACATATTACTTGCTATAGTGGCAAGTTTTTCATTTCACTATGTAGCACCACTTAAGGGTCATCCTGTCCCCTTCCAGAGACATATTTGCACAAGAATTGTTTAATGCAAAATAATAGGATAGGGAATTCTGTATTACTACTTTGTCTGAGTGCAGTGTAGCAGATGAAGTAAGAGTGTACTAGGTGACTAGATGACTCTCCTTGGAGACAGAAAGTAATCTCCAGACCAGTTATGGATTATAGGCCACAAACTACTGAAAAAAGGATGAATTTGAGCTGTTTATTTCAGCCAAGATTTAAGATTTCTATCAAACTCTTTCAGCTAACTCTTTGCTGCCTAATATTTGTGGTCGGTGACCAGATGACTGAAGAAGGAAAATCAGAGGTTTGAGAAAGCACTAATGAACATTCCTAGGCGTGAGCCTTTGTACAAGTACTCATGAGATTTCTTGTTTTCCTCAAGCATTTTGGCTAAAAAAATATTCACGTGTTTTCTGAAAATAAATACAAAAGGTCATAAATACCACTGAGGTGAATTCATGGTTTTACTGTAATGCATATCTCTGAGTACTTTCTTCACAGTATTCACCCATGTCTGAAGAGTAACAAGGGAACTCTTGGAATGCAAATGTTCTTTATCAGCTGGGAAACAAGCAGCAAAATATATGTTGTACACGGAATCATGCCTCTAGATCTGAATCTGCCACACATGCAAAAACACAAAATCAAAGTAAAATTGTTGAAGTAAAATTTCATTGTGCCTGGGAAAGGCTGAAGTAAAACAACATTAAAAGTAAGCCACATTTAAACTGTGCAAAAAACTGCTGTATAGACTGCTAAATGCTACTGAGGGACTGGATGTGTTACAGCTGCAGATGTTGATTTGTAATACTAGGCCATGCAAATGTTCTTCTAGGGACAAATACACTATAGAACTAAAATATTACTAAATTAAAAAAAAATTATATAGTACATTTATTTGTTTGAGATAGAAGCCTCAAATATGCAAGGAAAATCATTAGAGAGGGATTCTTAACCTAACAGTTCTGATGTATGCAATCTTAGAAAACAATCTTCAGAAATGCTAATTTTAATTAAAATGTTACTGTTTACTTGTTCCTGTGTATATTTTAAATGATTCATCAAGTCCTGCAAGCAGAGCAGGAAAATAGGAGCTCTGGGGACTTACTGGACCTCATTGTCTGAACACTGAACACCCAGTTTTTCTTCATTCTGTCAGATGTTTTGTACACAATGCTGAGCTGCTTCTAAAAATTAAATTAAATGGGAATTTCAGAAAGTCTGAATTTTCAGAATCAACTTACATTTCATAAGAGGCTGTTAATAAATGCATGTATTATCCTTTAAGTACTTTTATCTAGGCATGAATATTCTTCTCTTCTTAAAAAAGAAATTAAAATGTAGCATTTACTCAAAAGAACTGACTTGGTTTACAGAGATCCAGAATAACTTTTGCTCTTGTATCCTTAATAAATGAGAAGTTCGTAAGATTCTTTATAAGTAATTTTTTCATGAAAACAGAGCAAATTAAAATTTGTAGAAAATATTTGACATGATGTATAAAATGGGGAATTCCATAGCATGATGTGAGAGTAAGGATGCTATGCACAGAAATTATTATTCTTAGAAAAAACCTATTGAATTTTTCGAAAACTGACGTATTATGGCATTCTTAAAGCTGTGGTAATATACTGATGGTGGATGTATTTTCTGAATCTTTCCTTTAAATTTACATTGAGTTGGAAAAATTGAGGGTTAAAGTCACCAGGGTGACAGGGAGAAAATGATTTACACCTTGTATTCAGATAAGAGCAAAATAACCATTTCCCTTTGACATTCTTGCCATTTTTCATTTCTTTACTTATAGCATGGGACATTCTTATTTGAACACCCTTTTAACACTACTTAGTATGTCCTTCAACGGATGCACTATTGATATCAAAAGTTCATTGTTTTAGAAATTTTATTAGGATTCATAGCCTTTGAACTTTGTATTGTTATCTGCCAAAACAAAATGACAATCAAATAATTCTGCCACCCCTTTTTTTCTGTCCTTCTACTTTTTTTCAACTTCCTTGCTTTTCATTATTACTGTGACTCTGAAACGACATTATCACAGTGGAACATAAACAAAAGATTAGGTATCTCATCTGGATTAGCTTCACGGCCTCTCTCCTTTTCACCCCAAAAAGCTTGATGACCTGCTAAAATATGATATCAGCTGCGTTTTCTTTGGCCAGCTTGGTTCACTTGACTTGACACTAGCAAGATCAAACTACTGCAGACTGTCAGCATAAGGGATATCCTTTGAAAAACAGAGGTTTTTCTTCTTTAGGGTTAGACTTTTTTCTGAACTCTTTTCTCCCTTGCCTTTTGGATTCCCCTTCTCATCTTCACAGAATGAAAATAAGTCTTTGTATATCTACAGTTGCCCTTGCACAATTGCTTTACAAAACAGCAATTATATATTGAATGTTCTGGTAGAAATTAAAAATCTATTTCAAATGTAAAAAGCAACTAATGTTCTTCCTCTATCTTAAAATTCAGATCTCAAAATTAAGACAATTTTGCTTTTCAATTTGCAGATGTTTAAGCAACTGAAAGATAACTCCTGAAAATTATACTATTTTCAGATTCTGATCTTTTAAACTTCATTTTAGAAAGGAAATAACTAAATAATTTTGAAATATTACCCTACTAAGAGAGCTAAAAATATGAGCATGGAGAAGATCTTCTCAATGAAAGACAAGACTGTTTTTACTGGGTGAAAATGTGTAATTGCATAATACTGTCTGTCTTTACATGCACATTGAGAAAAAAAAATTGTTTGCATGATTACACTTGTTGTGATAATGACAAGTACAGTAAAGTTCTGTCCTTCCATCGAGGATGCCATCTTTCCCCTTTATAGACATATGTCTAAATATTACCTTTGGTCCTGAGGGCATTGTGAATTCTGAACAGGCTTTGGTTTTCCATTTGATTCATTCGTTCTGCTGGTGCAATTGAACTGATATCAAAGGATTTTAGGGAACAGCTTAGCTCATGAAAGCAGACTGCAATTAAGGTTTTCAAACCTCTTCCACAAGTCTAGTAATTTCTTTTCTTAATTAATCTGGAAATGAAACTGTGTGTCTGTACAGCTTAGAACTCTATAATGGTAAAATATGGGACTTGATGAAATGAAGATAGCATTACAGTTCACAAATTCAGGGTTGGAAGAACCCAGATTTAAAACGGAGGTTGAATGGCTTTTTCTGCTTCAGGCAATTCACATAAATTCCATGCAGCTGCATAGATTGAGGAGGAATCCAATGGCATTACTAAAAATTGAATATTTTTGGTTGAGCTTTCCTGGACGAATGCAGAAACCCACTTCTACAGAGTGCTACTTTCATTGTTGTTTTGAAAGGTATACCATCTTTTTCTGTATGCTTTGCTACTCTATAGGAGAATGAACTGGATACAAAAGGAAGACCTAGATATAAACATGTATCCTGACAAGCTCAGCAGGGTATCAAAGAGTAAGTCGACCCACTAATAAGTAAGGGGTATGAATGTTATAGCTGTGATGTCTATGAAATCTCTTCAGTGAACTGTGTATGACACTATTGTGTAATGGTTATGAAATATTCAAGTTTTAGCCTTTGGAAATGCTATAGTTTACTGAAAAATAACTTTAAAATAGCTGTTATTTTAGATTAGTAGATAACAAGATAGATGGAAAAAATATTGCTATAAAAGAAATTTTAATCATAGAAATAGAAAACAAAGAACTGATATATATATATATAAGAAAATATGTACATACTATCTGGGTTTATACATCCTGTGTTATGCAACTCCAGAGGCAATGTTATATGATCCCAGTTTTTGCTTATAAGAGACTTTTTAAATTTATAATGACATTTCCCAAAGATATTATCTGTTCTTAGGTATGAGGCTTGGTGGTTGTGGGTGTAAGTTTTCTATTTTATGGTATATAAAATTCCAGTGAGTTGCAATCAGTGAACAAGCTCCAACTTCTGACTGCTGTTCTGCAACACTGTTCTAGCAGTGTCACTTCATGACAAGTCTCTGTGCGCATGAGAAAGAAAAACTCTGGGCAAGCTAATGGTTACTGGGGCTGCCAAAAACCCAGTAACAAAGGCTCCTGCCTCAAGACACAGCATTAGCAGGCAGACATCTGTGGTCATCTGACAAAGGCCTTGGGCTGTGCCCCTTGTTCTATCTCCTGATCCTTCACCTGTACCCCATTCATAGGGTTCATTTCCATCCAGCTCCTGCTGGGGACCATCAGACCAGCTTTGCTTCAGGCTCAAGTACAATTTCCTAGTGATTCCCAGTGTTGTGCCTGTTTTCCACCTTGCCTGCCTTTGGGTTGTGCTCTTGACTCACTCTTCTGGGGTACATGGACTTGCTCCTTTAACATCTGACAGTAACCTTGTTTTGCCTTCTCCCTCAGTGTTTCCCCTCATCTTCACCTGTGCAGATGGTGTTGGACCCTTGAGTTACCTGTAAGCAGCCCATGCTTTGCCACTAGGCCTACCTGGGTGTGCACTGCTGGACAAAGCTCTGTCCTCTCAGTAAATGCCAAAACTAATCTTGAATTCACTCCTCAGAGGCTCACTCTCAATAAAAGAAGCTTTTACACAGGTAACTAACTTGTTATAGGAGCCCCACCATCCAACCTGGCATTTATTTTTCTCAAAAAAGACAAAACAAAATAAATTTGCTCTGTTTCATCCAAGTTGGTGCACAGCCTGACCACAGAAAGGAGCTGGAGTCAGACATTCCACTCTAGTCAATATTAAGAGTCCTCATGTTGCCCAGGCAGATGGAATATGCGCTTCTCTGCACAATATGTCTTTGTGAGCAGGAATTTCCATCATTATAAATGCAATTTAAAATGCATTTTCATATTAAAATTGTTGCCAAAAGTTATATTAGAGATGTTTGTTTCCCTCCATGCAGGCTTTCCAGACACATCTTTCTAGTTTTGAGATAACTAATACTGTCCGTGAACTGCTAGTGTATAATGGCCTTGCATTTTGCTAGTCATATCATTATAGCTAATACAGAAAACACTGAAGAGGCTCGATTTGATTACAGTATCCTGCATGCACAAAGCCCAACACTTTCAGGGAATAATATATTATTAAGAGATTCCATCTATTCAGTGTATCCTCTTAGGAGGCAGCCTACTGAAACAATGACTGCTAACATAATGTACCTCTCAGTTTTTATTTTTATGATGTATTTTATGTCATGACATAGTGAGCAGCATCCCTCTCCACTGGTGTGCGGGGGTTGAACTAGGTGATTTCTAAGGTCTCACCCAACTTAGGCCACTCTGTGATTCTACTGAAGACCTGGCATAATTTGGTCAGCAGTTGCATCATAGAGCAACTCAATCAAAGTATTATTTTGGAGTCTTTATGAAGATTATTATGAAGTATTTCAGTTGTGGGGAAAATTTTTTTACTAAATTGCTTTTGGGTGGTAAAAGCTAAAGCTCGCATAATAAACAATCACAAAAATAGAGGTAAATTTCATTAGCCTTTTGGTAAACTGTTAGAGTTGAGATCTTATTTTCAAGAAATTTTTGATTACAGATAATGCCGACAGGTAATCAGGTACTCATCATGTTTTTCAGAACGGCAGTGCAGACCATAATCTACATAACTTTTGAGATAGCAACATCTGTGGAAGAAAGATCCTCCTTACAGAATAAAAAGAATAAAACCTTACTCACTTAGGGGGGAGAATTGTAAACAGTAAGAAAAGCTGACAGAGGCATAAACTTGGTTAGGAGGTTTGATCTCTGGGGAGTTCTCTAATACATGGAGCAGGGGACATTTATAAATATAACTGGAGAAAAAAAATTATATCTGTTGTGGACCCATGATGTTCTGTTCTCTCTTAGAACTTGGTTGGAGTTGAGTTTTCACCTTTGCCTGACAGGAAAAGATACTGTGATAAGAAAAAAATTTACTATTCCTTATATCCCCAGGCATTCTCAGATACTTTGAGAACAAGCACAGTGGTCCACATGAAAACAAAGACAGAAAAAGGAAGTCAAGTTTTTGCTTTGTCTTTGATTTCTGTGGGACTGGGTCCCTAAAATAAGCCTCCTCACTGCCATTCTTAGAAGAGGAGGAGGAGAAAAACTAGTAACCATGCAACGGAGTGTGCTGGTGTCCTTCTAATTAAAAAATACAGCAAGAGCCCCAAGGGGTTTGTCGACTGGCCTAGCTGCTGATCACCCTAGAGGTGATCAGCCCACATCCTTCTCCCTTTTTCAGCCAAGTCTATTGTGGGCACAGAAAACAATGCTGAAGATACAAGTTCTAAAAATATAATTCTGTCACAAAGGCAGATGTTTCATCTGTTCCATTCAGCCACTTCTAGCTTGATACATTTTATTTGTTCTTTGTTAAATGAATGGAACATACAAAAGGAGTTGCTTCCCAGATGATAGTTATGCCAGGCTCTGATGAAGCCTCTTATTTTCCAAAAATACCTTGCAGATGAGCAGATTCTGAGGCTTTTAGGTTAATAAGGCTTATCTATTGAAGGTCAAATTTATTGAATTCATGCATACATTTTGATAATGTAAGTAGATAAAGGGAAGGAAGAGAATCTCATTTGAAGTAAAAGTACTTTTAATAAACACTATAAGGTCTAGAAATATTGTACTTACTGAGCATGAAATAATCAAAATGGCATTGATATTTGGCATGTTACTGATTTAATGCAGTTTATTTATAAGTTCTCAAATTTAATATGCAAAGCTGATATACCTGTAAAATTTGTGGATAAGGAAAGGTTTCTGATACAGAGTGCCTTCAAGAATGACTATAAATATTTTACTCATACAGTCATAAGGATAGGATCACAATTTATACAGTAATTAGCACTAGTTTGAATTATATTCTAGATGCTTTTACACACACAGTATTAGTATCATCCAGTTATGTGCACTTGTAAAATAACTTTTTAAAACTATACAAAGAAAATAAGCCTTCTCATTTTTTACCATCCTTTACTATGTTCATAGGTGAAAGGGAATATGTATTTGTCATGATAATAGTTTTAATTTCTTAGCCACGTTGATGCTCTTTATTGCAGGCAGAGCTGGCCTGTTGCTGCATGCTGGAGAGCCTCCTGTCTAATCCATTTTCTCCTTGAGGATATTGTGGTGTCAGCTATGCTGTTCAAAACTGGTTCTTGGCCTCAATGTGCTTCCTTTTCCTTCCTTTTCATCCTTGAACATGTTTCTGAGGTAAAACTCAGTTACCAGTGATACAATTTTACTTGCACTGTGCTACCAGATCTAATCCTGAAGTAGCTCATTTGCTTGTTTTGCCTGGAAGAAGCCGGTGGGGAGATAACAATGAGTTGGAAAAAGGCTATTTCCTGCCCTGGTGCTCTTGACTGTCTGAGTCTGGTCTTGTGTCAGGCTGTACCTCTGCAGGCCCTAGTGCACCCCTCACCAGGCAGGGCAGTGAGGATGTCCATGTTCCAGAGCTGTAAGAATATTTACCATTGTGTTTACTGAACAGGTTTTCTGGTAAAAGTTCTGCTGCTTTTAGAAAAGATGAAAAGAGTAGGCAAGTTTTATTTAGTTGCAAGGAGCATATATTACCTACGGATGATTTCCTGTGCTGGTTTCTGACCATAAGGAAAAAAACAATGAGGATGAATGCATAGTTTTGAGAGAGCTAAAGACTCATTTTGTCTTCAATTCTGCACCATTTTCTAATGGGAATTTTTCATCTGTATTATACAATCTTTATAATTCAAGACAGTTTCTTAACGTTTAAAAGAAGTGGGAAATAATGTTCAGAGGAAAAAGCAAATATGTCTTAAGGCTCTTCTCTGCTGGAGGTAGGAAAAGACAGAATCAAGATTTGGAAATGTCAAACAAAATCTGTGCATGCTGGGCTAAAAATTAAGGACTATTATAAAAAATTGGTTAAAGGTTTTAAAGAGTTGAGTAACTGTTCTGATACTGAACGTACATGCATGGTTTGAAAGTAGGGATTTGTTACTTGTGAAATATTTTCTCTTTTTTCTTAAAATCACTCCCTCTAATAGGTCTACAAAAGATACCTTCAAGAACTTCCATTTTGAAATTACATAAGGGGAGATAATTTGCCAAGAAGTTTTCTACCTCTGAGTATTAGTGTCCTAGCTGAAAGCATGGTCAGTCTCATTGTGGTCAGCCTTGTGGCCAGCCTTCTTTCTCTTTCTTCTCCCATTTCCTTTCTATTGTGGAAGAACACAATAGAAGTTTCACAAAGAGGAAAGGACTTGTAGTATTAGGGTGGGCAAAACACTAATTGAAAGACCAAAGGGACACTCATCCAAATATGGAGATATAAAAGTTATGTCTTAACTAAAAATAACTATGCTCGTCCTAGATGCACCATGTAGGTAGTCTATGCGGGTAGTCTAATTCTTTTTCCCAAGTTAAGTTATTCATTATAAATAATCACAGATATTCTAAAAAAATATTTAAAATCTAATAATGTGTCAGGCTGCTGTTTATGATACCATTTCAACTTCTACCTTTCTTTCCCCTTTTTGTTCACTTTTCCTTTCCCTTTCTTAGTACTTTCATCACAGAATGAACCCAGACAAAAAAATGTGGAAAATATTCTCCCAGAAGAATAATGTAAGATGTGGGCTGAAAGCCTCCTTTTCTCAGCAGCTTTGCTAACTGTTTTCCAGATGCCTTTGCTCAGTCTAATCAAGGTGTTTGGGTTAGGTGGAAACACTACAGTTTTCTAGAGGTAGATGACTGCTACAGCTGTCGAAAGATATTTTGCTGAGCTGCTTAGTATTTTCAAGGTATTTAGTTAAAAGTTTTTTTGGTATCTCTGTGCTGTACTGAAGAAAACACCAGGACAAAACCATATTAATCAATTCTAGAATTAACTTACTGATTCTAAAGCATGTCGGAGTATTGAACACTTTGATTAAGGGAACTTCCAGAAACCTCTTTTAGGACACGCTTTAGATTTTGTACTGCAATGCCTTGCCCAGTCTTTACTCCTTACGTAAGTGTGTGTGTCAGCCTCTAATGAAGTGTGAAATCTCACTGACTGTATAAGTCATGAGGATTCCATCACATGTAACGGGCAGGGCTTCTTGCTGCAGGAATATGTCAGGACAATAGCAGTGTAGGAAGAAGACATGGATTGGATTTCGCTACGGAGTCAGGGTAGCTGCAGAGAACTCTGAGCCATTTAGGTCATAATTAGAACAATAGCATTTCTATAAACAAGACTCTTTCCATCTAATGACAGAATTATTTTGATGCAAAGGCAGTGTTTATGTGGGGAGATTATAATCACAGTCATTCTTACCTATTCGTGTACATTCCTACAAGTTTTGTTCATTTGTTGGTAAATAACTGAATTGCCTCGTTGTAGTTACAATTCTGTGAAAGAGCATGTGTGAGTTAGTTAGAACAAGCTTTGTAAACCTCAGCCACTATTGCTGTAATCCAAACAGCAAAAATACTGAGTTTAGAAATATTAGTGAGCCAATATTTCAATAATTTATTTTGTCTTTCTTTTTCTTCTCCCTGTAGAGAAGGTGTGGGTCTTTCTGGTTCCCTGTGAGCTCCAACAACGATCCTAGAAAAAAAGAAAACTGTGTAAATAAATACCTTTTTAGAAGAAACCATAGGGAGCCCATCAACATGTCTTTCAGCACCTCAATAGCCATCAGATCTGCTGCCATCAGGCACTGATTTTCACTCCCTAATACTTCAAAACAATTTACTCAATTTTTTTCTTTTGTTTAAAGATCACACTAAACTTATTTTCCTTTGCAAACCACTAAAAAATCAAAAATGATTGTTAATATGACCTTGACTAATACAGTAATATGTAAAATGGTGCTGAGTTTTGAGACTATAGCATTCAAATAAAAGCTGAAACATTCAGGAACTGAGCATTAATTAGGTTTAGATTGCTTAGTTGAAAAGGAAAAAGACTTCAGGAGAGCACCTAGTTTTGGTCTCATGTCTACATATTTTTCATAGTTTGCAGGAAATATTTCATTGGGTTTTTTTTGCTTTAAGACTTTTGTAGGTGGGCAGCTGTCAGTTGGATGGAGCAAAAGGAGCTGTTGGGCTCATGCAGTGTCAGAACTGAGCTTACCTAACTGCTAAACCACTATGAGCTCATTATATAGCACAGGCCAAAGCAGTGTCAAAGCTCTGGTATAATTTGAGAACAAATGTGGAAGGAAGATGCGAAATACATAGAAAATTAACACTAAAATTATTAAAATAAATGCTGAAAATTAACTGTCTTTTCATTAAAGACAAGGAATAAAATGTGCCAGAGATTTGAAAAAATGTACAGCTGGAATTGCACTAAAATGGAAACAGTTTCTTTAGTATCTCAGGTTTAATACTTGGCAAGGTTTTGTAAATTAATTTGCAAAAGTCAAAACCTGTAGATTAAATTTAAAAAGCATGTGTTTGGTGGATGTAGATATATTGAGAGGGGTCAATAAACCTCTTTCTCATTGTGAGTGCATTATCAGGCAAAACTATATTGCCTCCTGCTGTGGTAGGAAAGCAGATAAGGCCTTTGCCATCTGTTCTGAAGGTCCTGAGTTTAATTCTCCATGGGAGTTAGTACATGGTGTTGGTAGGAGGGGAGGAATTCATTTGGGAAACTGTTTATCTTTCCTTTGGAGAAAAAACATTTTAAAAATAATATTATTTTAATCACAAGAGATTGCAACTCTTCTCTCTGCTTTTTTGAGGTTTACAGTGAACTTTAAGTAAACAATTCTTGTAGGAAATAAATGACTATAGGAGACAGGGATATTTATCAAAAGTGGACTTTTATGGTTTAAAAGCAATGAATAAATATCCTGTTTGTATTATATCCATATTCACAAATTTTGTATGTGTACTACTTTCTAGACCTTAACATTGTCATGATGATTAAACTCCATTCACACAAAAATAATAATATTCTGATATCTGAAAGAGAGCAAATTGGTGATATACAGCAACTGGTCTTTTTTTTAATTTTCTTGTTTTATTTTGTCCCCAAGTAGCAAACAAATTTTCAACCTCTTGTTCAGAAGATGAGTTCTTCACTTCTGATATTTTTTTTCCAAATAAAAAACAAAAGTAGGACACTATACTCATCAAGTCTTTTCTTATCTTTCCCTACCAAAGACATTTTAAACAGATGATCATAGATGTCAGTCATTTAGAGCTACCACCTGCTGACTCCTTCAAGCCATGTGAGGGTTCACTTAAAGCTATGCCAAAGACCCTGCTCTCTTATTGTATGTCCACCTTTATCACTGTGTGCACAGACGTATCTTTATGAAATATATGCATGTGATAAAGGTTTTACACTCAGGTGCAAAGCATTGGCACTGACTGGAGGTTTCAGAGGTTCTTTTATAATGATGTTTTTTAACAGCCAAAGTTACTAAAGCCAGAAAGCCTTGTCACTATAAAGTGAAGCTGAGGTTTTAACAACTGGTTCTCTACATTGTGCTGTCTTAGAGTTTCATGATTTTTGCCTCTGGGATTGATTATGGGGGAAGTGGTAATGGTATATGAGCTTATAAGTGATTCTGTCTTGCATATTGATCTTCTCTGACTAGACATGTTCAGAAGAGGGGCGGGAAAATGGTGTGGATGAGTTCTTGGAGGAACAGGAGATACAGTTACAAAGTTACACAGCTGTTTTGTTCAAGCTGGGAATACAGAGATGAAAGGAGCTTTGTGCTATTAAATGGGCTCTCTGGAGAGAGGGAAAGAGACAGTGAGGATAGAGGGTTGCAAATAGGAATTATGAGTCTGCTGTTCTTGCTGATGGGGCAGATGTGAGATATGGATGTAGAACCCAGGGGATGTAACACAAAGCAATTGCAAGGTTTCCCCAGCTTCTGGGAAATAGTAAGCCATAGGGAATGATAGAAATAGATGTTGGGCTGTTTTAAAGTTCTTTTTTCTTGGACATACTTCTAATTATGCTTTGATCCAAGGAGGCTGCCACGTACCAGTGGCATAGGGACCAGAAACCATAAGTCACCACTGCTGTTCCACTTGTCAGTGGTGGAAACTGTCTAGGTGTAGCTTTGCTTTTGGGTGGATTTACTGCACAATTGCACCCCACGGGAAGTGACAGCTCTGATTATGAAGTAGGGAAAACGAAGTTATTAATTATATATTATATAATTAAGAATTATAACATTGCTTTCTGGTGGCACTAGACAGCTTTTCTTTCAGGAAGCAGTGAGAAAACATAGCTGAAGAGAGATCTAAAATGGGAGATTCAAAATCTCACATTGCCCATATATAGGTAGCAGTCTGCTTTCCTTATACTACATTTTTCATTAAGAAATTCTGTCTGTTTTCTAGGGTTTGTGTATACAGAGTGGCTGAAAATCATTACTTGAACAAGACCATAAAAAGCTCTTGGAATTACTTTTTCAGGTGTGTTTTAAATGAAGTAAATTTTTATTATTATTTCTACTGGTTTTGGTCATAAATAAGGTATAATAGTTTGGTGATTGTAATAGTATTCAGGTACACAAATTTACACAAAGGTTTTGTTTCCATTAAAAGAAAAGGTCCAGATTCTTACAGTTAAAAGGCATAAATTGAAATAAAGGACCGATGACCTTATATTCCAACAGCAGGATTTGTTCTTGTAATCAGAAATTACTGAAATTTTGAAATTCGAAAAGAAAGACTTTTCAGAAGCAAAAAACCCCATATTTTGGTTCCCATCTGGGTTTAAAGTAATGGGATTTATAATTCTAACTTATTTAAGTGCTTATAAAAATGTTGTCCTTGTGTTTTAAAAAATGCAACAAAGGGCCAAATACACCCAAAATTTAGATAGGTCCCTACGTTTCTTTGATTTCAAGGCACATTGAAAGCCTAGAGGCTTATGAAAATTCATTTGAACTCCTAGTTCAGCTCAAAAGCTGAAGCCCAAGTTTCTGATTTGTGACAATATAGAATTAATGTGAACATTATGGATCTGGACTTCTGGAGAGTTTCACATCTATGACATTAACTACTGGTCAATGTTAAATGTAGTTTATTATGAGATGACACAGATGTTAGTGCTACTGGGACTTTTTTTCCCAGAAAATTTGCCTTTTATTTTTTTTCAGGGTAATTAAGTGATTCCTTTAAGTTAACAGGATAAACAAGGTGATAGAGTTACTTAAAATTACTTAAAAATATTTCACTAATTTTCAATTTTCAAAATATTTTCCATAATTAGGTTTTGAACCTGGATCACTTTTGTTACGTACTCTGCCAGTCTAGAACTTCATGAATTAAATAAATAGCAATAATTTAATTTGCTATATATTTCAATATAATATTACTGTAACATGAGATTGAAAAGCTGTAATGTAATTAGTGTAATTCCAAAATAACACAATTACCTAAATTAGGTTGCCAAGCACCTGTACTTACATTGCTTGTATTTGCCAAGGAAGGCAAAGAATAAGGTAGCAGAAGGAAGCTGTGCTAGTGTGTGTAGTGTACCTCTGTGTGCAAACACACTCATAAATGGATTTATTTATACTTTCTTCCATGGCTGATGAGTGGGGAAGCAGGATGTGATGTAACTAAACAATGCTACAGCTGCCTGAAGCTGACATGGGCAGACCAACTCTGTGGTTTGGATGTAGAAGGATTTGAACATTTTCATATTAAAATTTTCTTAGAAGTTACTTTAAATGAGAAAACACAGAGTGATGGCAAGAACCTTTGCTGATCAATTTTAGGGCTGGGTTTTCTGAAATAGGTGTTATCAGTTATTATTCATATAGCCAAACTTATAACTTGGATCCAATGTGGAAAATATTTTCAGTTATAATGAAATTTTCTGAAATCTCCAAACTGTTTTGGCTGCACACGTAAGAAAGCCAGCTTGAGATGCTCAAGCAAGAGGTGGTTCTCCTGTATGCTTAAGTGATAGCATGCCTGCTTGGGTTACATGAAAAGGGCCCCCATTCCTCTCTCAGCCTGGTAAGAAGAAAGTTTTCTTACCTTCCAGGCAACTGCCTGAAGCCTCGGGCTGCCAGGCATTTTAAAATGGAGATCTGTTGGGAAGATATCAGGCTGATAGAAGGAATGATCCTATAGCTGTGTTATAGTATGAATAATGCCTTATAAAAATGAAGCATCTTATCTGTTTCAGTTCTGTGTGTTTGGATTGACGTCAGACCATTTGTCCTTCTGTTCCCCAGCTCATCTTGTATGACCTTTTGAATAAGAGCAAAAGAATATTGGTACTGCTCCAGTTTTCTGACGTTGACTCAAGTTATTAAAAAGTCTCAGTCAGAAAATAAAAACAATCAGTTGAAATCCCCTCAGATTCTCTTCTGGGAGTCCTGTGTGGAATTTAACAATATTTAACTCTAGATAGCATAAGGATTTTTTACATATTCTGTAGTAACTAGTCCACTGAAAAAGTTCATTCTCCCTTAAAGATGGAGTATCTCATCCTTCTTTCCAGATAGAAAACAGCAGGGCACAGAATAAGCCTTTTCAATTACCTGCACTAGTAAACATTTTATTTTTGCTTTAGTCATTGCCAAATGCACATACGGTCTTGATGTTCTCAATTTTCTTTGTCAAATTTGCCGAGGTTATTAATTTTATGTAGTATATTTTTCTTTCTCTTGTTGTAAATGTAGTACTTTTCAAATCACTGTGGAGTAGCTGTGTGCAGAGGAATGGAAACTGCCTGATAACCTGATGGTTGCAATATCCCACTGGGAGAGGTGGGCCTTTTTCCAAGTCAGTGTGACCGAGCACGTGAGTAACATTTGGCTCTCCGATACAGCCAGAGCCATTTCCGGATGTGCTGGTGAACCTTCTCCCCGACTAACCTCTGCCCAAGTCCCAGCATGTAGAGCAGAAGGCCCCACAGAGGGGTTTTGGCTGGATAACCACTGATATTTGAACTAGAAACCCACCTAGAAGCTAAACCCTCCTTCCCTTCTGGTGGTCATTTACGAGATGTTGCCTGACACAAGTACTGGCGGAGCTGGGCCTTGGCCTCCCCAGATTCTCTTCCTCAGCCTGCCTTCCCTCTCAATCTGTGTGCCCTTTTCATGCAAAGGCACCAATATATTTAGAGTTAACCTCCTCTGTGGTATTCTGTTTTATACAATGGGTCAGTGAGGAGTTTTGAATTTACTGGAAATAGTGCACACATTGCAGCATGTCATTTGCTGGAAAGGATGGTCAGCACATTCAGGTGTTCACCCATGCTCAAACCAAAAAGAGGAAAAAATCTCAATCCATGTTTTCCTTGTGAACTCTGTCTGCTATTGATTACTGTGCAGATGAAATACATCTTGGTGTCTGCCTCTTAACCCAAATCACTTTATTCTTCATCTTATGGCAACAGAATAAAACCAAGACAGGAGGTACCTGAAATAATAGCTCTATGAGTGCATATCATACAAGACCCAAAAAAAGTATTGGTAGTGTTTGCAGAGCTAACAGCAATTTTGATGGTCTTCTAGAAACAGGCATCAATAGTATATGATAAAGTTAGAGATAGGGTTTCATTTGATCAGGTCAGTAAGTGCTTTGAAACATGGAAGAGATATTAAATGAATGTACTTTTATTATACAGCTGGCTTTATAAAATGGCTTTGCAGTTTATTGGTTTATGACATGTGGGCCACCTCTGGCACTTTCTTTAGATGTTCCAGGGATCTCAACTCCCTGGTACTTAACAAGTGTCCTCGTGTATTAATGACAGTTTGTGCTGTTTTAGGGTAAAGCAGATTGAAGAGAGGCTCTCAACTAGGGCTTTTGACAGATTGTGTTAAATAGGAGGAACAAGTCCAGATAAAGATTGTTGTTGGATATGAAATAAAAGTCATCAAAAAAACCCTGATACAGTAAGATTTTAGAGAGTCACAGTTAGAGAGCTAAATGGACAAGAATGCAAAACTATCTGGCCTTATCAGTCACAGAACTGCATTATGGAAGTTGTCTCAGCATATGCTTCTGCCAGGGAAAAAATGAGCTCAGATCTACAATGTATTGTTGAGCTATTTTATTTTCAGGTTTGATGTTAGGATTTATTGCAAGTTTGGAATTTTGTTATTCTCTTTTCATTGCTTGACAAAGTGAGGGGTTGAGGTGTTTGCACTGAAAAGTTCTTCTGTCTAGTTGCTAGGATACTGCTTTTTTTCCCCAAGTCTTTTATCAAGGAAAATGGACTATAATGCCATTTAGTTTTTACTCTAACATGGATTTTGCATCAAAACACAACCAAGAAAACTGGTGAAGGTTTGTTGAAATCCTGCTTTCTTCTTGTCTTGCTAAAGCTCCCTTAACAGTTCAAACTCAGTACCTGAACACAAAGCAATTGCTACATTTTAGTTAGAAGTCAGTTGCTTGTTGCTATTTATATTTGGCAGATTACATTTTGATATCTAAAACATAATTTGATCTATTCTGTTCTTACATACTAGAATTTTCTATAACACAAATGTGCACTGTATATTCCAGAATTACATTTCAGAATTCATATAACCATGTGCTGAGTATTGATTGACTTCAGGAGGAGCTTATAATTTGTGTATATTTATAATAGTAAAGAAAATAGTTTAATAATTTAAATGCATAAGATGAGTTGAAGTGGTAAATTAAATGTTTTTGTAATTGTCAAAGTATATATAAACAAGCATGGCCATAATATAAAATCTCATATGCTTAAAGATAAGTCAAGAAAGTAGAACTTGAAAATCACAGCACAGCTGGGGTAGGAAGTACCCTTAAATATCACCTTTTTCCAACCTCCCCACCATGGACAGGGACAGCTTCTACTACAGCAGTTGCTCACAGTCCCATCCAACATGGCCTTGGACACTTCCAGGGGTGGGTAGGGCATCCACAACTTCTCTGGGCAGCCTGTTCCAGTGCCTCACCACTTCCATTGTAAAAAATTTCATCCTTATAACTGATCTAAATATACCTTCTTTCAGTTTAAAACTCTTGCCCCTTGTGTTATCACTGCAGGCCGTGGTAAAAAGTCGCCATCTGTCATGAAAGCTCCATGAGCCCTTTCTTCTCCAGGCTAAGCAACTCCATGTCTCTCAGCTTTTCTTCACAGGAGAGGTGTGTGCTCCTGTTCTCCAATAATATTCATGGCCCTCTTCTGGAACTGCTACTAACAAGGAAATTTTACTTTCTTCCAAACCCTCCACGCCATTTCATTTTGATTTATGAATCATCAAAATATATTCTCTTCTTTATGCACAATTAGATGTTTGAACTGTTTCAGTATTGTTTTTTATTTGAGTCTGTGTGAGTGCTTTCTAACTAGAATTATAGTCTAGTTACTTCAAAATTCTCCCAAGAACAGCCTGTGCCCCAAAAAGAAGTCCAGGAAAATGGCCACTCTTTAGATGTTTTAGTTCTCCTTTGTATCATCAGAAGGATCTTTTAGTAAAACCAGCAGTGACGAAGATGATCATTCTTGCTCTTGGCCAAATCTTGGCTGCTCCTAATCTGCTACACCTCATTAATGAACTCACCTCACATGCTGAATGTTTTTGAAAAGTCTATATAAAGGGTTTCATTTAGCACTGGTTGAATGAATTACTAAATGCATATTTATGAATTTAGATCATCTTCTCACTTAGAAAGCCCAGAGTACTTTGCTCTGTATCTTGGGCTTTAGTGAAAATATATAGAAATACATTACTAGATTGGAAACAGTCCACTAGAAAAATGAAGATATGCAAAAACGCTGTGATAAGCATACTTATCTAACCAGCATAATTTAATTTATACAAGCAGTCAAATCCTGCATCTCTAACAGCTTGTTTTAACAGCTTAATAAAGGTTGGATTTTCTAGCATTTGGATAGCTGTCCAAGTACAAGCACATAAGTCGTGACACCACTTTGTTCACTCTGTGGTCTGTAAAGCATTTAGACCATGTTAGCAGGGAACCGTGTCTAAGCTTGTAAATCCTGCTCGGGTGTGCTTCATAGAGGGGTTGAGAAGGTCAGCTTCTAAATCTCTGAAGAATTTTGGGACAATAAAATCTTGTGTGATGCTTGGTCAGAGAGTGAGTGAACTGGTTCATGACTGTTTGCGTCCGACTGTACTGGGAGAGATCAACCAGTAAGAGCAGGGCTGAAGTCAGCAGAGCTATACCCATTACTCTGAGATCATCTGTGTTGCTGGGTGCAATTTCTTGTTATAACAGGTAAACAGAGACTTTTGGTGTAACTGTTTGATTCCCACAATCTATCTGTACTGCTCTGAATCCACAGTGCATCTGAAGTCCAGTGTTGCCTGGCATCAATAAGCCCTGTGATGTTCTTTGACACTGAGAATTTCCTGCCTGCTTTGCCAGCAGTTTTTGGTTCTTAAACAGGGAAAAGGAAACAAAACGCAACTATGACCTGCTACCTTTTGTGTCAGAAATTATCCAGTATAGGATGGTGCTTTCTGGGGTAAAATCTTAAAAAATGGTGCTCTGGCACAACTCATGAAACAGCACCCTAATATGCTGTAAGATTCAACTGATTATGGAGCATTTTTTCACCATCAGTGCCACACTGCTTTGTTGTGTTGCTGTGCTACTCACTACTTATTCTTCACGGTAGAAAATTTTAGAAATGGTTCTTGGAACTGGAGTTCCAAGCACATATGATGGAAAAACCTCCAGGAGTGTGGAACAAAAGTTTTTACGTCCTTTAGGCTCCATTGACTCCTGTTCCAAATATTAATGAGTTCAACTAGAGTTGAGAAACTCATTCAACATTGCAGTCCCCAGAAGTTTACATTTCAACAAACATAAAATATGAACAAAGGAGACAAACAAAAAGAACAGAGAAAGGAAGGATATGGCATTAAACAAATGAAGCAAATATAAGTCAAAATATAACTAAAGAAAGAGAGGAAGAGTAAATCCTTTGAATAAGCGATATTAGCCACAAAGTGAATATGGGAAAAGAAAGAACAAATAGGAATTATTCATAGATGCTCACACCCTCCTCTGGTGGCTGCAAACTACTGAACATCCTGAGGCTCTGAAGACCCTTCAATTCCTAGTTTTAACCCCAGCACTGAACATGACATTCTTCATGCCCTGAGTGCACTAAAAGGTGTTAGGGGTCCTGAGCAGCCTCACCTGGGACCCCCACCCACACACTCTCTGCCTACAGGCCATGGGGCTCCACTAAAGCTCAGACCTGAGCCTCCAGTCCCTTCTAGAGCTGTGCTGGGTTTATTATCTATCTGTCTGTCCTTCCTTGCTGGACCTTGGACTTGCATTGCAGGTAGTCTGTTGCTTAGCTCCATCCCCTCTGCTTCGTGCTGCATCCTTAACTCAAGCCTTGTCTCCATCTGCTCCCTACTGGAGTGCCTGGATGGGCCCTGTTTCCAGTGCCCTTTTCTGCCCATGTGTTGGGGTTTTGGGAGTTACCTTTTTTTTTCTCTTGAGGAATTTTCTCCCATATATGTTACCGAGGCAACAAATTGCTGGGTACTTGGGAGAAACAAAAGAACTGGCCACGGAGGGGAGGGGCCCATCTGGGGCTACTGTCCTCACCTGGGTGTGTGCCCGGGACTTGGTGTGGAGACGGGGAGAGACCACTCTCGTCAGCACTGCGGGTTTCCTGCCGTTTTTTCCTCTCTGCTGGAGAAACCCCGGGATCCCAAACCTGTCCTTCCCTGCCTCGCTGGGAGCTGAGCTGCAGACCCTGCTGCCTCAGCCTTCGCTGCTCTGGAGCCCTGCCCGTCCCGCCTGCCGAGACCTCCGGGGATTCCTACCACAGCTCCGCAGCTCGATACATCTCGCCTGCCACCCGGAATTTGTGCTCCTACTGCTGCCCCCGCCTGCCTGGCCGGGAGAGCCCAGACAGACTCCAGGATCAGCTGCCCAGAGAGGTTTGTGAAGCCTTTCTTCCATCCCTTCCCGGATCCCAGGCCGCCATCACTGCGTGCTCCCCGAGCTCGCTCCGGAGCGCCCCCTGCAGCCGCGGGGGAACCATCGCACCTGCCCTGCTCACCGGGAGCCGCCAGCGCCCCTGCTGGCTGTGACTGGAACTGCACCAGAGGGGAAAGGGCCTGACAGCCGAGAGAGGCTGCACTGGGTGTGTGGTTCTGTTTGCTGCCACTGCTGTAGTTATTGTTGTTTGTTTGCCTGTTTATACATCTGTATTTTAGTAAAGAACTGTTATTCCTATTCTTTATATCTTTGCCTGAAAGCCCCTTAATTTCAAAATTATAATTCAGAGGGAAGGGGGTTGCATCCTTCATTCCAAGGGAGGCTCCTGTCTTCCTTAACAGACATCTGTCTTTTCCAACCAAGACACCATGGTGCTGATGTGCTGTGGGACGGTACCAGGACTGTGCTGGGATTGCCCTGGGCTCTTGGACTGGCTCCCTTGCAGAGCAGCGCTGCCTGTGCTGCTGCCTGGCAGCACTATGCACTGGAGGACTGGTGTGCTGAGACAGAAAGCTTGAGGCGTGAGCATCTGAAATCTGTTTCTCTGCAGCTTCAAAACAAAGTGCCTTCCAGATCTAGAATTTCAGGGAGGAAGGATGTTTTTTCAAAATAATCTTTTGCTGTGGGATGACTGTCAGGGCATTCAAAAGATCCAGCTCTCCGGAATGGTCAAAGAATAATAAATGTCTGAGTTTCAGGCTTTCAGCTTCAAAATGAGATGTACGTGTAGCAGAGACTTGTGCTGGGGGAGGCGAGAATGGCATCCATTTTAGGAGAGATTCAGAAACTTAATGCCTTTAAATTAGAATCCCTACAAAAGGTTACATTTCCTTCAGAATGGAATGACCATTCTCTGTCCAACTTGACAGAGAACTCAGAAGAAAAATGACAGAGAACAAGGTCTGTAGGGCCTCCATATTGGTCAGGTAGGCCTGGGAATATTAATATATTCATCAGCATCATTCTAGAGTAAGGAAGCCTGTGACCTGGTAAGAATCAGAAGTCAGGATCTGAAAATAGTTTAATCTGCAAGAATTTCATTAAAATTGAAACATCTCTGGAAAATATATAAACCTTAATGGATAGGCAAATTAAGAAAAGAATGTTCAACAAAAGGAGCAGTGTTGCTCTTTTTCACTCTGGTTGGATCCACTGGTAATTCTCCTTGCATACCATAAAGCAGTAGTTGTTATGGCTCCATGTGGGTTTTTTTTGGTTTTTTTTTTTTTTTTTTTGTTTGGAGTTTTTGGTTGTTTTTAAATGTCTTTGCTCATAACTATTGATTTAGAAAACAAAAACCTCTTAATCATTCAAGAGTTAAGAAATAGGATTAAGACTGTTGAGGCCATTATAGTTCAAACCCTGTGTACATTATGACATAGTCCTTAATTGCATGATCTCATCTTTTGTTTTCCCACAGGAATGCCTCATTCAGTGTGCAGGATGAACAGTGCTTGGAATGAATCAGCACAACACAGTGAAAGAGTCTGTTGTTTGCAAGACTCATCTCAGTTTTGTTGAGGAAGTTGGGATGTGTGTTTCGAATGAGTTGGGATGTCAAGAAAAGAAAGGATGGTCTTGTAGCTGAGGAAACTGTATGTTGCCCTGGAGAATGAGTTTCTGTCACTGTCTCTGCCAAAAAGATCCTGTGAGGTACTGTTTTGGAAGAGAAAATGGAAAACACCTAATTTCCTGAGAAATCTGAGGGCATGGGTCCACATTCTGTACAACCAATATGAAACAAAGTGTGGAATCCAGTGATTACTATTCATTCTCACACTTTAGGGAAAATGTCGGGTGCAATCACATTAAAAGTTGTTTTTCAAGGGAGTTGTATAAATGTATCTCGTGCTTTCAGTACACCATATTCATAGTCATTATAGCTGTTTGGTGTATTAATAACAATTACCTGTATACACATATCTAACATTTAGTGAACTGCTAAATAGAAAACTAGAAAAAGTTGCTAGGAGTAAGTTAGTCCTTGGTGTATATGGATATGAAATATTAGTGCAAACTACCGAACATATTAATTACAGGTTTCCTAATTTATTATAAAAATATGTATTTATCATTGACACTCCGATCTATATTCTACTATAGTAACAAACTCCCTATGAAGGGCTTGTTTTCTTCTACAAGTTTTGAAATAGTCTAGTTTCTTTCTGTTGTAAGGGATTGTTTTAAAATCACAACCAAAATGAAACTGGTGTACCATCTTTCAAGTATTCAATTTGCATCTAGTCTGTTCTCCACATATCTCACTGTGATTACCCTTTCCGTTTCAACACCTGCTTTTACACATCAACTCAGACAATGTTACAATGACATGGTCAGAATTAATTTTTCCTCATTCTAGAACAAAGTAGAAGTAATCCAGTTGGCCTCTGTTCCTGTGTAACAAGGTTTTACTTAGGAAGGGCCTAGTCAATGAAGAGTAGGATCCACACTGCACTTAAAGTTGAACTGCAAACTCCAGTCTGCTCAGATGAATTACTGCTAAAATTTGAATATGATTTTTCTTCAAATCATAGTATCATAAAATCAAAAAAGTACTTTTTCCTCCTTATCTCTGACTTCTTCAAACTATCCCTTTCAACAATACAAACAGGACCTCTATGTCACAGCTCATAAGGGGATTCCTAACTTTCTAACATACTGGTTTCTAGTCCTCATGCTTTCAAGTAACTGAACTAAAAATCACTTTATTGTTTTACAGTGGAAAAACAACCTGAGATGCCCAAAATTTTATTCTTATTTTCTAAGTGATTGATCACTTAACAAATACTCCCATTTTCTCTTCACCTATAACATGACAAAATGTAATGCACATGGCAATACATTAATAGCCTAAAAATATTTCCTCACATGTGAGCTTTTATCCAATATGTCATTACTCTGCTTTTTAGCAGTTTGTTTTAAGGATTTGAATGTTTAAATCCTATTTTTTTTATCTTTAGTAAGAATTTGGATTTTGGATTTGCAGCAACAGTAAAGGAAAAGGTAATGAAAAGTGAGATCAATTTGATAGTTCTTCTGGATTCGAATATATTTTAAAGTCATAAAAGGTTATCTTGCTTTTAAAGTAGTTATTCATCATAGAAGCTAGGCAAAATCATAAACTTATATCGGATGTTTTTACTTAAGTTTTTATCTACAGCAATCAACTTTAGTTCAGGATAATAAAGACTGAGCTTTATGAGAATATTCCAGGGCTGAGGAGGGTCCGGATGTGGCTGTGATTGTGAGCATGGAAGTGTATGTACTCAGCACAGAGGGAGAGAGGAATATCTCTGACACTGCAGCACAAATAGCCTGAGCCACAAAGGAGTCAATCCAGCTGAGTAAGTGAGGCTTCCAGCCAGGGGAATTCTCAATAAAGCAAAGCTCTGCTGTGTGCCACATTGTAAGATGTAGCTTAAATCAAACTTCTCCAAAACAAGGATATCAGATTTAGAGAGTAGAGAATGACTTTGAGAAGGCCATTTAAGTCATAGAGCTTATTCTGTTGAGTTCCTGCCTTATATAGTACAAAAAAAAGCTTTGGATCTTCAGATAATCTTCTCAACCTTATGTTAGAATCAAATTACAGCCTGGGAAAAAAAAAAAAAAAGATTGTCTACCTCATCTCCAGCTTCTCTTATTAAGAGTTATAGCTATGGGCCATTTCCAAATGGTCAGAGCCATCTGTTTCCTTAAAACTTTCTTTGGATGAACTCTGAGAAGTGTTACTTTGATTTTTCCTATATCCTGTATCAACTATAGCAATCTGATGTAATTCATGTGGAGGCCAGTATTTCTAAATCTGTCATGACAATGGGACTGTGTTGAAATAAATTAATTCAAAAATAATAGTTAACCTTTTTGGCCCATTGTTACCCAGAGATGTACAAATGCAGATACTGTGACAGATCAGGTGACATCAGCTTTCCCTCAACACTAATATTAGTACTTAGCCTGGGGATATAGAAAGTACTGTACAATTCATTGCCTTCTTTTTGAATGATCAAATCTCTTTGTATGAGAAGGGCTATAAATACTCACTTTGTTTATTCTGCAGCCCAAGGGCAAATCTGTGATAGAGACAAGATTCTGCAGCCACAGAGTTATAGAAAACTCAGCATTCTACTGTGCCATTAATAGGAGCTTCTAAGTACTTTTGAGATGACCTAAAAATAAGCCAGTGTAAGTCTACAGTTTTATGGTGGTGGGAGGGGGCAGAGAAGACAAAAAGGTATATGTAAACAAATCTTTAGAAGTAACCTTTTGTAAAGGGTGTGTGTGATGGAAATACATAGGTAAAACTTGCAATTAAGTAAATGCCCAATGTGAAGTCCTCACCTAAATTAAATCCCCTAACTCAAAATGTTGGTTGTGAGCCAGCCAGTGCTGAGAAGTCTTATTAATCAAGGTGCTTTTCACTTGTAGTGAAGAAGAATAATTCCAGTCTAAATAGATTCAGAGACTGACACTGCAAAAAAACCACAAACTCTCATCTGTTCCATTTCACCTAGACCAACTGAGACTGCCCACAATCAATGGCTGTAAATAGCACTTGACTTTATCAATAGATGATGGCATAGCACCAGGCTCAAACCCGTAATGCAAATGAAATATTGGGCTACTCACACCTCCCTGGTACACTGATTCCATCACACTCTTAGACCAAGCAGACAGGTCATATCTCTTTTGAGCTCCATTTGAAAACTAGATGGTATTTCTTCCTTTATTATTCCTTGTGGGTGGCGGTGTCAGACTCTCTGTACCCGATTTAATGTCATTCTTGAGCAGTTTGTAGACTTTTTTTTCTTGTGTTGATTTTTTTCTTATGTAGTTAATTTGTTTTCCACTACTCCCATAGGAAGCTAACACATCCCTTCAAATGATTTTGAAGTGCTCTCTTAATAGCCTCCTGGAAGAGAGGCTCTCCATTCCTTTGGTAAAAAGAATGGTCAGGATTATATGCACCATTTCAAGTCATGTTCATATATACTTGAGCTTGTAATAATGTCATCAATGTTTCTTTTAATTGAAAATATCTTGCCTCATAGATGTTTGGATTGTGTTTCTCTTTCATGGGTATAGGAGGTTGATAATAATTTTGTTTGACTATTTAATGAATACCGTTCTTCAATCACTCTTTATGCCTGAGATCCCAGAAACAATTCTTGTTGTTGCACTTTATTTATGACCTTGCACTTCGTACAATTCATTTTCATCCAATTACTATTACTTTGGCTCCCAAGGTCATTCACTTCTATTATGGTAGTACAATTCTCTTCTGCATGGATAATTCATATCAATAATGTATTATCAATAGATTTCAGTGGTAGATTTTTCTCTTGTATGACAGGTTTAGGAATGAAAGTATTAAATAATACTTGCTGTGTAATGGCTTTCTGAGAATTCCACTAGAAAATTAAAAGAACTTTTTTGGGTCCAATTTACTGTCTGTGTAAAGAAGGTAGATTCACAGTTTATTTAGCATAACAGAACTGCTGCTTCTTGCAACATTTGAGAAACATTTTCAAAGGTTACATGGATCATGTGTTTATATCTTTACAGTTGGTATTTATTTGAAATTACAATAAAAAAATTATTTGAATTATTTGGTATTTATTTGAAATTACAATAAAAAAACTTTTAAAATTTAAAATGGATACATCAGAAAGCAATGTAGGTTTTTGCTGTGCATTTACTTCAGTTGCATGTATGCAAGATAGTTGTGAGTCGTTTAGTTTGACATAGGTGGTAAAAGATAAACTGGCAGCATGAAAGTTGACTTTCATGTGGAAAATGACATGTCTGCATGTCTTCTTTCTTTAAGAAGAAAAAAATACAGTTCTCTACAACAATATAAAGCAATGCTGACACCTACAGAGAATGTATGTAAATATCAACTTACAATTTGCATTTTTTTGTGAGAATTTCCAGAATTATTTGGTTAAAGAAAAAATGACTTATAGGAAGCTTTTATAATGGTTCAGAAAAAAATAGATCTTTATTTTCTGCTTAGGTCAGTCTTTGTTAAATAAGATACATAAATCTGAACATAAGCTATATGCTTTAAAAATACATAATTTACTTCTAGTCATGTACACTTCCAATTGCATAAAAATACTTTTAAACAAATTTATTTGTGCAGCGGCGAGGAACCCTGTAGCCTTGAACCAAGCCATCAGCCTGATGCACATTGCTGCACAGAATCAGGTTTGCTGCCCCTGATAAACTGTTTGCCCTCCCCTTCCTCAGTGACACAACAGGATTATATCGGTATTTACAGGGTTTGCAGCCTCTCTGCTCAGGCCTACAAAAGCTTCCCTGTAAAAGGTTGCCAGTATATGGGGCAAAGTTAAAGAAAAATTAGCCTAGCAGATTGAGGAGAGACTTTGTAGAAGAGAGACAGCTCTCTTACTGACTCTATGTTCTCTAATGTACTAATATGGGCTATGCAAGCTGTGATATTCACCATACTGCTACAGAAAGGTGAACTTTCTTTCCTTTGAAGTATATAATAGATAGGTGTTTTAAATACATAAAAGAAGTATAACTAACAATGAATTCTTCACACTAGTCATTTTCTCAGAGGCAATTTTTAGGCTTGACAGTGTGTTGCTTAAGGTGGTGATTTAGCAAAGTGAGCAATAGATAGGAGGCACTAAACCATGTAAAAGAAACTTTGGAAAAATAGGAGATGGCCGTTGCAGGCTTGTCTAACATTCATATTATCCATGCTCCCATTATGCAAACCTCTGGGAGAATTTCAAACATCTGTGAGAATTTCAACTCTCAAGGAAAATCGTTTGAGTGAGTTCAAAGTAGGCTTTTAAATGTGAACTGCTGAAGATCTTTTAACGTTTAGCTTTGATTGTAAGCAGATGAAAACTTCTAGGAAGACTGACTAGAAGGCTCGAATTTGAGTTTAGTGGGTTTTAGAAAGCTAGAAATCAGAAGACAATACTATTCATCAAAAGCAAGCCCTAATTATTTTGCTGTAAAAGCCTGAAAAAAACCCCTCTCCTTCTAGGCCTCTACTGCTTCTTTGGAAATGAATATATCACAAGAGATTAATGTGTCTTTGAAAACCAGGTACATTTAATATCCTGGAATCTTTTAATCTGATACATAATGGTGTTTGTCCAGTCAGATTGTCAAGATCTTTCTACCAAAAAAAGTGATATTATGTTTACTGTAATGTCTATTGGATAATCACAATATTAAAGTTCTGGTATGCTTAAATCTAGCATTAGGTAGAATTGTTTGCATGTTTTATTTGTTAATTGTAGGAATTAAAACAGCAGATTCCCCCCTTTCGTACAGTAGCTGTGGCCCTACAAGTGTGTGTTCAGTATGTTTATGTACAGAAAACAGTTTTCTATGTACCACTGTCTGTACATTCAAATGCACATTCCGATGCACACATATGAGCACCAACTTGATCTTAGCTGAGGGAACTAAACCAAGTTAAGAAATACCATTTCCTCTTCAATAATTGCATGTTTACATTTTCCGCTTTTAATTCACGTACTTGTTTAGAACAGAACCAATCATTGTTTTAAACTCTATTGTCCTGGTGGATCTGAGCATGATGACAACAGCAAAAAGCTTAGCTTGCAAATTTGCATGCTGTGAGACTAACTTCTCACCAACGTTTTCCTAGCACCAGCGGGCAAACAAATACCGTTTCCCTACTGATCGTCGCTATTTGCAAAGGCTTAGGCCTTCCATGCTGATAATTAAGTAGAAGTGGAGCCGGCAATTTTCTTTCTTTCTTTCCTGGGGTGGTATGTGGAAGATGAGCGCTGTCTCTCGCCTCTCCCTCCACTGCCTTGAGAGTTTACAGCAGCTTTTTGTGAAGCTGCAACACAATCAGCGCATTGTTTCGAAGCAACCAAAGGCAACGCGTTATAATGTTTTTATAGTAGCTTTCAGTCACTTAACGGGGGAAACGGAAATCCCATGGGAGATGTTTTGCCCGCGACCTGGAAATCGCCGGTGCCTGGCGGGAGCCCGCGGGCGCTGGCGGCCCGGGGCGGGGGCAGGGGTGGCCGCTGCCCTCCCGCCCGCCCGGCTCTCACTAGGGGTCGCAGGATGCCAAAAAATCGCTGCTTGCTCCGAGGGCAGGGGTGCCACCACACGTCTGCGCCTTACCTCCAATGTCATCGCTTGCAAGCTGGAGGCAGTTCTTGGGAAAACACGCACACCTGTCGGGACGGTGTCGGGGCCGTGCGCGGCCATCTCTCCGGGTGGTTCTGGGTGCTTACTGAAACCGAGCTTTGCTCAGGGTGGGACGGTTCAGTCTGGGAAGAAGACCTCGTATAAATATTATTAACTACATGTGGTGTGTAATCTGTAAAAAGGCCTATGGCTGGTACAGGTGAGATTATTTTTGTTGCAGATCTTAACCTGGACATTAGCAGGGGACTTGGTCAGGGACAGTTTTCCACATAATGCTCATTAAGTGCTCACTGTTGAAAATTATTAACAACTTTTATTTATAAGTACCAGTCTCTCACACAGAATCCTTGCTTGTGGTGTTTTATCACTTCTCTGCCTAACTACCTGATTAACTCAATTATGTGTACACTGTCTGAAGAAATAATGTAGGCTAAGTCAACATAATTCCTTCTTAATGTTCTGATACTAAAATATAATCACAGATTGGGTTTCAAAAGAGATCTTCCTCATCTAGTTTGCCACTGCTTTTTAAACCAAACCTCAGGCATATTCCTATATCTTTATTTTCCAAACAAACAGATATTCTGTTCTTGTGGCGACACTGGCGATGGATGTTACAGAAAGAAATGTAACAAGTGATAACAACCAAAGATCCAAATTTCCTCATGGAGACAATCAACAAACTGATCTGTTCATTAAAGTAAATGGAACTTGGACAGGAGTAGAGAACTTGTTACAAATACATCAAATGACTGTACTAAAAATCAAAAGAAATATGCAAATATGAAAAACCATATTCAATAGTTTGACATTTGACACCAAAGAAATAATTACTTATAAAGATAGAAATGAACTGACAGTGTCAATTTCTATAGAGAGTTGAGTAACGAAGTAATGGGTTTCAGCATATTTGTGACAGGTTTCAGGAACAGAATACAGAGAGAAGAAAACAGGTTCAAGAAGGAGGAAAAGTAGTAGTAGGGGAGTTTCTCACAAACTGAAGGCTGCTTGAATCATTTAGAAGTCGTGTTTTATTGCTTTAATATAGGTTAGTCTGAAACCTATATATAGGTTAGTCAGGGATATTTCTGACTGTTTTCACTGCTAGCATTTTGTGCAAAATTTATCTGCAATGTCTGTCCTGCAAACTGCTACTCATGTCACGCACTGAAAAAAGGATACACACAGATACAAATTCAGCTATGGTAGATGGAGGTAGGGGTTTTTTTTAGTTGTTAGGAATTAAGTGCAGTTTTTATAAGGAAAGTGCAACTCTTTAACAAATAAAATGCACATGCAAACACATACTTAAAAATAAATCTTACCTGTTGTGCACTTCTACATAATAATAAACAGGAACACGAATATATACCTTGATTCTTATGATTCATACTTGAAGATTCTAAGTTCATGTATTCAATGTTTTAAGCCCATACTCATAAAGTAAGGGCTTCAGTGACTAATCTGAAAAGGGCATTCCTGCCAGCATGTGGGAAACACAGACCTAGATGTCTGGAGAATGTAAAATAAATCTGACTCTTCAGAAAATCCTCAGTGCTTTTGCAGTGAGAATGGATTCTATTAAATGCAACACAGAACTGTGCATGTGTAAGTGGTGCCTGGGACCTCTTTCACTCCTTTCTTGGAAAGATAAAAAAAATTATGTAAATGCTTGTGCCAGGTTCTGGAATTAATTTGAGAAATGCTTTGGTCTCAGACTTTAGTTTGGGTCCTTTATATTGAGTATTCATATATATGTGCCCTCAATTGACAGTAGCTATCTCTAGTCAGCCATCTGTGACATCTCTAGTATTGCAAATTATATAGCTTTGAGGTGAGTGGGCAAAAAATGTATTGCAAGTGCTTAGTACTCTAGTCATGCTGAAGGAAAATTGTACTGAAATGGCTGCAAGTTAAGCTCAAATTGTAAAACATCTATATATTCCATATATAGGTGTGTAATTAGTATGAAATATGTATTATTTACAGCAAATATTGATTGTGCCTGCACAAAATTATCACCTTGGTGAGTGAAAGAACATTCTGCTTTAGAATACAGTATAATCCCTGAATTCTCCAGACAGAGGTTATTAATTATTGCTGCATGGTGCATCAGTGCCTTCTTTCAAAAGAAGTTCTAGCTGGAAAATGTTCAATTGTAGTAAAGAAGAATTGACAATAAGCAGAGTACAAATAATTTTGGATAGGGCAGGATAATGTGGATGCAATTAAATTAGTTTTGCCATAGACGTTTATGATCTTATGACACTGAAGATAAGAAAGAGGTACTAAGTAAGACACCTTAGGTATATGAGGATTTTTTTTTTTTTTTGATAGCTGCAGCATAAAATTCAGTGGATCTGTTGCTACCTGTATTAATGAGAAATATATATTAGGTGGTGTTGAAAATGGTAAAAGTTCTCTGCTGTGTGGAGAACTTTTATGAGTATCACCACAGCTAAAACAATGCTGATAACTACAGGAAAATATTTCTGTCACTGATAGCACTTGTATCTTAGTTTCATGCTGCTTTCTGTAATACAATTGCCATTCTTCTTCCCAGATGCTGGTGATAGGCCTTATTTATTTTCAGTGAGCCAGAGTAAAAAGAACATGTTGTGTCTATGTAGAAACCCAATTAGGGCAAGGTTCCTCTATTTGCTTTGATTCCTTACCTCCAGTGTCAGTGTTACATGTTTTCTGTCCTAAGTGCCAGAGATGTTACAAATGATAAATTACAATGTAAGCTAAACCAGAGGTTTTTCATCTGAGTGGCACATGGCTCAAAACAGTGAATCCTGTTCATCTAGGTGCTGAGCTGCTTCATCACATAGAAATGAATGGAAGATCAAAATGCTCAGCAGTCACTCAAGATGAAGCTCATTAGAGGCTTTCTTCTGTCAAAAATCATCCACTGACTCCCAGCTATGTGACAATATGCTGAGTACTGGAGGGTAAGATTAACCCTGTACACCCAGTCAATCTAATAACAAATGTCACTTCTGAGTCTAACAGCAGCATTTGTTCATAGAAGAACAGATTTGGGAATAGTAATATAATTTCTATATTTTATTACACTTACATTATCATATAATTGCCAAAGAAACTATGTTGACCAGTTACTAGTGTCTAGAATGATGACTGATAAGTGACCCTGATCAGCTCTGATATAATTCAAATGCAAATTTGCTGTTAACTTTGACAAGGAGCAGCCTCTTACAAAGTTGAGAATTTAATCCTAAACGATTTATCAGCTTGTAAACATAAGCTGCAAACTTCAAACCAAACAACTTTTAAACAGCTTTTAGCTAGTTCTTGGGGGGTAGGGGTGTTAGGGTTTTTTGGGAGGGTGGGGTGTTGTTTTGTTTTGGGGTTTTTTGTGTTAGACAATAAAGTAAACCAAACAAAATCAAGTTGGAAAACGTTTAGATGCCAGTTTTTCATCCGGCAGCACCTATGTATCTTCTGAAGATCTGCAAGCTAAGCTCTGCTAAGCTCAAAGCTCATAGACTTTGTTTTTTAATTAAAAGAAGGTCAGGATGCCTCCTAATACTTGGAATACAACTATTTTCAGACAAGTGAATATTTAATATGACCTCTTATACTAGCCTCCTATACTTTCTAGCTTTGAACATCGCTTTAACAATTAAGCTCTTCTGGCCCTGTGTTTAAATAGCTGTCCACAGCTAGTGCAAATTGATTTATTGCTTAATGAGAATCAGGGATGCTGAGCAAACACAGAACAGTTTCTAATTTAAGGAGTGCACCAGTGGTTTTGTTGTTGTTTCTTGATGATTTGTTTTAACATCAATGTATGTTATCAAAGTAGTTTGCTCTTCTGCAGCTTTTAGAGGATTGAAAAATGGAGAGAACAACACAAATCATGTTAGAAACAGTCTGGTTGCATATCTAATATTAAAATTTCTTCATACTCTCTGCTGGTAAGTATTGTTTAAGCTGCTTATATACCTTTGCTTAATTGTGAAGATTTGGTATAAAATTTTCCTTGCTAGTGTCAGCTATGAGCTGATTTTCAGTCTTAATTTCTTCTTCAAAATGTTAGCTTAAATTACCCAGGTATTTGAGAGTGAAACATGAAAATATATGAGTTTGATCCTAATTCAAAACCACAGCAGTATTTTTGGAAGGGCTTCAGTATACTCAGCCTATAGGAAATGTAGTTAAATCTTGGGCAGAATAGAAAGAAGGAGAATATCCTTATGTAAAGACATACCTCCTTTTTCTTTCTGTTAACATTAGTATGGACTTACACATCACCACAGCCAGTCTTGAATAGAAGTAGTTTTAGCAGCTTTCTTACCTGAGTGTCTCACCTGCAATGATATATAACATGATCATTTTGAGCAATGCCTTGCTTGGATCTGTGACTTGAAAAGAAGCAATAATTTTGGGTGCTTAATCCATGTCAGTTATATCTGTGGGAGGAGAGGGGAAGGTTGTCTAATTTGAATAGATGGGGAGGAAAAACTGATCTTGCAGCATGGTAGAGTCAGCACAAAGCTCCTGAGAAAAAATGTGGGGTGTGATTAGGAGAAATTAGCAACGGGAATGATAGATGTAGTTTGGGACAACAACATTTTTTGCAAAAGGAAACCATGCCTGAGAATTAACAGAGTGAAGTGGTAGATGGAAGGCAGCAGACAAGCAAAAACTGCCTGAACAGCAGTATAAGGACTGAAGCGAGGACTTTTCCTCTGCAGTTGAGAAATAAGGTCAAGGAGCAAGTCCAGCTTTGTGGCGCACACCTGGAGTAAAGAAGAGACAAAGGGAATGGACGTCAACATTACTAAAAGTTAAATCAGGAGAGAAGACAAGAGAAAGATCAACTAGATAAGGGGAGTGAAAACAAAACAACAACAACAAAAGGACCCTGCATAGCTGAAGATGAATCTGAGAGTGAGAAGTACCAGAACAAGATTAAAGAAAAGTACAATTAGGGCAGCTGGAACTGGGATGCGAATCAAACACTAGCATTAACTAGATAAGAAAAACAGAAATGGGATCAGCCAAGACTGAAGAGAGACTGAAGACAGGTTTGAAATAACAAGCCAAGATAAGGCAAAGCATGGACATAGGAAGCAAGCAGATGGGAGTGTGCTATTTAAAAACACCCTCTCCCAGAGTTTGGAAGGGATCCCAAGATTCCCTCTTCTGCCAGTAATAACCATGAGACCCAGTGGTGAAGAGAGACACATCTTTTCAAATGCTGGGCCAAACACAGCATGACATATTCATGCTAACAGGTACTGTGTTGAGGAGCAGAAGGTTCAAAGCAGTGGATGAATTATGTGGATATCAATAGTGGGGCTGTTGCTGGCAGGAGTCTGACTGTGTTTACTCTAGAAACTGAAGGAATCATTGAAAAAAAATATATGGGAAAAGATGCAGTGTTGAAAGGCTTGAGAGAATTGAACAGCTTGAAGTTTGTGTCTTTGCTATTGTCTCTGCCACAGAGTTCCTTCATCGAGCTGGTTCAGGGCTTTTTAATTACAGTTCTTGATAATTTGCTTCTCATTTTCAGATGTTTGAAAACTCCAGGGTTTGATTAGAGGTAGTTACTCAGTGAGTAAAATTACTACATCTGAAAGCAGTGGGAACCAGGCCTTGAAGAAATAAGGTTTTCTGTAGTGCCAAGTACTGACAGGCCTACAAGATATAAAACCAGGCAATCTATAACTGTTTCCCAAATGTAATATTCATATCCTGTCACAATATCCCTTCATCTGAGAGGTGTATTATGAAACTAAAGGGTTTAATATTTTTGAAGCCCATGAATACTGTAGCAACAAGCTCCATAAAATGCCCATGAGGAAAATAATAACTCTGTATGCAGAATAGGATCTGAATAAATGAGTAATGAACAAAGCATGGGGCGTGCTTTCAAAAATAAAAGAGAAAGCATAACATTGAAGGGCTTTTTGTTAATTAAGCACAGAGATTTGTAGAAAAAAAATTGTATGTGAACAAGCAATGAGCAACTTTCATAATATATGAGTACACGTAGGAGAGAAGGGAGAAATATGGTTTCTCTGGTGAGCTCACTGCTGTTAAGATCATGAGTGCTTGATTTTTAACTTTGAAAGTTTAATTTTAGTTTATATGGTTTACTCCGTATAGTGTTATGACTGCATGTTTGTTACTGTAGACACTTTATTTGTTACAATGTGCTTTCAGCTTCAGTATTTCCCTACAGAATGACCACTTGGGGAATGTGAAAATACTTAAACGTAACTACAGCTGTTTCAGAAGTGCTCTAGGGTACCTCAGAGAGAATATGTTTATCAGGAGATAAAGCAGGAAGGTAACCAGCTTCTGCAGAACTTCTCTATTTTAGCCTCCTGAAAGGTCCCATGAGTCCTGGTCCCAAGCTGCTGACCCACCATGGTCTTCAGCCTTCAAAGCCTTAGGCATGTGCTGAGCTTGATGTTTGTGAATAAGCCCATTGTGTCCACCCACCTAAAACTCCACACTAGATGGAGGCCTAAGCAGCAGACAGATAGCCAAAGAATGAGGAGGAGGTGTGAGCAACGATGTTTCATATGTATTTTTTTAGTTCTGTGATTGTGTTTGTCTTTGGTACATACTTGTCTTTTTTTCAAAGATTTCTGGCTTTGGTTGTTTCTTTTTTGTGTAGGAAGAGCTGAAAATTCTCCAGCTTTTTGGATTAAAAATTATAATAATAATAATTAAATTAAATATTTATATATATATAAATACCCCCACCACTTTTAACATAACTGCATTTAACATTACCTGTGTCCCTGTACTATACCCATAAATCAGGGAATTTAAAAGAAAAGGGAAAATGTCTTTGTTGTTGCTGTTGTTGTGTTCTTTTGGTTGGTTTCCTTCCAGCTTAAGCATTCTGCCTTCCTGGCTATGTATTCGTTTCTTTGGAAACGGCTGTAGGATGGATTTTTGATTGACTGTGTTGTCAGATGGATTATCAGAGTTGTGAGCTTTTTGGAATGGTAGACATGAATGTGTGATAAGGAAAAAATATTTTTTACTTAAAATGTTTCAAAAATTTGCATCGTGAAAGAAGCTAGGTTGAATAATTAACAGGTTACTTAGGGAAAAAGTTTTTTTTTAATGTGGAACAGTTTGGTTACTAGGAAAAAAACTCTCTTAATATAAGGAAAGCTTTTTAATAATGTGACTGATGGAAATATTAATACCTAAGCAATGTAGAATAGTTTCTGCAGAGCTGCAGTGCATATTTTAAAGAGTAATTCTAATGTGTAGCTGCTCTGGGTTACAAGTGGAAAACAGCTTTTACCCTGACATATACACACATTTGTTTGTTACAGTACTCATGTGCCCAGATTTCTGCATGACTCTCATCTAGCATTTCTGAGTTTGTTTCCTGTCTTAGTCAGGGCTCTGCAAGGCCAACTGTCCTCAGGGGTCTGAGTGCTTGGTGCTGCTCTGCCAGTGCTAGTGCTGGTGATGCTGAGGTCGGGGGCAGATTGAGGCTGAAGGTGACGTCAGTGCCTACCTTGCTGGGAGAGTTAATCTCCCACCGCAGAGGGTCTAATAATCTCCTCACTTGGGAGGCTGGCATGATGAGGTTTGCATGTTGTACATTACATTTCTCGGGCTGTAAAGCAATCAGCAAAATCAGTGTTTCTAAAACTCTGTTGACAAAAGTGTGCTTGCTAGACAGAGGTTTCTTCTTGGGGTGGAAGTGCAAAGGCACAGGAAAGAAAGTTAACTTTCAAAAGGCTTGGACATATGAAGTGAGAGCAAGCAAAGTAACAAAACCTGGTTAGGGGCGTCCACTTTTTCGAATGAGCATGTAATTAATAACGTTGCAAGATAAGCTGCCTCCTTTGTGGACATAAAAAATATTTCATATTGGACCAGGCTGGTTTCTTTAGAAAAGCACAGCCAGCAAACCATGACACTGTGCAAGCAGAGGTAGCCATCAGCCCCCGCAGTGCTCTGAGGGACTGACAGAAAGGCTCTCTGACAACTTCCTTGGAGTCAGTTCCAAGTGTCTGAGGTGGCTAGTAATAGAAAGTATACTGAGGAATAGGGGAAAAGAGCAGGCCACAAGTTTCTCAGGCCTTCCTTTCATCTGGTATGTGGTGCTTTGTGAGGGCTTTATGACGCACAGCAAACTGAACTGCTGCGATAGAGATTGCCTAATGAAGGCTGCACCTTTTCAGTGGCAACTACCCATTCCTTGGCTTTCAACTTTGGAGCAACAAGACTGAGCCTAGAGCAATGTGGACACAACCTGGATGCCAAAAATTTAAGGAAGCACATGGATGCTTTAAAGACACTGACACAGTGCCAGACTTCTTAATGTTGTTAAACTCCTATTAGCGCCGTCTTGACCGACCTTTTCAGTTTTAATGTTATGACCTGCCGTGAGTGCCTATCTATAGCAACACTAACCCTTCATACGCAGGGCGGCAGGGGCAGACGCGGAGTCCGCGGGTAGGCAGTACCAGGTTTCGTCATTCGAAAGAAGGCTTTGCGCCTTGCCCTCACCCGATCCCCGTCCCCCGTTTTTGGGGGGCAGCTAAGTCTTGACAGCGGCCATAAAAAGTTGTGCTCCCTCCCTCTTTCCCTCCCTCGATAGCAAACTGTGCCCACCCGCAGTTTGCCTAATTGCTTTCGGCTTGCCCCCCGCCCCCGCGGCACCTGGAGCGGCCCGCGGGGCCACGGGACGCGCCGCCAGCGCTGCCTGCGCTCCTGGCACAGCCAGGGGAAGGGACTATCTCCGGATTTCCACCCCTGCCACAGAGGGAAGGCTACCGGGAAGTGCTGCGAGGAGAGCGAGCCCGTGCGGGCTCGGACGTGAGAGAAAGACGCGGCTACCACTCCGCGGCAGCTCTTTCAAAAGTCCGTGTTAAATGTGACACCCTGGCGAAATGGGAACAGAAGAAACACCCCTCTACCCGCCCCTCGTCGTGCCCCCCGCCCTTTTCCATGGAAATTCGTAAAAGGAGGAGGAGTAGAGTTTGCTACGGAAAAGTCTCACCTTGGTCTGAAACAGTTTCAAGGCGTTTCTGCAGGATCGGAGCTGCCAGTCTCGGGGGAGGGGAGGAGGCAGGCAGGGAGATCTCTAGCTACCTATACACATATATATATATATATATTTTTTTTTTCCCAGCTTGATCTTATTTAATCCAGCAGCACGTATTTCCACCCCTCCTCCTCCTCCCTCTCCAGGTTGATCGGCTGAAACGAGGCTTTGCGCGCTGATCCCTTCTCGGGCTTTAAAACAAAACCCGGCCCCGTGCAGCCGGCGGCAGCTCGGGGCGCCTCGGCGCTGAAGCGCGGCGGGGCCGGGCGAGGCGAGGCAGGACACCGCGGAGCGGGTCGGTGGCTCCCGCGGAAACTTCGCTTGGAAAATAAACCTCCACCACTTTCCTGGAGATCCACGTGAGAGCAGGAAAGCTCGACTGCAAGATCTCTGCGCTGCTGCTGCATGCTGCAATTTTACTTTTTGTTTGCCTTGATTATTTTTTTAATGTTTGTTTGTTTGTTCCTACTTTCATTTTGAAACCGGTTCCCAGCTGCTTGGCTGAACTTCTGGAGACCAATGGACCTTTTATAATGCCTTCCGCTGTTTTAAACAAACTGTGGGAGCTTAAACTTTTCTCTTTCCCCCTCCCCCTCGCTCCTTAACCCCCACCCTCCAGCTCATGGGGCTAACACTGCAAAGCAGCCACAGCAGAGGGGGAAGTATACAGACACTGATTTATTTTCCTGTCTCCTAAATTGTAGTTAATTCTTCTCATCGTCCTCCTCATCACCCATTTTCTCGCGCTTTTTTTGGCTGCTGGGTGTCGATCTGTGCATTGTTTTATCTGATCTCGATCCTTTTGTTGTTGTTTTTTAAATGCCATGCACTGCTTATCTAGAGAGAAAGCTATATGGAGATAGAGGCGTATAGTGAATGCGCGTGTGTTTCCATAAGACACACTATCAAGGGAGCAGATCAGAAGCAGCCCGGATCCTGACCCTGACTGTATGAATAAGTAAGCAGGATGCTGACGACTGTGTGTTAGTTGCCTGTAAGGTTTTCGTAAGTTAAAGGGGGACGGAGGAGGGGGGACAGGCCAGAGACAGAGCTTAGAGCAAGCATTTGTGCAGAGGGGGGCGAAGTTCTGACACTTTGCTCCTTCCAGCATAGCTGCTGCCTCCCATCAGTAGAGCTCCGCGGTTTGCTGTAGTGCACCCCACCTCCCCCTCCCTCCTCCCTTTTCTTTCCTTCCTTTTTTTTTTTTTTTTTTTCCTTTCTCTTTTCCCCTCTCTCCTTGGTAGTTGCTGATGTGCAGCCCGGATCCATCTTCTGGCAGCATCAGCGGGACCGGGGCCGGCGGCGCGGTGGTCGGCGGGCGCGCAGGGGGCCGCGGGCCGGGCGCGGAGCGGAACGCGGGCAGCAGCCACCGCTGCCGCCTCCTCCTCCGCGGGAAGTTTGGCTGGGGTTTGACAGAGGCGAGGGGAAGCCCTAACAGACGGGATCTCCCGGCTTGAGTCCACCCCCTGCGCCCACCCACACACCCAGAGATTTTTCCCCGGCGAGGGGGCAGGGGGGGCAGCGACACTCATGCTTCTCACTCTGTGTCGCACCCGTCTGACTGGGGCTACTTAGGGAGCACCGTCTCTTGGAAGATCCTCCAGGTGGAGAAAGAAAAAAATACCAACCTCCCACAAAACCTGCGGTTTCTCCATCCCTTACCCTCCTTTCCCAAACCGGCGTGGACAGCCGAGCCGGCCGCCTAGTTCACCCTCGCCCTGCTAGCCACCTCTCCGCCCGAGGGAGGATGAAGATGCTTTGCTGGAGGATGGCACTGTGGCTGGCCGGGTGGACCGTCTGCGGGAAGCCTTCTTCCTGCTCTGGCCTTGATTATGACTACACTTACGATTTCACTGAAGAGGATAAAGCCGAGGCGATAGATTATAAGGATCCTTGCAAAGCCGGTAAGTGACTTCCACGTTTAATGCAGCTCCCCGCCCCCTCCCCAGATGGTGACTTTGTCTCGGCTTTATTTACGCGGAGTGCGTGAGAGGGGAGTCCCGGGCTCACCTGCTCCCTCCCGGGGCAGCGGCAACGAGCGCAGCCGGAGCCCTACGTCCAACCCCCTTACCTGGGAAGGTACCCGGGACCTGCTTTTCCGGGACTTCCCACTTACTTCCCTACGGTCTCCGGGTGGGGTGGGAGAGGGGCGCGGCGGCGGGCAGGGCTGGACCGGCCGCCGCCGCTCCGCGGCTCCGGGGACGTCATGCCGGCCGAGGAGCCCTCGGGTCAGGACGCCGCCGGAGCCGCGGAGGTTGCACAGAGCATTTCGGCGGCGCTCGAAGGTTTCGAGGAGGGACCGTGCCCCGCAGCACCAGTCGGGAACACGGAGCGGCCGGGCCGGGCTCCGCGGAGGGTGGCGGCTTCTCCAGGGGCCCTGCCCGCCCCCGCGGCGGGAGCGGGTGCCGCCTCCGCCTCCCTCTCGCCTCCTTCCATCTCAACCTGTCGCTCCCCGTGGGCCGGAGTGGGCCCTCGGCGCCGGCCGCCCCATGGGTGTGGATGCTATAAGTGCGGCTCCTGAGCAGGAGGGGACGCGGGGGGTGGTGGCTGTCTGCCGAGGTTTCAGCCGGGCGAGCCCACGCGTCCCGCTTAGAACTCCATCGTGCGGGCTGGTGCTCCACAGCGTGTGCGGTGGGTGCCTCCCGTGTGCTCCGTGCCTGACAGGCCGCTTTCTAAACTGTGCGGGAAGAGCTGAGTTACAGCCTCTTCTCACTTTGCACAGCAATTGACTGGTTTTCTAGAACGTCTATCCCACTGGTTTAGGACTGCAGCCTCCTTAATGCCAGGTACAATTCTTTACCCATCAAAGTTATCGGTAACAAGAACTGACCTCAGGGGCCAGGTTCACTGGTATCTCAGTAAAGTCTATCTCGGTGATGCTTTTTTCCCCTGCCCAATATGTCATCAACAGAGGTTGCCCATTCCCAACAGCTCTATTGTTAAACAAGTGCTCAAGTTTTCTAGCAGCCTCCTTTGTATTAATTATTTTATATTCTGAAAACTAGTTCAGCCAAAGGTTTTGTTCACTATATCTGTGTGGTTTTCTTTAATTTGTTGAAGAGAATGTGGTGTACATATATGCCAAATATGCAGACGCTCTGTTTTTCTAATCACAAAAATATTTTGTTCCTAAGTGTGAATTGTTAGGTCTGACTTTCTTACAACTGGAGAATGTTCAAAAAGAACAGAAGCAACTGCAAAGAAAACATTATTTTTTCCTCAGTTAGCACTCACAAATAAATATAAGTAACTGGTCATAGTTAACCAGAACTCTTTTCTTCTGGTCTATAAAAGTTTAAGAAGATTCATCGGCATCATTTCGTATAATGAGAAATGCATATTTACTCTCAGTTGCTGTGGGATTCTTGTTTCATAGTGGGAATAATTAGCAATTATAATTCACGATACTAAGTGTTTAGAGGTTATGCATGAGGGAAAGACAACAGTAGGAGACTGCAATTTGATCTGCATTGCCAATTCTCTGCCATCACTCTGTTTTGCCTGGAGAAAGAAGCATTTGTTTGGAAAATTTGGCCCTTGGAAGCATTTTGTTGAAGTTCTTGCTTGTACTGCTTCACAGGTATATGGAGCTTAGGTACTACAGGGATGAGAGACAGGTGTGCAAAGAGTTACCTGTGTGTAGTTCCTCTTAGTCTTAAAAGATGTCACTTTGGAGTTCTCTACCCAGTAAACCTCCCTTTTTTTTTTTTTTTTTTTGTTGTTGTTGTTGTTGTTGTTGTTGTTTGCTTCTAAGTGTATGGTAGCCCTTCAGAAATAAGAATGTACCTAACTGCTGCACACTGGGTATCTACCATGTACTCATCATTTTAAATAAAAAATTGAAAGCTCTATATATCAGTGAGACTGATCCTACAACAGTATTTCCCAATTTACTTTTCCTGCTAGACCTTCCTTAAAGTCTCCATTAATCCTAGACTGTAAAGCACTGGTGCCTGATCAAAGATGCTGGGGTAGAGGGTGCTCAGCCTCTTTTAGCAGCATAGCCCAAGTCTGTGCTCTCCCTAGGTAGGCTCTTATCAGCTGGGGTGGGTTTTGGACTCCCAGGAGTAAGTTTACTGATCTCTGCCATTAGGATGGGTTCCACAGTGAGGCCCTGTAGAAGGACAAAGCCAGGCTTCACACTCAGGGGTGTGAGACGTTCACACTCAAATCTGGGTGTCCCTCTATGTGCAAGGTAACAGGATAAAATAAGAGAATTCTTGCAGAGATAACATTCAAGGTATGCAAGCTTTGTATCAGATATAATCAACATCTGCTTTTACTGCATCTTGAGGGCCTGCAGCTGAGGCTGTAAATGTGTGTGGGGTATTTTTCAAGCTGTTCAGGCTGGTCAGCTGGGTCAGTGTTCAGTTAGGAACCAGATATAAGTGAATTTCTGCAACTTAGCAAAATGGAGAAACACCCAAAGACATTATGGTTTTACCTAGTGACATGCTTCAAAACTTTAGTGATATCTGTGCAAATTTTAGACATGCTAGAATAATTTTACCTACCCCTAAATATGCTGATGCAAAATTGTTTGACCTGTATTTTCAAAGTTATTTGTGTTCAAATTTTCTCCAGTGAGTAATGTTCATGGCGTAGTTTTTATTGCATAAGACTACATGTGAAAACATTTGTAATCTTCTGACAGAAAGCCCTGTACATGAGGCATCAGGTCCATAGTTAGATGAAGTTATAATTCTATATCTCTTTATAACTACCATCTTTACGCTGTTGAATAAATATTCTTTTGGTAGGTCCCTTTCTCCCTTTTTTTTGTGAAAGAACTGAAGAAATTTACCAGAAACACAATGTGACAGCCTCTGAGGGGTTATTTTGGGTACTCAGTGGGATTTTTTATGGGTACTATGAGTGTATTTTAATATTTTCGCAAGGAAGGGATAATTTTAGTGAATGTGTATAAAATCACACTGTTGCTTTGACTTAAAATTCCCAGAAGTAGCACAGTGCAGGATGCTTTAGAGGCTGAAAAGTACATTTTCTTACAACCTTTCCAGCTTTGTGAAGAGCCTACAGATAACAGGTGTCTGTCAGATGCCCAGTAGAACTGGTAGTTGTTTCTGGAACTGACGTTTCCAATTGCATCTGAAGCAGCAGCTATTTTATGCAACAACCCCAACTTCTCAGAAGTGAAGCCAGCACACCGGGAGCCCTGGGTACTTCATGCAAGAGAAGGGCCTGGAGAAATGCTGTGATGCTGTTGGGGAGACAACCACTGGAAGGAAGCTGTTGACATTGTGCAGAAGAACTTGATGAGCTGTGTGGTTTCCCGTGGTTTTGTCTGCAGACCTTTAACCTATGTGTGAATTTTGGGTCATGCTACTCCTCCTTATAACAAGAATCCTGGCACATTGAAAACAGCGGGATGTGATGTAACACAGTTTCTGTGCTTCTGATGTCTCGGATATTTCCTTGTGTCTCTCTGCAGGATATTGCCCCCAGTGTTTACCGTTGTGAGTTCAAGTGTAAGGCATTCTTAGTTCCTCTTCAAGATCTAATTTGCCAGAAGATGTGAAACTGGGAGCACCACACTCTAAAGAATCTAAGGACATGGATCAGCATTTGTATAATCAGTTATCACTCCAAATAATAAAATGCTGAGTTAGATTTCAGTGGACATCATCAGACTTTTCAGATTGCTGCATGCATCTGTGGGTTCCTATAGTTTTTCTTTTTGTCCATTCTTACCCCAGCTTATGATGTATTCAGGATATCTGCTGAGAAACATAGAGAGTGAGATGGGTAGAAAAATAATTTCCCATTCTGTAATACTTGTTCATAGCCTGCACTTAGTTGATATTCAAGGTTTTTTGAAGGCTTTTGTCTTGTTTTATCAACAACTTTGTTTTCCTAAAACAAAACAAAGCAAATAAAATAAAGAGTGTATTCTGGTGTGGTCTTCCAATTAAAATACCTTGAACTGTGGGAGATTAGGCCAGAAGCCTTCGTTTTGTTGCACAGCCAGAGTGCTGAGGTCTGTTTCAGCCTCTGGACAGCTGACTGTCTCCAGATAAGTCTCTTTTAGCACTTCTTCTGCGAGGTATTTCACTTCCTAAAAGAAATATTAAAGGTTTGGGAAACAGGCTTGAAGCTGAATTCTTTGGGCTATTGTTTTTCTCTTTTGTAGGCCTTGATTTCTTTGATTTTTTTCTGCACTAGAAATTTTGTATTGCACTGGGGAAAATTCTCCCAAGGAAAACTTCGCTGAAACTTTTAGTTTTCACTGTAGTTAGTTTGGATTACTACCCCTGCCAAAACCCAGATAATTGGGACTTTTTTCCTTTCAAATAACGTATGAATTACTTTTATTTCTTTTTTCCTCGGTGAAGCTAGATAAAAATGTAAAAAAAAAGAAGAAAAAGAATCTTGAAGACAAACAATTAAATTTGTGGCTCCATGACTTAAAAGTTCGTTAGCATACAGTTATTTGCTTAAGAACAAATTCTGCCTGTATGAATGCCCACCTCCTGAAGAATTAGAGAAAATTAAGACAGACCCTCCTCACATGTCCCTTTCTCTCTCCTGTGAGATTCTAAGGAACTCATTCGGTTATTCATCTTTATAAATAATAAAAAAACTTTGGATTGTCTGTAGCATGGAAATTAGTATTTCCCACATCACTGAAGCATGAAACCTAGTAATATATTTTATTTGTAAGTAGCTGAACATGAAAGATTGATGGTAGATGTTGAGTGCAATTATTATGCCATATCATCTGTAACTGCAATCTAATTATTGTTTTTTGTTGTTGTAGCAGCAGCTTTCTATACTGCTACATTTTAGGTTTTTTTTTTTAGTTTCCCTCTCGTGCTCTGGGATGTGTTCAGTAGTAAGCATTCTAATTGTGCAGGCTGGTAATAGGTAAATTCTTAAAACCTCTGATTAAATGTTTTGAATCTGTTGCATGATTTAGATAATTGAGATATTTCATATTTATAGTTCAGTCATGTAGACTCTTAAAGATATATTGTGCAGTTTACACTAATATAGAGGTTGTGCTGCTAATATTGCTTGCCAGATTGACAGAACTGTGACTGTTCATGTAGTAAATGCATGATGTAGGCAGCTGAAACAGACAAGCTTTTCTGAATAGTCTTCCCAACTGGTTTCCATCCTGCTGTGGACAAACTTATAGGGTAAATAAGACTACTGACAAATTTAGCTTTTAAATAATATCTGCCTCAGAATTCTCTACCATTACTTTATATTTGATGCCCTTAAATGTGGTATTTCAGCAGCTTTAAAAGAGATTTGTGAGAACATAAAGTTCTTTTTCTCCTCAGCTTCATTGAGAAGATTAATTCAACATGAAACCCTGGGAAAACTACATTAAATGAGTATGTTTTATGTTCTAACATTGTGAATATGCTTCCACACCAAAGGCTCAGTTTCATGTCCAGACCACTTTCCATAGGGATCTGTTTCTGAATATATATCCTATGTGTCAAAAAAGTGACCTGCAAGGAGCAGTATTACATCACTGCAAAAGGAGTCTAATTGAGAAATCTAATTGAGCTTGGAATCAGGTCCCCAAGGCAAACTCTGAAACATTCACCACACCTGGATGTCTGCATTATGTCATTCCAATTGCCCCTCTGGACAATAGGGTTGATAGGCTTACAACATAATTTCATTCACTTCTTTTTGGAGAGAAGGTCATGTCTGTGGTGCATGATAGTGACTGAAGGTCTGTAAAATGGAAGAGCTGTAAGAGAGGAGAGTCAACTTCTGGTTTTCACGAGCACAGGGGACCTTGTGGTGAAGAAGACTTTTTTTCTTCTTCCTGGATACATTGTAATACTCTAAATTTTATAAGATGAACAAGGGAAAAAATCTCTAGTTTTTGCTTACACAAGATGTATTCATCCTTAAATGAAATAGTTATTTATAATTCAGTTTTCAACTAAGGAAAAATATTATGGTATATAATTTTTGTTTTTAATATGTATCTGAAGAAAAGATATATTCTAAGAGTGATATTACAGAGCAAAACTAAGTTTTGCCCTTTCAAAGCTTTCAGTTGGATGAGCAGCATTTCACAGCATTTTTCAGACTTTTCTCAGCCTTATTAGAATCTTTCTATTCTACTTGTTTCAGTCATGATTGAATTCAGTCCCTTCCCCCCATTCTTAACCACAAGCAACCTCTCTCCACCTCCCTACTACATCCCTTCACAGTAACAGAGCTGAAAGTGTGACTAGAGAAATCTTTGTGTATTTTTAGTTCTGTCTTGTCAGAATATTTTTCTTGGCTAAGAGAGAGCTAATGGCCAATCTGTTAATGTGTTTTAATACATATTCATTCTTTGTGTCTGCTATGTATCTTCTAATTCTTTTCTTGTAATTTCTGTCATTGTTCCTATGGCAAGTTCCCTTGTTTCTGGATTCCCCCTCCACTGAATGCACTTTTTACTTGCTTTTCAGCTTTACCCTGTGCTGCCTGACCAGTCTTCTACTCCTCCCTGTTTTCTTCCCTAGATGTGTTATTCTCTTGCTTACAGTTATCAGTTATTCCCCCCAAGTATACCTTCTAGCTCATCACCAGACTTTCTGTGAGACTTTCCTCTAGTGCTTTGATAGCTCTGTAGCAAAGAAACTGGGCACCTGTGCTCACAGCTGGAAATGAGGAGGAGGAGAAAGATGAGTGGGCTGTGTGAGACCAGCATGTTCTCAGAGGCCTCGTGCTGGATGCTCAGTGAGCTGCAATGATCTGTTAAACACTGCACAGCCAATCCTGAAATAGCCAGCTACAAATATTTTATACAGAACACATACACGAACCTTCTTTCTGTGTTGGACTCACGTACCTAAATACCAAGATTTGATGTGAAGACAGTCCCTTGCTGATCCACAGGAATAAGAGTACTCTAAGTACTTGAAGTGTAAAGGTGGTATAAATAGTAACACAGCAGAACAGGTTGAGCTGGGAAGTGTGAAGGTGGAGGCTGTGCTGTGGACATATGCGGAGTGTCGGTGTGTGACCCATGGGAGTGATTCTCCTGCAGACTGTTACGGAGGCAGCTCCCACTCAAACAGATACTCCCAGGTGGCTTTCTGGGGGGAGTTTTGCCTGAGTAATGGTCTGCAAGTGCAAATGTTGAGTGACTATAAGTGAGTATCATGTGTTTGAAAATATTTGAGCACAATCAGATAGCTCTTACAGAGCAATAATGCTCCAAAATGTAGGTTTGTGGGTTTTTTCTTCAATATTATAAAACAGAGATTGTCAAGACCAAAGTGCCAAAAAATCAATATTGTTCTAAAATAACTCCTATTTTTTTCTTGAGATGTGTGAAATACGATGCCTAATAGGATATGCAGTGTTTATTAAACTAGTTTCTTTGCTATATATACTTCTATGATAAAAAGGTCCATCAATAATTGACTAGAATTGATTTTGAATATTTTTAATTCATTTTGGTGGTTATAAGTGATGCCTGATCAGGGAATAACCAGCAAAATCAGGACACAGAATTGCAAAGGAAGGATATTTATTTTAAAATTCATTTTCAGTGCATTTAAATCTGACTCTGGAAATTCTGTCTTGATATCCTTGTGAATTTCATGTCTTTTCCTACAGAAACAGAGTGACAGAAACACATTGCTGCATTTGAAAGGTACCTCTCCAACCACATTGTGATCCTTGGATGTTGTAAATTGTATGGTGGAATTTAAGTATCAGCTCTTGTAAGAAGTGAGGGGACAAGGACATCAGCTGGGGAGGTTGTATCAAAATAGTTGTGCAGATGAGTTACATTATTCTCACACTGGTAGCCACAGCTAAACATATTCCTAGTAACAAGTTTAATTGTTATTAAGCAAATGAATCCCATTTTATTTGCGTCTGATATTTTAATATGTGCTAGTTAGGTACTTTCTTGCTGTCATGGGCATGTAGCACTAAGACCTTCAATACTTTTCCACTTTCCCAAAAGAGTATAAAGAATTTTGCTTGGGGCAGTCATTTTCTAAAGAATGGCCAAAAGGCAGAACTTCCTATGTATCCAGATGAGCAAATAAAATAATTTCAGATGATTTTTATATAATATCAAGATTTATTTAAACAGTTTACTTGCACAGTGAATTATATTTGCTTTCATGAGGAGTAGTTTTAGAACAACTCTGTGAGTGTGAGAACATGACGATGAACTGCCCAATTTCTCCATCTGGTAAAATGTCCTTATATTTGTAACAAATTTGCATACATCTTCATTTTCACTTGTACTTAGTTTTTTCCCTTACTCAACATTACTCTTACGATTGTGCTCTTACTTCAGCTTTATTTGTAGGCAGGTTGTGCAACACAACTTTACAACTCTTTCCATACTTACAGTTCTGTACTTCATCCCTAAATATATAAGCAAATGGACAAACGAGGTATTTTGTGTTCAGGCAATCAGCTTAGCCCTTTTCTAATGAGGAGCATGGTGTGTTTCCATGAATAATTACCAGCATTGTGATGAACGCACGTTACTGATCTTTTTATGATCTTCATTTTAGTACCAGGATCTTTGATATGTCCGTCAGCCTATCCTTTTGTCATAATATAAGCTACTCAGTCTTTAGCTATGGAGCTCTTCAAGACTACTGATTCAGGATTGAATTGTGGAATCCTTTTTCTTTTTTGTTGCTGATATGCCGCAATTGCATTATGTTCTGATAACTTACAGAGATTAATCTTTTGTGCTTGGAAAAGAAATTATTAAAGAAAAACCCACAATAAACCCTCAGACAAAAAATATTAATTCAGCCTGTAAATCGCTAAGGAACCAGGCTTGCATGGGTGTTTCATTCCCCCAAGGTTACATTATTGGAAAAACTGTTTAATGAAAGCAGGGTAAAAAGATGTTCAAGTTAGTAAAGAGAAAATGAAAGAGAAGGAACATGATAAATGTGAACAATTTCAGAAATTATACAAGAAGGTAAAATACAAGATATTTGTTTTTACTTCTATTAGTCTGTTGAATTCTGAACTGGAAAATTCAGAACAGAGACTAGGAGTCGTGGGGATTTTATACAACTTTTTTATATTGAAATCTGCTAAAGGATTCCACTGAGTCAGTATTTGGATATATGATATGACATTTATATAGGTAGCAGGGGTATCTGGAGGTCTGATATTTAGTAATGGTAAAAATAATGATTTTCAAGTAGATATATACCTCAGGCTTCAGAGTTCAAGCCAGTATTTAGTAGCTTGAAACAAGGATGAGCCCCAATGTGTGGCAAGATTACCCCTGTCTACCTACTGCAAATTCTTGTTTCTTTCTGTGAAGCAGCTGGTGGTGACTGCTGTCAAAGACAGGACCTTGGATATAATCCAGTGTTGCAGTTCCTTTGTTCCTCAGCCCTCCCTAAGTGCTATTTCAAAAACTCATGTCTTGTAGCATGCCTAAAAGATAAATGCAATTTAGTTATTTTGGGAAGTGAATGAATTTCAAAGCTCGATATGGCTGTAAACACATTGACCAACTATGTTTGATGAAAATGAATGTATGCAAGCATACAAGAAGAAAACTGCATTTACCTACATTTATAAATTATAAGTATGAGTCCAGTGGAGCACTTGTGCACGTGTTTATCTATGAACCACATACATGCACATGCTCACCTGACTACCTAAGGAGCTGCCATTGAGGCACAGATGCCTATAGAAGTATCTATAGAGGCTCTTTAAAGTCACGTGTACAGATTGTGTGGGTGCTTTTCTTCTATTTGCTTTTCTCCCACTTGTAAATGCCAAGGTAACTTGAGTGTAAATCTGATTTGGAGGCCATTGGACTCAGCGGGAATGTTTCCAGTTACTTTAGAGATAATATTTATGGTGAATAAGTAATGAGCTGAGCTGACTAATTTTCTTCTGTGTACTTGGGCTCTGGCTTACTTGTATGCATGTGCTCACATGCTTTGCAGGCACATCAGTGAAGGCAGTTGGATTTTTGCCCCAGTTTCTGTAGTTGTCATCACTAACATGAGAGTATCATGAAATCTTACATTCAGGGACCTTGTGATTACAGGGTCTTTCTTGCTGGACTGGCATGTGAAAAAAAATCCAGCAGCTTGAAGAGCATGTGATTTTCTCTTTTTTTCCCCTTATAAGAAGCCACAGGATAAGACTGGATTTTGATTACTGCAACTATTTCCCAACCTTTAGAGATAGGTTTCTTCTTGTCACAGCTGAATACTTTATTAATTGTTCAATCTGATAAATGGATAAGGATGTTGATAAACATGATGGTTGCAGTTGCATATACAGTTCCTTATCTGTATAATTTAAAGAAATGTAGAGTCAAGTATAATAAGCCTTTGTTACACAATACAGTAGGCATGTGAAACCAGTGTCAATCATGTACCATTAGCTAAGTTTGACAAAGCCTGAAAGTTTCTTCAGTGATTTGCAATATCCCCAAATTAACACATTTTCTAATCCAGAGGCTGCTAGAAGCTAAAGAGATCTTGGAAAACTAGGAGGAGTAGGTGTACTAATATCCCCATTTATTTAGTAAATTGAAGAATTAGTTAATGGCAAAATAAGAAGGGAGCAGAAAGTATTACTTTCCCAATGGTACATGTAGTTTGGATGGATTGAAAAACCTCTAGATTGCCTTAGAGAACTAAGTAACCTTAAAATATAGCCTAATTCAGTGCAAATCTTGCATTTAACCACAGTTTGTTAGTTTTATGTTTTGAAAACTTGTTTTCTTTCTTATGTTGTTTTTCCTGTGTGTTGCACTTAAACCATGGCCAGAATGAGAACTGCAGGTGACAAAGGAGTCTACATTTGACTGAGGATTCTTGTTTGATGAAAGCTCTTGGCTTTAGTTATGGGGTTTTATGGAGTTACTTGGTAAGGGAAGGAAGTAAGGAAAAAAATCTTTCCCCTCCATGAAAAGATTCACTTTCTACAGTTTTTTGATCCTTTGATCACTAAATTGCAGGAGTGGTAGAGAGCAGAGAGTGTAGGAGAGGGGTTTCCTGTTTTTTGTCCAGTTTTTTATCTGCATTCTTGAGGATGAAAGCATTTTACACATGAAATACAGGTGAAAATACAGAAACCTAGTTCAAGTCTTTTGGATGTTTTCATTCATAATAATACCTTTAATTTGGAAGAAGCTGAAATAAATATGAATTGTAGTTCTGATAGATCACACTCAATGTGTCTACAGAAGTGAAACATGAGTAAAGAGAATTTATAACATACGCTTCCTTTTGCTTTATGGAAGAGAGCCAAATACAAAGATACCTCCTAGATCAGTAATGTGTTTATGGAGATATGCAGATCTTTTAGCTAAAACTAAAATGTTAGAGAGAAATTCAAGCTATTCTGTGGTGCTTTAAATCAAAATGTGGAGAGCCAGCTAAAGTCATGACAATCTTTATCAACTTGGACAAAAATAATTTTTCTTGGCTTTTTTTTTACATTTTTATAACATATCTTAGATTTATTTGGTGTATGCTAGAGCATTCCATCACATATAAGTATTTTTACTGATTGATCTAGACATTCTAGGTTCAAGTTTGTATAAGAAATGGAATAATTTCCTGAGTTACTTACATTTATAATCAAGTCTTTCCAAACATTTTGTTTGTCTTTCCTAATTATGAACAAGGTCAGACTAAATAACAGCCATAAGGAAAAAATCAACAAAAATGAACACAAATAGTATTCCTCAGTTCTAACTACATAATCTTATAGAAGAATAAAAATTATTTGACCCTTGGTTTCTGCTCACATAATCTGGCTTGACTTCATTGACCTAAAATGTCCTAGGTTTTATTGGTGGAGAAATTTTTTTCTCCTTCCAACAAGCAGATGATGTGTCATCAAAATCTGCAAAGACCTAGATAAGATTTTGGATGCACTTGCAAGTACTAAAAACAAAAGTTAACATTCTCATTCTTACATGCCAATCAATTGTGATTCCTTTTCTGATGTTCTGGTATGGAAATAAACCCTTTCTACAGCTGCTGTCCATTGGAAAGGAGCATGTGCAAGATTTGCTCCTGCACTAATGGAGCTACAGGGATTCCTTGTCCCCCGGGGCACAGCCAAACACACACTGCATCTTTCCTTCCTGTCCTCTTCAGAATAATTTCTTTATTTAGTTTCTTGTCCTGCTTGTTGCCCGAGGAGTCACAGTTATCTCTGTTTAAGGCTGGATGAGTGCTTAGAGAAATCATAGAGAATGTGTTATTTGCCAGGGGAAGCCAGGTAATCGGGTAAAACTGAGATGCAAATGATGTGTGAATTATCCTGTGCTGAGCCCTCTGCAGCTATAGACAAGTGATTTCCAGCAGAAGTTTGTGTGAGTGCTTTTTTTCTGCAGATCAAACTGCTCTCCGTAGTTTATCTGCCTCTAAGGTAGTGACTTTTAATTAGACATACACATTTCAAAATTCCTAGCGGTATTTTGTTCCAACCTGTCGTTCAGTTAAATACAGATGAATTGCTTCTGTACAGATCTTTTGGTTTTGCTTTTGGACACTGCTGTGGATTGTTCATTGGCTCTTACACCTGGTAAAATGCCTTGACTTATAAAGATTTTTGTATCAGGAAGTTTGTTACACTTCTTTCTGTGAGATTGGTCTAAGAAAAGGTAGCTACCTTCCTTGCAAACTTTGAATTTAATCTCATTGTACTATCATAGCTAAAATAGCACTGCCTTGTATTCCTACCATGGGATAAAGCAGATCCAACAGGTCGGATGTGGAAGAACCTGCAGTAATGGTGTGTTACAGCCCCTGGACTGTGTTAGGTGGGTCATGGTGTGGACTGTACAGCAGGGAGCTATGCTTTGGGCAGTGACCCACAGCAGCCAATCAAGGTGCTTTTGGGAGGTTTCTTCCCCTATATAATAAAGTAGTGTTTTCACTTTTTTTTCTGACTTGTGTATCCTGGCACATTTATGTATGAATACTAAATGCTTTATGTTTATGTCCTGCAACTTATAAGGCTGAATTCTTTACTCAGACTGCAGTTCCTTTCAGGATCTCTTGTTATTTCTAATGAGATGAATGGCATGGTGGCATTCACCTTAATGAGGTCAGAATTTAAGGCTGAAGAAAAACTGTATTTAAGGTCACTTTACTGAAACTTACTGGAGGTGTATTTCTTTCAGCAATCCATTACAGTGGAGTCAAGAGGTAACTGGGTAATTAAGATATAACTGGGTTTTTTTTGGCGTTTTTTGAAGCTTTTATACATACATACACACATACATGTATATATATATATATATATATATATATGTAGGCTTTGCAATTGGAGAATCTTTCAAAAGTGACATTATGGTAGAATAATTTCCAAGCATAATAAGCTGTTTTATATCAAACAAATAGTTGCTGTTTATATACAGTAAGAAGCAGATGATCCATGTAGTTTAACCAAGCTCTTTGAATTGGATGCAAAGAAAAACTACTTTTAAAAATTTTGTTGTTCTTCCCCCCGTACAGTAGGAAACCATGGGGAGAGAAGATGTTGTAGCATAGAGGAACTGTTCTGTGTTGCGAGCCAAAGGACATCATTAGGAACACTCCTATTATCTGGAAGCCTGACTTCCTGTCTCAGTTTCCTCGTGGGTCTCAATGAATGGCAGAAGAAATGGAACACTTTCCTGCTTGGCCAAAAACTCTGCTAAATGACTCCTTTGGCTGCACGCCACACCATGCTCCGGAATAAATCCTGCAGCTCCCCCCTGAGTCTGGAGGGTACTTGCTGCAGTTCCTTAGGGCTGGGAGAGTGAATTTGAGAAAGCCCAACCGTCCCGGGGATAATGTAATGCTTCAGGTGTCCTTTTGTACATCTTGAAAAATTCTTTTTATGATAGAGAGCAATAGATGCAACAACATTTTTTAAATGTAAACTTCTATGTGAATGAAGGGATGGTAAAGAACTGCAAGTATGTTAGGATTTTCATATTTGGTAAATGATTTTACTACGATGAAAATAGTGTAGCATGCCTTGTAAAAAGTACCAAAGACATGCTTAAAATAAGATGCTTTTAGATACGCATTCAACTCAATAACTAATTTTCTGGGTTTTTCCCACATAGTTTTAGCACATCAACTAGTGTTGATGTGCTAAAGTTATAAATATACTTTTATTGTAAAGTATAGAAAACAAGGTAGTAAAAATTTTTGTATATAGAATAAAAAAAATTTCAGACATCTTATTAAGTACAGTAGATGATGCATGTCATCTTTATTCATAGAGAGAATTTAATTTTTTTTTTATTTTTTTTATTTCTGGTCTTTGCTACATTTCTTTAACATACATATTAACCCCCAAAACTTTCAGTATCTTCTTTTAGCTCTGATTTTAATTAGAGCTGTAGCACTAAACTTTTGATTCAGTTGTTACTGTCAGTTTCTATACTTTCTATTTTAACTACATTTGGCAAGCAAGAGCCTTGCAGCTGACTCAAAGGAAACTTGGCGAAATATACACCATTTCCCAATAGCCTTTCTCTATAATAGAAGATATATGGGTCAGTGTTTAATAATTTTTGTCTTGTTTTGCATCCAAGAAGAAAAATATTCTTAATCCTCTGGAGCAGGGAAATGCTTACCATAGTTAGTGTTCTGAATGTGTCATTTTTCAAAGGTGACAGCAGCTGTCCAGCTGGAAATGTTGGGCATACTTGGAAAAAAAGTACCGAAAATACTTAATGCCACTGGAATATTTCATCAAGAAAGTATTGATCCGGTTCTGGTTTGTTTGGTTCGCTTTGTTTTGGTTTGTTGTGGTTTTTTTCCCCTACTAGTTTGTCTCATAGTTTTTACTGTGTGTTCCTTATTCAGGCTTTCCTGAAATTTAATGTAAACTTACTCTGTGTGACTTTCATCGTGTACCACCAGAGAGGGTGACGTGAAACAACGCTTCTGCCACTGAAACAGCTGTCAGCTTCTTTCCATCTGTGGATAAGCAATCATGCCATACAGGCTTGATGTTGAGGTCACTGAGTTTTTTTCCCAAGGAAGTAGAACTGCTGGATTATGCTCATTATGTCAACTCATCCCTTATTCTGTCTTCAGACTCCTTTGTATAGGTGACTAAATGCTTTATAGCGTCTTTTTAACACCCTTGGCTGACAATCAGTGTTCCCAACCTTGATACCTGTGCATTCTGAGATTTGGCACTAGTGGAGGCATAGTGGATGGCCTTTTCTATCCACTGGCTACAAGAAGAAAGCAGAGACTGCCATTTTTATGGCAGTTTATTGATATTAGGGTCATGATTTTGAAAACTGAGAGTTGGGACATCTCATTTATTCCCATTACATCCCCTCTCTGAGCAGCAATACAACTTGGTCCTTTCTGTTGCATTAGGAGCTCTCTTCCAGATGTCCTTTTCCTATTTCCTCCTGATTCAAGGGAAGAAGGAGACTTCTGTACCTGTCCATAGTATTCAGAGAGTCATTGGTAAGATAGCACCAAGTTCCTCATTCTTGGCCCTCATGGCACAAAATGTAAGATTTAAACTAGCACAGTGGAGAAATGTTGATTTGTATTGTTAACCTGACCTTATTTCAGTGTCTGTAGTTAAGAATTTCTGGTTATTTTAAGAAGGTGTCATATAGGTACACATAATAAATAAAACAAACCCAAAAAACTTCCTTAACAAGAGGGTTTTTTTGAGCTCCAAGAAGAGAGAACATTAAAGATGTAGAAGGCAGTGCAAATACATATTTCCAAGTTGTTTTGATTCTGTATTTATTTTAATTCACTGTATTTTTATTTTTATCCAAGAGGAACTCTTTGCACCTTCTGTGATATAAATGAATTCCCATAGTTAAATGTAGATGTTCTTTCTGAAAAAAAATTACAAGCGAGCAAAATTCTGCTGTTGTCCTGCTAACAGGACAGAATTTGGCTCAACTATTTGTATTATTTTCATCCTGATGTTTGAAGTAGGGATTTGGGTCCAGTATTGAAACTTTCCCTTCTAAGGACTCAGGTCTATTTATGTTTTATCAGCATTGCATATCATCATATTATTTAGCTGTTTAATGTCTATATTCACTATGTAATATTTGTCTAAGGATGTTGTATCACATCCATAATTTACCCCAAAGAGTTTTGCTTTTCTGAGTTTGTGTTTGGTTTGTTATGTTTTATTTATTTATTTATTTTTTATCAGAGAATTCTCTGAAATAAAGTTTGCACAGAGTTTCCTCCTGATGTTTTTCTGACACTAATGTAGGAGGAATTAGGTCTTTAGTAGACACATGTTACTACAAGTTTGTGAGAGGGAGTAGTGCTTCTTTGTATAGACTGGCCCATGGATGGATTTGGTTTGGATATGGCTAGTAATAAAATACAATATTGATGCACACAGTGAGATGACTGTAAAGAAATCTCGTCAGTGTGTCACAGGCTTGTAGGTAAAAACTGAGTTAAAAATATTCCCAAAGAGGAAGGAGATTGTTAAAGTTTGCCCTGACTAGATCTGTCAAGTTTCTGTTCAACAGCAAAACTGGAAGAGTAGTAAGAAACTGGGTAATCCTAAAATTATTATTCCAGTTGTTGCTTATATAAATGATGTTGTGTTTTAATTCTTATATATCTGGGTTGCTGAGGTAGTTAGAATTGTTTTGGATCATCAACTTAGACTTGATATACTTATTGTACTAAAATATTATAAAATATCTGCTTCATTTATGCTATCAAAATGAACATGATGTGGTTACAAAGCAAGACTTCATTCTCAGTCAGCTCAGGTCAAACTGAGGGTGCTGGAACACCTAGCTGTAGTATCTGGTGACACAGAAACAGTTTGATAGATCAACTGTAACTTGAAGTATATGAACTGGGGTTTTAATTGTGAAGGTTTTATGTAATTTGGTAATATAAATAAAAATGGGAAATTGCTGTCATTATGTGTTCTAGATAAAATCTTGTGGAAGTGTTTGCCAGTCACTTCACTGGTTTACAGAACATATTAATATTAAATTTAGAGTAGTAAAATCTTTATGGGGGACACTTTGTATTTGAAGATGACTTACTTTAAAAGCTTACTGATCTATGCAGTATGCAGATTTTTCCTGGAAACAAAGTATGTCTTTGTTTCAAACCGTGTACTGTGCTTGCAGAAATGTTTTTGGTATAGAAGCTCATGTTATAATAAAAGAAGCCATTCCAAAGTGAACTGCAAGTATTAGTGACAATGTTGATAAAGGTAACAAGGACATTGGTCACCTCAATATATGGTTTCAAGTCTATTTTTCATGAAGAAAAATTAAAGTCTCTGTACTGAGTAGCCGTAATACCTAACATTTCTCCTGTTGCTTAAAGGCTGAGTTTTGTCTTAGTTAAGTCAGTGGGCATTGACTTAACATCCACTGGAAAATCTGTCTTAGAACTCTCTTACATTAATAGTTTGGGATTGAGTTAACTGCATAGGGAAAAATGAGCTGTCACCCGAATTTCATCCAAATATAAAACATGTTCATATAGTTGTAATAATAATAATAATAACAACAATAATAATAATAACAGTAACAAAACCAACAACAATAACAATAATAAATTACCCTTAACCTGATGCATTTATGGTCTATTTTGTGGGAGAATGAATGCAAATTCTCCACTGAAGTGCAGTATACATGTGCCTTCCAAACCACATTTTCATTTGTCAGCAGTGCTAAATTATCTGCCTGAAATTTAATCATGAGTTCAGGTTTTGCAGGCGCTTGATGTGCACTAATTTTTGGGTTGATTTTTCCAAAGCACACTGCTTATGCTTATGCATTGTAAAGGACAACCTCTTTCAACTGTTTATACAGTATTTCTGTATACATTTTTGGCTTTTGCTATGAAGTGGTACAGAACCATGTTATTAAGGTCACTTTCAGAAAACCCTTGTATGCATGGAGGAGTTGAATATTTGGGCTTCCCAAAAATCATCCTCACCAGCTAGGCCTTTTAATATCAAGTGCAGTTTTGGTCACCAATTTTTGGTCATAAGACATTAAGCTACTAGAGAGCATCCAAAGGAGGTCAACAAATTTGGTGAAGGTAAGGCTGTATGAGGAGCAGCTGAGGTCACTTGGTCTGTTCAGCCTGGAAAAGAGGAGACTGAGGGAGACCTCACTGCAGTTACAACTTCCTTGTGAGGGGAAGGCCAGGCACTGATCTCTTGTCTTGGTGACCAGTGACAGGGAATGGTCTGAAGTTGTGTCAGGGCAGGTTTAGTTTTGGTGTCAGGAAAAGGGTCCTCTCCCAGAGGGTGGCTGGGCACTGGAACAGGCTCCCCAGGGAAGTGATAACAGCACTGAGACTGGACAGTGGTCTCAGACAGGTGGTGTGGTTCTTAGGCTGTTCCTGTGCTGGGCCAGGAGTTGCACTCAGTGATCCTTGTGAGTCCCTTCCAACTCTAATTCTGCAAAACTCCCTTCCAGTTGCATTATGTCAGGCAAGGTAACCAGTGAAACAGCTGACTGTTTCTGTGTCATACCTGTCATTTAGGGTCTTGCTCTCAGATCTAGCTGTGTACTTCTTGGCTTTCATCAGAAGCAAGCAACATGCCTGTGCTGCCTGCTGCCAGTGCCCAATGAAAATACTCTCTGGGGACTTGGATTCCCTGATAGACAGATAGAGGTTAAGATGTAGTAAGAAGTAATCATTATAAATCTGACGTTTCGTGGGGGCTCTGAAGGTTTGGCACTGTGGGAAGTAATTCCTGTTGCTCAGCCTCTTAAAACTTGAGCACAGAAAAAGCAGTGTGGACTAATAGGCTGGGACTAGCTGTAATACAGTGAGAAGCTGGATGGAAAAGGGAAAATGAAATTTTGCCTTTGCTGTGCAGTGTTGGATAATTCCCAGAAAAGCTCGTTGTACTCAATGTAGCCCAGTTAAATGGTTCCACACAAAGCTGGTCACTCTTTTTGCATGTCAGGCACAGGTTTGGTGCAAATGGCATTCTCTAAAGCATATGGGTCCTTCTCTATAGTTTAATCACTTTTCCAGATAGTCTTATTTTTAAACTTGAGTGTGACAGCTCCTCACTTTCAAAGACCCATATTTTGTCTTCCACATTGTTCCTCCTTTTCTGCTCAGGACAATAAATAGTTTTGCTGTTGACTTTTAAAAAATATTGTAACTTATAATTTTTTTAATCAATAAAAGGCTCTTGTCTGTGTATAGAGCCTTCTCAAGTATGTCTGTTAAAATACTTAACAGAGGTCTTTAATGAATTCCAGGATTTCTGTCCCTCGTCTTTTGGGATTTGGACAGTTCAATTTTTTTGTTTCTTTTCTTGTCAGACTTGTTCATTCCTGAGCAGACTCTGAAAGCTTTTATTGCCCTCTCAGCCCATCACAACCATCCTTCCCAGGAGTGTACCTCATGGAGTCAGGCTGTTGTGCACCAGTAGTCTGGAACCAGGCATCACCTTTCAGTTTGCCCAACATGCAATTTTGTTAATGGAAACTGCAGCAGTAAAAGCTTGAGCTCTGACTTCTGAATAATCAGCTAAAGTTTCTTTAGCATAGGTCTGACCTTTGCCTTCCATCAGCACAACAAACACCCCGAAAAGCAATAACAGAAAAATAAGTTTTGTCTTACAAACCACATTCACCTTTGTGAAAAAAAATTCCTGTGTAGCATCTCTCATCTATCCAGTATTTTGTTTCCCAGTGGACTTCCTTCTAGAGCTTGTAAGTTATAAGGTTGTCTCTGGTTTTGTTCAATATATTTAGAAAAGTTCCTGTGATGTTTTTCTTTTATTGTTTATACTGTCTGGAAGAACAAAATTAAAACTTTCATCTCAGGTTGGAGCTTAATTTGGTGTGATTGCTCAGCTTCTGATCTCACTACCAAAAACGTCTTCTTCTAAGAGGTGATAAAAATATTTGGCTCTATTTCACCTCAGTCACTCTTGGCAGTTCTTCATCTGCTCTTCTGGGGTTTCCATCTGCTCTTTTATTCTGCAGTTTCTTCTTCAGGCCCCAATTCAACAGCAACAATTGCAAATAAGTGAAAACATCACTGATTTTTCAGAGGGTATGGGGTTGGATGCAGGTGCTATTCTGCATCTCTGTCAGAATCTTCCAGGATTTTATCGCATTGCTAAAATGGAGAGTATGGCAATTCCCTGAGGCTTTGAGTACTCCTTTGTTCTTCCTCCCTCACAGGTGTCCAAAGATTTAACCTAGAGCTGTATACATCACTTAAATCTGAAACCCACAGATCTATGAAATTAAATATGTTACAAGGGCTAAAGAAAATATTTTTTTTAATCTAATGAATTTATCAAATTAAAGTCCTCTTAGTTACAGAACAAAGTGTATAAATGCATGTGAAATTAGATTTATTAAAAAGCTTTTGTTAAGTTTTTTCCCAGTAATTTATACTTGGCCTGTTATTTAAACACTTCTAACTTAAAAAAAATTCACAACTCATAATAGAGGTTCTTGATGCTGAATAATCATTTGCCCTCAAGTGATTAAGCTTCTAACCATCACTCTACATTATATTAAAAAAAAAAAGAAATCACACATATACATCTGTCTGCTTACTTACGTATTTCACTTTCAAATGTGCTTGTCATTTCACAGAGTTTTTTACCTCTTATCCATGGATTTTTTTTTACGGGGAGCACAATCAAAGTTTCCTTGATCATCTAGCTGGTGAAAATGTAATTGTAGTTGTGTAGTGCTGGTGTACCAAAAGGCATATCATTATCGTGAAACCCCTATATTCGTTACTCGTAGGAGACAGCTTGTCTGACTTAATGTAAAGCTTAATCAGAAGGTTTGGAAGGGAAAGTAACAGAAGAAAAAAGACCTTAGTAGTGAATACATGCATAATGAATTGATTCATTCAGTGCTTTCCTTGTAGTTTTTTTTTTTCACTTGCTCTTGCAATGTACATTTTGTCATACTGAGAATTTAATTAATGGTAGGGAAAAAAAAGTAATAGTCCTGTGTCAGCCCAGCACTGACATTTATGACAGCCTCCTATTGAGTTAGCAGGTTTTTTTTTTTTTCATATAGAATGCTGACAAATTATCATGTGAAAGCTTTTTAATAACTTTAACAGTGAAAAAAAAAGATTTAATAAAAATCTTTACATTATCCATTTAGTGAAGCGTGCCTTCTACACCAGCTCTTGATTTCCTTTCAAACAACTATTTCATATAAGCCACTATTACTTTTTGCTATCTCAGAACTAATGTGTAAACTAGAGATATTTACAGCAGAAGTGTATATGACATGTTTTTGGTTTAAATTTTTTCCTTTCACTTTCAAAAACAATGATGGATAGAAGTGTTTTCCTTTGACCACTAAAATAGCCAGAATGTAGTATTCATCTGTCTGTACTGGAGAGGAAGTCTAGGGAGCCTAAACCATCTTCTAAGCTTAAAAAAAAAGTGAATTTGCTGATGTGTGTTAGCAAATCAGCTATTCATGGTGTTTTCAGGCACAATGATGTGATCATGGTAGACAAAACCAGGAGGAGAAATACTGCACTGATTCATTCCTTGCCTCCAGGTCTTCCTAAGCCAGCTTTTAGCATTTTCTACCAACTCTGAGAGTTGAAGGCAGGTGGCTTTTTCTTCCCCAGTGTACCTGGGGCAGCTGCTGGAAGAAACACGAGTGCAGCTGGGAGCATTGCATCAGCACCCAAGAGAGGTTGCAGACCTGATGGCTGCTGCTGTGAGCCCCTTCGCCAGTGCAATCTTTTATCTTTCTCTCTCTACTGCACCTTGCTGACTAAGTACACCTGCTTTCTTCTATCCATTCTAGAGTGCAACAAGGTACCTGCTAGATGGAGTCTGTCTGGGAAGCTGCCTCTGCTATTTTTTCCAAAAACAGAAGGGGAGAATTGTTTCTTCCCCTATCACAGGGGAAACATGTTCCCTGCTTTAAGCCCTGAGCACTTAAATTAAACTTGGCAAGGCTTGATGAGGCCTTAGTCACCAGAATGTGTTACATGCCCCTACTGCATCATCTCCTGTATTCAGAAGTGACCTGGTTTCCACACAGTTGGTCCTGCAATGAGCAGATTAATGCAGGCAGGTGCTTACCATTACTGCCTGTTAAGTCCTGAAAAACTCCTTCCTGCTGATCTCTAAGGGCTGGTGCCTGTAGGGCCATGAGGAACCTCTAGCATGTGGGGAAATCATTGTGGGGGTCCTTTCTATGATGGTGTCAGGGAAAAAGGAGTGAAACAAAAAAGATTATTTTCCTTTCTTGTTTTTGGAAGTGGTAGGTTTTTTGAGTTCCTGAAGACTTAGACTCCTGAGAAACTATTTGTGAGTCAGGAAGATGTTTTTGAAGAAGGCACTTGTATAAAGGCTGACTGGCTTGTATGGGGTGAAACAATACACATAGTGTGGTGAGGCAGAAGCTCTGGTCAGATGTCAGTTTACTACTTCACTTTTAATCTTAGCTTCAAAATTTGTGAGAAATTTTACTGCTGGCTTCTATACAGCCAGAATTTATTCTTTTGTTTTACTTGTAACTAATGAAATGTCCAAAACACTTTTGTTCTGACTCAGTATAAAAATTTATTGTGGTCAGCATGACTGTTTGTAACATACTGGGTGTCACTGGATTGCCATGTAAATCACTATAGGCATATATGGGTAATACTGCCTAAAATACATTGTCAGGAAGGTGGTAATGTGTGTCAGTGGAGTTGTTTGGGGTTTCTTTTGGTAATTTTAACTAACTTTGTGGTCAGACAGCTGCTACTTATAACTTCACAGTTATGTCTGCCTTGAGTCCAAGAAATTCAATGTACTGAATGGATGTATTGGATGAAAGAACAATATTGAGAAGAAAGTGATTGCTGAGCTAAGATTTGAAGGCTCAAAGGGAGAAGAACATCTTCCCTGTGGCTCTGTTTAAGTACTGTGAAGTTCATTGTCTACAATCTTACCCTAGTTATTTGTTCTACCTTGTTCACACCATTACAAGGATTAAAATAGGACCTTTTTAAAATGGTTTTGTTTCTATAGTACCTGAGGGCCTCAGATGAAATGCATCTTGCACTCCATCTGGAAAAATGATCTCTTGCAAACTCTGCCCAGGCAAATTCTATATTTGTAGAGATGGATGTGTGGCCTGGAAGATCATCTTTGGTGACTTAGTGTATATGCCAATATGTTACTATTGACAAAAATGGAAATTGTGGCTAAAATATTTCTTCCAGGGACTGTGTTTGGAGCTGCTTTGGGAGATCTGGCCTCATAAGCTCAAGCAATATGTACTGTTCTTGTGGCCATATTCCAACACTGGTTCTAGGTGGAAAACAAAACTTCTATGAAAGATGTCAGTAATTGTATACTTTATTCCAGAAATTCCCAGTTCCGCTGCTGGCTGAAAATACAGCATGATTCTCACTAAGATACTCAGGTCTGTGAAATAGAGTAGAACTGGTTTACAAGTCCATGTACAATCCATGGTCTTGTGGGCAGGTGTATTGGCTGAAGAACATAAAGAAAAAGACAAACAAGTTGCTCAGTAACAGTACGTTTCCATGAAACTCATGTTAAAAGCTTTTCCATTAGTTTAAGGAAGTAAATGGATCTCATAAATGCTGTGGTTTTCTGCTTTTGTATGTTTGTCTCTTTAGAAAGATGCATTATGCAAGTTACAGTGTTGGTTTTGGATCCTTTCCTTCCTTCCATAAGTGGGATATTTATCCAATATTCTTGAAATCACTTAGTGAGTCACTCAAAGCGCTTATTTTCCTCCTAGTTTCTCAGAACCCCCTTCTTCCAGTCTTCCTTAGCTTGAGAACTAACTTTGCACATTGAAAAAAAACCCCTTTTAACTACATAAAAGACACAAATTATTGTCACAAAAGAAAACAAAATGCTACATTTGTGAAATCCAGTGTGAAAGCAAGAAAATCTTACTACCTACCCCCTTGGCATGATGTGCTGTTTATCTGTAGAGCACCTTGCCCATCTATGGCAAGTGATCATGTCAAATAAATAAATAGTAGTCCAGATTCTTGAGTTCTTTACTCTGCCAGTAAATTATATGAGAATTTGTTCATGTGAAAAACTAAATGAATATTTCAGAGCAATAATAAGGTGATGGAAAATACCCAAATATACAAGTACTGAAGAGCTATAGAAGATCAGTGCCAAACCCTGGATCAAACTGAACGCCCACAACCACAGCTGACACCAGAGGTGGGTGTGGAGTTCAAGCAATAGCCAAAAATGAACTGGGATTTTTACCTCCATCAAAAGAACTGTAGTTTGCCCATGTGCAAATCACATATGAGGTAATGAAACTTCTACTAGCTTTTTAAAAATCTTTTGGCAGAAGTTTGTTGATTGCCTCATCAGTAAGGCATAGTCTGCAGAAAGTAAGAAAGTAAGATATTGGCAGTATGGTATCTCTGGCCTCTCTCAGTTGATGTAGAATAAGTGGCAAAGTAGGAAAACCTGGGAAACATTATGTCAAATCATTAATGCTGTCCATTTTCCTGGGTAGCTTCACTTTTGAGCTGGCTGCATCTTCCCTTCTTCTGATGCAAGCCTGTTCTAAAAGCGAAGAGGAGTGAGGCAGCCGTGACCCACAGCAAACACTTTACATATTTCGTGGATTAATACTTTAGAAGAAAAATGTGTGACTTTTGCCTAAGTTTTTTTAAATGTTCGATTTTCATGTAGACCCAGGTAAAGTGCAGCTCTGTACTACAGAAACTGTCTTGCCTCTGAAAATGTGCTGGAAAATGAAAGAGAAGAGGCATGTGTGAGAGGAATGTACTCTAGTAATAATTGTCATGATCTGGTATAGCAGGAAGAATTGGCATTTGTTCCCATTTCTAACTTGTGCAGGTGCTGAATTGTATTTTATGTGTGTCTTTACACTTAAATCCATATTCTGTTTCGTGTATGAAGAAAGGAGGTTCCCCTCTGCTGTTAGGCATTCTAGATGGTTGTTATTGATAACCAAGGAAGGTGAGGTGAAAGGGGAAAAATGAAAAGCATTAGAGAAAAATCTATGAGAAAATAGGCACAGGGATGGAAGGTATAAAATAGGAAAAAAGGGAGAGAAAAATTTTACTTTTTTGGTTTTTGATCTGGATGTGAAAAGACAAGGAAATGAATAGAACAGTAAGGGAGAAAACAATAGATTAACAAACCCATCTCTCATATTTTACACAAATATAAAATCTGAAGAAGCTATTAAAAGAATTGGAAAGGTGGTTATAGAGCAACCTGGAAGCAAACCACTGTGAGATTCAAATGCTCAAGAATCTTGAAAAGGAGGTATGTGTAGAGGTCTTTACAAGCCACACTGGGCTGTCCAGCAGCTGGTGAGGATAGTGTTAACTGCTGCAGGAGGAGAGGGGAAGCCACAGCTGCATGCCCTGGGCACAAAGACTGTCAAGCACCTGTCAGGGAAGGAAGTGAGGTGGGGCCCTGCCTCACTGAATTATGGTTTTCTCCCAAGGCATTATAACAGGAGCATGTGCACTGTCATCCACACAGGCTTCTATTATACACAAAAAGGCAAGTGCTACTGGAAAAAGTTCGTTATGCAGATTGCTTGTATGTGAAATTTGCTTTCACAATGATATTCTTTTGTCTTGCTTAGGCATAGACCGGGATAAATGAAATCCCTTTAACTAAATGTAAATTATTTTCTGAGTAATGCCTTTACTTTCTTATTCTGGGTGTGTGTTTGTGTGGTGCTGCATAGATCATAGAAAAAAATTTTAGCCTATCCAGCCTTGGCTTGCCTAAGTTATAATGTTTTAGATCAGTGCAGTGGCATAATGGATATCCACTTCTTCTCATTCTACACACAGAATAGTTAAAAATCTCTTCTTCCTTGTCATGCAAATATAACTGTCCTAAGAGCTGTTAGTGTAGGGCAAGCTGGTTAGGAGGGGGTAATCAAACAAAGCCTTGTGTACCTAATCTGCAGCTCCTTTTAGTTTCGTGGTCCATCAAGCTTCTCTCAGTATCCTTGAAGCCTACACCTTTCCAAGGGGCTGCTGTAACACAAAGGCCTTGTGTACACAAGAAAAGTGTACTGATTAAATCACTTAATTTAGAGATCAGTTTAAACAAGGCATTGCCTTCTTTAGACATTCTTTCTTCAATTTAAGAGCACCTCATGCTAAAGTTTCCATATTAAATCAGCATAAAAGCTTAAAGCAAAGAACTCCAGCAAACTTGGCGTGTAAACAGCACTAATTACTCAAATCAATTGCTAAAACAATGCACTCAGATACACTTGAAGGTTCTTCTATGAAGTTTCTTCTCCTCAATGCTTTATTGTAGACACAATAGAAAATGATAGATTAAGATAGGTTTGTTAACTTAACCTTGATAGTACAACTAGGGATAGATCTGGTGTGAAAGAACAGGTTGCCAGCCCACTTCCCCCTTACCTGTCAATGTTGCCAAGTCCTGAATCATTCTTTGTGCATTTATGTACTGAAGGGCTCTGTAGAGGATGATGTGAAGGCAAAGTATCTTAAAAGTTAATGGCAATGATAATAAACTTGTTGCCACTTAATGACTTTAAATGAGAGAAGTAGTAGTATGTAATCAAATGTTATTTTAGCTTCCATAGTTTGGAAATTTATTATTTTTCCCTAATTTGAAGCACTAGGTCAGTACAGTGAAATCACAGTGACATCCTACATAGATTATTTTCTGATGGGGAATATTTGTCTGAAGTAGCATTTTTGAAGAAATATGTGTATTTTGTCTACCCAGCTGAATTTAAAAGTGTCTCTTACCCAGTATATTTGAAGAGTTGCATTTTTTTAATGTCTAATTTACCACGAGCATTTGGTTTTATGAGTTTTTTTGATTTTATAACATATGAGCAATAAAACACATATTGGAAATTCATTGCTGTGATTTGTGAGATACAGCTTTATAATATTTGGTAATGTACCTGCTTACCATTTAGGACATGCAGAGGATTTTTTAGGATAAGCCAAGAGAGAGACTGACCGAATGCTAGGATTGAGGCGACCTGATTGGCAGAGTAGGGAACAAGATACCATTGATAGTGATTCCACTGAAAGTTAAATTAGTTTGGTTTTGGATGGAATTAAATGCTTTGCAAAGAGTGCTTCTCAGAATTGAGATATTTTGAAAGCATGCTGACTAAACCCTGATCTGAGCTTCTGTTTAGGTGTTTGATTTCTATCAGCAGTGCTTCCATGTGTGGAATGAGAGGAAATCTGAATAAGGCAGAGTGTCTGAAATGTAAATGAGACTGAATTAGTTATGCAAACTCAAAGATTGGATAAAGCAGCTGAAATGTTTAATTATTGAAGCAACTCATTATAAAATCTACAAGTATGTGCTTTAAGTTAAATCTCTTATTCTGTAGGTATGAGACACAGGCACAATTCTTTTAATTACATGGGTGCTTTCAGCCCCTTCATTTTTGCAGTGAAGACTCTTGTTTGTCAAACACTTTTTGATCTAGTTTAGTTGACAAAACAGGAGTTTTTGCTGTGAATAAGGGCTTGGTGAGATAAGGTGTTTCAAAAGTTTCTGCTCCTAACACTTCAAATGAAGTTCATAATTGTATGTTTGCTAAGCTTGTGCTTGTGCCCAGTCTCCCTTGCTCTGCAGCTGTAGTCAAATTATCTGAGCAGCTAAGGTGGGCCTGGTGAGCGCATTTAAACTGAAGTGATAGGCGTGGTCCCATTCCCCTGACTTTCTAAGTGTGTTATCAATGAAGATAAGCAGATTTTTGTCTTGTGGGCACTTAGCTTAAGTCAATAAATAACGCTTCTGTTGACATCCTTGGCCAGTTCCATTGGATGTTGTTGTAACTAAATATTTGCAGGATCACAGTTTATCTCATTATGTTAGTTGGATGTGCAGTGTTTGGTTCAAAGAGAGATTATATATCCTTCTCTTCACTGTGCTCTCAGATCCAGCTTGAAATCATCTTTGTTTCGGGACCACTGATTAACAGATTGTGAAATAAATTTCTGCAGTTAGTGGAACTGTAAAGTAAATATTTATATGACGAAATTTTTAATTTGTGTTTTGTAGGTATATAATTTGTACTTTATATCTAAACATAGAGTTCAATCTATTTGATTAGTATAAAATATAAAATTAATATAAAATCAGTTTATTTTAATATGAGCAAATTTCACCCTTGTAATCCTGATTATTTTTTTTTCCCCTTGTTTAGGTTTTTCTGGTTTGTTTTTTAAAACAAACTAGACAAAGTTGTTATTGTTATATGGGTTGGAATGTTATTAATCATAGAATCTTAGAATACCTTGGGTTAGAAGGGACCTTAAGGATCATATAGTTTCAAACCTCCTGTTGTATGCAGGAATATAGTCCATTAGTTCAAGTTGCTCATGGGCCAATCCAAGTAAATTAAAGGGTTAATATTAAAATATGAAACTAGAAATGGTCTTAAAACTGTATGTCTTTCAAATGTCACTGAAGGTGCATCTCAGAAAGATTTGGCCCTTTCTGTGTCACATCTGTATACCACTCTGATTAGGTATTCACAGAGGAATCGATTTGAAAGAATTCCTGGTAAATAGGCTAGTGGGTGAATTTTTTCTCATGGATCCACATGACGGATTTTGACACTGATAAACCACACATGATTTCTAAGAATATTTTTCATTTTTAGACATTGCCATCAGCTATGATACTGGTGGGTTCGTGTGTCTAAGAGGAGAAATTGTTTACAGTCTGAAAAATAAATACATTTCACCGTTTGGTGAATTTGGATGACTATATTCTGTAAATTATGTTTTGTTTTTCTTCACATAAAATTGTCTCCTAAATACCAGCTGGCAGAGAAGTTGCCTTTTGCAGAACAGATGATTTTTTCACAGCAGTTACTTGATTCATTCCATAGCTGTCATTTTTTCAAGGAACAGATCACGGCAAACATTCGTAAAAGTAAGGATTTTCTTTTTTACCCTTATCAACACTGAGTTTGAAATGATGGAAACTTTCAGAGCTTGTTGCCCACTATGAAGGAGTTTCTGATTTCCAACCCCTATTATTTATTGCTTATGATTCTGTTGGGGTCAGAGCCCATCATTTCCGCTCTACTCCTCTCTGCCCCTTTTAAAACGCGTGATTAAATCCTACAGACATGGCGAGCTTTCCTGGTACTTGAAACTGCCATTTCTCTCTGACCCACGCGTTACTTTTCCCGTCTCCTTGCTCCCCCGCAGCCGCCGTGCGTTGCGTTAATTCCCGGGCAGCTGCGGAGGGAGCGCCTGCAGCCTCCGTGCGTGCCTTGCTCCCCTAAGGCCAAAGGGCTTCAGTCCCGCCGAGCCTGGGCCATCCCTGCCCGTGTACCTGCTTGGCAAGGGGGGCAGAGCCTGCCCGGGCTGCCCTTCTGGGCAGGAAGGGAGCGTGGTGTCAGTGCTGCCACTACTGCGGGAGGCCACGGTGGTGACCCTTTTTTACTCAGCTTCATGGCTGTGTCTTGCGCCTTCTCGGTTTTAACTGTCTACAGGCTCATTTTGTGGAGTCCTTGCCTTGGTGTTTTTCTGGTTTGTTTGTTTTTTGTCTGATTTTGGTTTTCTTGTTGTTGTTTTTCTTTGGATTTTTGTTCTTTGTGTTTTGGCTGTTCTTATTTATTTATTTTAATTCTCTCATTCCTGGAGCAGTAAGGAGGCTTTGTTGCTTCGAGGAACTAGAGATTATACTTAGCTTTCCTGATTTTGGTGTTATCTTTCTTTAAATGTTTGTCCCTTTGTCAATTATGCCCTGGTCTGTTTGCCTTTCAACTTGCTTCTTTCTTTTCAGGGATTTACAAAATTATCGAGTTAAGGATTCTCACAGTAGATGCTAATGGAGAAATAAAGTTAAGTAAGTTTGTTTAAGAGTGTTGATGAAGTAAATGTTTCTGAGACTATTGCCTTAAGGCACTGTTTAAAGGGGTTTCGTTTTACTTTTTTTAGATGAAAATGTAGTTTTGTTGAACTCGGGGGTTGTTTGTCAAGCACTAGCTTTTTCCTACCTGATATGCTTAAGAAAAAATGTAGTGATATCTTCATTGTTCTTAATAAAATGGATTAGTAAATTGTAAGAGGATTAAGCTTTTTAGCTTCTGGCATTTGCACTTAATTGCAGAATACCTTTCTGGAGAGAAAAAAAAAGGTCAACAACCAGAGTTTTATGCTCTGCTTTGAAGTACTGCACTTCTGGAGATAGTTTTCAGGTAAACTAAATGGTCTCACCTACAAGAGCATGTCATTTGAAAATCTGTTTTCCATTAGTGGGATAGACAATGATTCTTCCTTGTAATTAGGCAAATTAGTAATTTAGTGGGTAGGTTAAGTTATTCTCTAAAAGTAATTGAAGTATTGCCAATTAAGACTTGGTGCGATACCAATAAATTACATGAGATCTAGCTTTTCATCTGAGGATCTTAAAGACTTTCCTAAAGGCTTTCCTAAATGTTAGTTAGGCTGAGCTTTGAAAACATACAGCTCATTCTTCAGAAAAATACAGTCTAATACCCAGAAGTATCAAAGGATTCTATTAAGTCTCGCAAGAAATACTCTTGACTCTTAAGCCCTGCTTAAACTTTGGCATAGTGCTGCTGTTCAGACCTTTTTCAGAAGCTTTAAAACTGAGGAACAAGCAATTTTTATCATTTTTCAGCTTCCTAATGAGTCCCAACACAGTTTTGGGGACAAATTCGTGGTTGCTATTGTGCGTATCCTCGTTGGCTTAAAGTATGAAAATAGGCTATGCTGTGGTGCACTGATGGGTTTTTATATATGAGATGAAGGGTATATGCGTTGCCTGCCCTGTGGTATGTCAGGAGAGACCAGGGAGCCTCTCAGGAGCTGAGCTGGTGGTATCTGAACGTTTGCAGTTTTGTTGGGAAATGGTCCCTGCAGTGAACATTTATGAACACACTTTAATTTTGTCTGGAAAACAAGTTGGAGTAATTTGAAACTGAGTGAGGAAATGATGGGGAGAATGGATAATCTCATTGCCCGTGCTCAAGTTTATTTGCTTTGTTCCCCTTTTTACTTAGCAATCAATGTAAGACCAGGAAAACCAGGAGAGCACCATTTCTTCATGTCTCTGAAACTACTGGAGTAACTGAGAAACCTTTTGACAGGCCCTTAGAACAAACTTTTCTAATGTACGGAGCTTTATGTGTGGCTTAATTAATTTCAGAATTAAATAAAAAAATCAAGATATGGTTTTAAAATAAAAACTATACTAAACTTTGCTTTATAGCAATTATAGAAATCAAAATAAAAGTAATTGAATTAACTGTGCTACTTTTTTACACTCAGTATGTTTTTTAAAGTTTATAATTATTTGGTCTTTTACTTTTTAGGTAATTGTCTAAGAATCTACAGGGAAGATTCTGTCACATGTCCAAAGGGGACCTTTTTTGCCAAAATTACTAATTACTCACCTAAGCAAGTGGTAATTGCACAGTCCCCTGTGCAAATTATGTTTTAATCTTTTGATGGAGATTAAGACATAATTTTGGCAAGCACCTTTAAATATTCAGGTTGCTGCATAGTAGTAGTAAAGGAAGCTATTGTCTCCTCAGTTTCAGTACACTGTTAGGTTAACATTTCAAATCCTAGAGACGTCATTTAAATAGACAAAATAGAGGTAACTTGTACTTTGAAATGTGCAGAATTGTTTCATATGAACTTAATGAAATGCTGCTTTTTGAACTCAAACCCATTATTTTAGGGTATTTTATATTTTAATTTTAAAAATCACCTGCTCACGTGTATATAAACTTGTATTTTATAATTTGCACACATGCCACACTTGCCTGAAGATCAATTACATTGCCACTTGTTGCCTTCACTGGAGAATGTAATTATGCTGCAAGAATAAATAAAGCACAACATTGTGCATCCAATTTCTCTATTGCATCTGAAAAATACTGGAGAGGAAATGTGCTAAAGCATTAGTAGAGTTCAAGATAGTATTTATCTCCCTTAAGGCCAGCTTTCTAACAGACAGGTGGGCTTAGTTTAAACTGGTCATCTCTCATCCTGCTATAATGAATTGAAGAGAGGTATGGCATTATCAGTCAGTTACTTGGTTTGCCTATGTCAGACACCTGCCTTAGGGGCGCATGGCTTGTGCCTGAAACACCTGTTTGTCTCTTTCTTCTTGCTGGAAAAGTGGGCACAGATGTGTATGATCAAGTGAGATGTGCTTTGGGTGCTCTTGACTTTGGAGGGAACAGCTAAACTTCCCAAGGGAGTGCCTGCTTATTCTGTTTCATTAAAATTGTCTGTGCAAATGCCTGTTTACCAAGTGAATTCACATAGCTGGTATTTGATTTTAACACTATACACTATACAGATACTTTTTTTTTTTTCCCTCCTGAGTTTTCCTTGTAAAGGACAATATTTTGGAAGCACAATTTTTTGCACTGGATGTTTCTTCACCATTGCAGGCATAGTGACCTTTTTTTTTCATTTTTTGGTTTTCACTTTTCACTGTTTTTGCATGTTTGGAAGCTCTTGATATTTTTACATTGACGAATGAGCTCCAAGAAATAAAAATGGTATTGAGGCACTCTTTCCTAAGATTTCCTGGTCTGTAAAATGTCCATTGTGAGAGTTAAGTCTTTCAATAATGGATGAGATGAATTATTGCAAAATTGGATGGGTACTTTGGAGTTTGTCCAGTTACTGGATTTCAAACAAAAGGAGAGGAGATATTCAAATAGAGCTTCTGAGGCATACCTGAAGGTGTTCCCTCTTTTTAATCTACTTCCTGTTCAGTAATTTAGCAGAGGTTTTACATTAGACTTAACGACTTTCAAAAGATATTCTTAAGTCAGTGGAGGTAAGCCCTGGGTCATGTGCTCTGCAGTCACTTATGAAAAATAAATGTGTTTCACTTTAGAAACAAATAATGCTGTTAAAGAAAAGAAAACATTACAAATTTATTCCTCAATAGCTCTCCTTTGTATTATGTATTTATTCTTGGCTCCAACACTAGCTTTTTCCTCTTAGCAAAAGTAAACATACTATGGCAAAAGCTAAACACTTTTGCTTGCTTGCAAGGAAGAAAAACAAGCACTCCTTTTCATAAAAATAGTCAATGTTTTATTTTAAAGGAGAGATAACCCAAGACTTTTCAAAAACAGTAGTGCCACCTCCTCATCCTGACAAGCAGATGGTAAGCAAAGAGCTCTTTGAAACAGCTGATAGCATTTTGTAGTCTGTAAGGTGTTTGGTGATGTGGCTGGTGAGGTGGGACTGTGGGGTAGCCTGCTTTTTATTCAGTGCAGTGGAAGTAACTACAGCATGGTAGTTCCAAAAACTGCATTACTGTACCACAAAAAGCAAGCAATAGGCAAAACTGTATATTATTCTTTTTTGGTGGGTGAATGCTCAGATTTTACATGTACAGAAAAACAGTGTGCTTAGAAAAAAAGGCTTCCTTGAGGTATGTAAACCAGCCGTACATAGCATAGACATTTACTTTTCCAAGAAACTTGCTTTTCTATATAGTTGTAGTATACTTCCTAGAACTTAACTTTTGAGCCACACTTAATACTTTTTTTGTGTGACAGGTAGTAACTACTGTCTTCCTTGATTTAAACTTTATTTTGGATTCAAGAAAGATGATAATTTGAGTATATGATCAAGTATGTATTTTAATATTTTCAAATAATTCAAGGAACTGAGTGTCCATTTCCAGAGTTTCAGACAAAGGGTTGATGGAAGAACCAAACTGAAATAAAAGTTTACACGAAAATGTTAGGACATAATGGAAGTTGAGGAAAGGCTATGTGTTAATTGGATGTTACTGCTTTCAGTCCTCTGGACATCCATAGCCACACATCTGCCTGTCTGTTCATCCATTCACCAGTTACTTGGAGCATGAGTGTCACTTTGGGCAACCAAGATAAAACTGCAAAATCTGTGTGAACCTACAAGCACTGTGTAAATCACCAACTGTACTCTATAGTCAGCATTTAGAAGAGAGCAAGGCCTGAACAGGAATTATGCTTGCATTCATGGCTTAAATAAAAGGCAAATATTTTTGACTTTGCTTACAAAATTTTTCAAGCTATCAAGTAGGTATGATCAAATACGTATGAATGAACCCACCCAATTTCCTCAGACTTTTGTACAAAAATTCTCATTGATAAAATATTAATTGCATTGTGGTTCCAGGCTATGTACACAAAATGTATGGACAGATAAATTTCTCAGATTAGCTTTGTTTTTTTCTTATTTTTATAGGTGTTAGAAAGTGATGCAGAGCATGAAGTTCACTATATGGCAATTCTAGGCTGTTGTGATGACGATTCTGAGGAACTTGCCAATAAAACTGTCAATTATTTAACACATGTGCTGTTAAATAATTAGTAGTGTGGGCTGAGCTTCACAAACATACTTCACCTAAGCTTCCTCATAGTTAAGTAGCAATGTCTGCTGGCCATGACAGGTTCTAGACTGGATTTTAGCTACTGATTTCAGAACAAATTTAGGCTTTGCTGCTGAAGAAGTATCTCTTGAAAAGTCAAGTGCCCTATTCTGTATTTTGGAATTTGTCCATTTTGCCCTCTGTGCCTTATTGCAGAGTTAAAGAATGAGGACCACAATCCTCAAATGCAAATTCCTACAAATGCACTGTCTATAATTTTATCATTGGAGAGGATTACTACACTCATCTGTAGACTTGATAATGTCTTTGGTATTTTAAGATTACTTTGACTTTTCAGGGATGATGGGATAGAGAAAAGCAATTACATTGCAAATCTTTGAAATTTGGAGGGAAAAAGACCCTGGAGCTAGAAAACCACCCTTTTTAAGCTCCCATCCAATTTTATTCTGATTTAATTGAGTTTAAAGAGTTCAGTTTAGACACTTGATTTCCCTTCACTTGACTTTCCTCCTCAGGAAACTAGTTTCAGCCTGCCAAATCCATGTCTGAACGTGGCTGTTCCAGGAAGAGGGTCCCAGGCTGCCACCAAAGCACTAGACTACAGTGTGCTGGGAGCTGACAGAGCAAACAGAGCAATATGATCTGGAGGGAAGCAAGTTAGTGAAGTTCTACCTCCTATCCTTAGCTCCATCAGACTCTCAGAACACTTTCTGGGAGAAAAGCTTCTCACAATTGCTGGGAAACTTGGAGAAGCAGACAGCCTGGCCAGGCTTTCCCCATTAAACCATGGTCTCTTTTCAATCCTTTGGGGGCACAAATATGTGGCCCAGATCCCACTTCCAGAGTGGGATAAAAGAGTGGGAAAGGTTGAGCCATGGCTCCCCTGACTGACGTTGGAATTAACACATCGCTCCATGAACCATCTCCCTCTCTGGGATAAGGCCTTCCTCTATTGCCAATCAACTTCCTAAATCTCAGCTGACAGAAGTCTGTGCTGTAATTTCAGGCTGAAACCCTGAACAATGCATGGTCCTTGTTGCTGGCCCTGCCAGAAATTGACTTTTCATTTTTTAAAGCAAAAGCTAGGAAATTACTTTAAAATAGCTTTTACCTGTTTTGTAACAATACATACTAGAAGCATATTATGATACAGTCCTTGATGTTGAAAATTATTTTGTCTTCAAAAATAGTCCTGCAATAATAAAGATTTAAAATGTCTGCATATCTGTTATATCAAAACTTAGATTCTTTTGCTCCAGAATTTTTTTTTTCCCCAATCATAGTATATCATAATACAAGGCCTCAAAATAAGAAGCACAGTGCAGTATTTTATTTTACCTTTTTTTAAGGTATTAAATTATTGGAGAGATGGAAGAGTTTCAGCTCCTCCAAAGGGTTTGTTCCAAATGTACACTCTCAACAAAGTTTAGGTACAAGGAAAACGAAACATTACCATGAAGACTGCTGTATTTGCAAAACAGCCTTAGTGTTATATCTGCTTCTTGAATTCATTAGCTAAGGTCTTTTGGCAGAAAACTGTAGTTTTACTAGTGGGATATTCTTACATTTTATAGTGGTGAAAAGTACAACAATGGCTAGATACTTATCATCTTTACAGAAAATTGTCTTAATGAGCAGCACTATCGCTTTCTTTTCAGAAAGAGTAGTTTTAAAATTCAATTTTATCTAAATGAAAGGTCATCTTAGCATACAGTTCAGATTAATTTTTCTTCCAAACAAAATAGCATTAAATTTTAGTATTGCCAGGTATTCCTGTCCATGTTTTTGTGAGGAAAGACACGATGTGAATATTTGGCTGTTAGCTTATCTGATACTATCTTTTCTATTAAAGAGCAGAATGCACATTGCCAACCTTTTGTTATCTAGTTTCCCGACTGCAGCACAGTGTCAGGTCCTGCCAAACTGGCTTACGTTCGTTAAGTGCTCACTACGGCCTTTAGTTATCTTTTCCTGGTAGTCTGCATCCTGCCACTTAGCTGCAAATGTCACACACTCTTCTTCATTCATGCTTCCTACTTAGAGTTAGTTTTTTTTGAAATTCTGTACAGAAATATGCAAGCGGGAAGGGTGGAAAACTTAAATTTATTCTAGACAAAGGTGCCGCTGAAAATACCTCTGTGGGGAAAAAGTAAAAATACTGTTCTTGATGGTTGTACCCTGTCTGGTGAGTGGAAAAATGGGAGAAGACCCATAAAAAAAAGTCCAAATGTAGAAAATTAAAAAATTTATTCTGATACCTTAAAGCATAATTAGTGTGGACTAGTCTTTTTTCTGCATTTGCATAATATGTACCTAAATTTAACTTTCATATTTTAGCTGCAGGGATTGAATTTTCAGAGCTTCCTCTGTAATTAGAGAGAGGAGAGAAATAATAGAAATGGAATAGAAGTCAGGGTATGAAATGCTAAAAATTGTTGCTATTTAACTGGTTGCATGATGTGTTCCTTTTAAGTATCTAATTTGCTGACAGATTAAGACTGTAGTGTGAAATGCACCATCGAAACAACTCCTTGGTACTTCTGAATAATACTTCACTACAGGTCTCCAAGAGTGTTTTGCTTTTTAAGACATTTTACTGCAAGCAAAATCCTGTTATATCTCCACACAGGAGATAATATGTAAGATTAGAACAAAATGTTATTTTGTTCCAAATCAAGTGAAAGACAATTTTCAAAACCTTTCCATAGCAGGGAAGAAATTCCATGTGCTCAGAAGAAAAAAAAAAAACAACCCCCCACAAAAAACCAACCCCAACACGCCAAAATATTTTATCGTGAAAACAAATTTCCTTTACATGATTCTGAAGAATGTCAAAGTCATAATCAAGTCATAGTCAATAGCATACCATACCTACATGTGATAACAGTATGCTTTTGACTGTTAAGGAAGCAAGGAGTTTTAGATGCAAGTGTTGAAAAAGATGTGTACATAGCTGCACACTAGTGTATACTAGCTGATATTTATTTATTGGTAGGAATTCAAGCATTTATCTCCAGTAGCTACTTATCACTAAGTACTTTTTATGTTTTAAAACTTGGTCAACCTTTTTTCTTGTGTTTGTTTTTTTATGGCGACACAAATTTCTGTTAAGGATTTTCTTCTCCTCTTTTTTCTCTCCAAACACAAGCTGCTTTCTCTTTCAAACTAATCAGACCAAAGGCTCAGCCTTTCTCTTTTTCTTGCCAAATGCTGACATGAGATCTTTGCTTTGTTGTAGTATTTCTCTGCTGATGATGAGGGTGCTTCTGAGAGTTGCAATATTGGTAAATACCTTCTTCAGTGGTGCATTGTTAATATTGTTTGTACAGTGCCCCATGTTAAATTTCACTTCATTGATTATCATAATGCAGAATTGCCTCAGAAGTTTAGTTCTGCCCCAGTGGAAAATACCAAAGATTCCATTCCTGAAAGCTGCTTTTGCTTCACTGACAGATGATTTTGCCAGATCAAATAGGATGATAGGAAAAAACACAAGATCAAAACTGTTCATTTATCTGTCCATCATGTATAGCCAAGAGATTTTTGCTTTTCAGATAACTTTACCACAAGTCAAGTCTTGTTATGTATGTCTTTTTTGTGATTATCTTAAACTCAAGGATCATGTAATTACTGTGAATCTTTACTGTCATTTCCTGTACCATTCAGAAAAATAATGTATATTTTTGTTGAGGCATCTGAACCAATTGAAACCAGATGTTAAGAATTTGTCCTGTCTTTTCAATTCAGAATTTATAGAGATTTTTTTATGGTATTTTGTAGATCCAAAGTAGAAAGCGGTAGGAACCATGCTGATCTTAACATGCAAAATTACTCCAGCTGGTACCAAACCTGGTGTGAAGTGGGACAGCCACATCTCGGTGGCAACAGCTTTTGTTGTCAGCTGTGGGATGCCCACTGACTGTCTGCTTGCTACAAATACCCTAAAAATTTTATGGGTGAAGCTAAGTTCTTCTGCAAAATATCAGGCATCAAGGACAGCCAAAGGAAGCTTGATCCATGAAACATAGGCTGTCTTCTTAATGTGTTTGTACTGACCTCTCACTAAGCAGTGAGAAGGAAAATATTCTGTCAGTTTGTGTGTGTCAGTTAAAGCATCATATGAAACAACCTCGTGTGACTGCTGGCATGCACTTTCTACATTTGTTAAACATCAAAAGGTTTTACAAGAAGTTTACTTGTACAGTATGGACAGCAAAGAACAGGTTTTCTGAAAGCACTGGAAAGTTTCTATTTGGCCTTTATATTTTAAAAAAGAAAAAAATTGTGTGAAATTTATCCTCTGAAAGAGATAAGAGGCTCCACATTGTGTTCAGAGATGAAGTTTCTTAGAACTGTTATTTTGATTGCCCATGCCCGATATGTTTTACATACAGCTTTCTCAAAATTGTGGGATTTACTCTTCCAGAACTTGATAATGTTACTATTTTCTTTGTTTAAGAAACAACTTGCTGGCTGCTACTTTTGATAAACTCATATAAGAGTGATTTTTTTTCCCCCTCATTGTCTCTTTTCCAGATACTGTTTTTTTTGTCCTTCCCCCAAGGAGAGGCTTTACTCTTCTGTGGGATCTGTAGAGCAATGGCAGTTGTTTCTCTTACCTTTATACCCAGGGACTGGAGTTCAGAAACCATAAAATAAGTATTTTGAATTGGCAATTTACTTACTGTAACCATCACATTAAGCCCTTCTAACTACCTACTACAGTTCTGTACATTTCCTTGCTTCCTCTTATTATAAGATGGCATAGGGTCTATTTGCAACTCATTTTTTTCTGGAGTGTGGAATATAGTCTCATTCTTGATGAACTACAGACCAAAAAAATAGAGGATTAATGAATAATAAAGTTAATGATCATTGCTACACCGTGAATGCCTTCCCAGCTCCAGTTATGCCTTATTCCATAAGTTTGATTTGTCCTGTTGTCAATTTCTGTTTACTTTGTCTTTTGTCAGCAGGACTAAGAGAAGGCACAAAGTCAATGAACTTCTCTTTACTATTTTAATAGGAATCAAACCATTTAACATTGCTTCTGTTGCATTTGATATATAGTGACTTCCTCAGGTATCTCATTGTACCTTGAAAAATCATTTGCACGAGTCCCTTATGAACCTGTTCCAGCCTGTCAGCATTCTGTTGAGAGAGCATACATGAAAGCTGAATTAGCTGTTCTGCCAATGCCCTGCTAAGTTTGTTTGCCAGGTGAAATACCTACTGTTCTTTTACACTATTTTTCAGTTAAAATAACTTACACTTCTGGGTCCACAATGCTGCCCTGAAAATCATGTTTGCCTGGTTATTCACCATTCTGCTAATTCCATGTCATATTGGTAAGTGGGTCATTAGCAATTCCTCTTGCTTCTGTCCGGCTGCATCCCCAGTAAACCCTGGCCTTCTTCCCAGTTCTCTCCCTTGTTGTTTTCCATTGCTTGACAACTTGATAAGATACCAAGCAGGTTCTGTTTGATCCACATGCCTAATATTTTTATGATGGGGTGGATGGAGCTATGAACAATGAGAAGGTGGCCTCTCAGTTGTCAGCCAAGGCATTCTCTACTTCTTGGCTGCTGTTGAACCAAGCTGTTGATTTTAAGGGATGTCATGCAAACTCACAAACCTTTTGGAGAGTTTCTGTTTTCTAGGATACATCTGCTTCCTATAATGTGATCTATATTCTTCACAGGTACATGGATCTGTGTGCCCCTGTTCTGAAGGTATGAGTTTTCTAAAATGCACCCAAGCTAGCTGTTAACTCTTGGTCTGGACAGTTGTGGTTTCAGTTTAGCAAGAAGTCCAGGTCACTCTGCATTTAGGACTTGTCTCTCTCATTGTATACAACTACAGTAGCCCCATGCTAAATGGTGATTTTCCATAAATGTTTCTCTATATTTTTCTAGTTGAAAAATAGTTGTATAGCATTAAGCTAAGAGCTAACTTGCAAGAAAATAGATGCAGATGAATGATAATTCTTTGTACTTAATCGTGCCTTCTTTTTTTAAAAGGCCATTTTAATCATTTTAATGTGAATGATTTTGACTAATGGTAGTAATATGAAGATAATGACTTCTCACATAAAAGTTTGATATAGCTACCAAATTAAAGACAAAGTTAGTTTATCCCTCTTTTATTAACCTAGAGATTGAAAAGTATTAAAGTATATATTTTTATCTTTGAGTGTAAAGTTTTTCTGCTAAGTTGACTCCAGCTGGCATTATATCTTTCTCTAGAAGTCCACTTATCTTCATTACTTTGCTAGTCATTTTAAGCTATCTGTATCTTGTGCAGTAAGAATTCAATCTTAATACATTATTTATTATTATTATGATTATTATTATTATATTACTACTACTATTACTATTATTATTATTATTATTATTATTATTTAGCTTGAGGGATATTGTCAGTTAAGCGCTCTTACAGAATTTTATTGCATGGTAGGAATTCCAGTGATATTGTTGCAAAATTTTACTCTCTGGCTTGATATATTTTAAACACTTTTAGTAGGAAAGGCCTCTACATTTGCATTTGTGGTATTGGTTAATGAAAACTGAGTGGTAGTGCTAATCTGTTTTTCAAAAAATAGGTCTAAAGCCCAGTAAGAAAGGTCAACTTCAAATTGAAACACTCACAGAAAAAGTTTTCAGTAGGAACAGTGAAGGGAACATACTGTTTTCAAAATGGTTGATTAGTTAAGGGGAGGTCCATGCAATAAAGTCAGTGGTGCCAGAAGGGACATGAATTTAGTAGCTCAACCAGTTGCATATTTCTGTTAACAGAACATTAAAGTGAAATCTTTTTATTGTATTGCTAAGTTCTGTGTTGTTAAAACTGTGAGCTTCTGGGTATTCCATGAATATTCTGATTGGATAGATGATTGGACTTCATTTTGGACACTATTATATAGAGAAACAGTAAGTAACATGGGAAAGAAAATAAAATTTATATTAGTTCACAGGCTAGGTTATAATGTTTTATAATTTCTCCTTTTACCCACTCATTATCTATGTTTTGCAATTTAAAAAAATTCCAATAAGACAGCTAGGCTTAAAATAGTGACTTTGATTTTAGTTCTATTTTTGAAACGTGGAGAATGGAAAATATCCATTTACCAAATGGAAAATAATGTAATCATTAGAAAGGTTATTTTCATACTTCCATACTGGAACTAATAATATTCGATTCCAAACTTGAATAAAACATATTTGTTGATCTAGTGACAGTGGTCAGGCAAGTGATGTTTTAGTGGTGGCACAAGAAGCTTTGCTGAGAGTGGGGGCTGCAAGTGACCTTTACAGAGCAGCAGTGCTTCAGAATGCCCTGGAGCAGCCCTCCAGGTTGGGGTGTGAGATGCTGGGCAGCGCTGGGTCCTCTGTGGGGCACGGGCTGGGTATCTCCATCAGCTCACCAGCAGTTAGCACTGCTCTGTGTTCAGCACAGGCTGGGGAGCCACAGCAATGGCTGTTGCATTTTGCCTTTCAGGTTTTTGTTAGTACTGAAAGATCCCTGTGGAGTTAGCAGAGTACCTTATTTCCTTGAGATGTTTGGCTCATTTTATCAAGATAACTTATTTTAGTGCAAATCCAATAAACACCTCTTGAGATACGACAAATTGCCAAAAACAAAAGGCACCAATCAAGTCACTCAGGCATAGGACTGGGAATAGAAGTACTGGGTTTAGTCACTCAGAAGATTTTTTGGTTTTTTTCCCAATGGACTGAACTGTTTCAGGTGGAGTAGCACCCATAATTGTTTCTCCTTAAATCCATACTCTGTAGATCTTTAATTTACTATATTTTCTCAAGATTTATAGGAACCTTGCAATCATTTCCATCCAGTCTTGAGCTCTAAGGTTCTAGCTCACTTTCTCTAAGTCCCAGGAATGTTAAGTACCCTTTGTCAAAGCCAAACAAAAGCATTCAGAAGAAAATCCAACCCCCAAATCCCTCCTGCCAGTTTCAGCTCTGATGCCTTAAGTTGCTCCAGAATGCTTTCCTGTCCTGACAGATGTTTCTCCCATATTTTATGAAAACAAATGAAGTCATTTTAGCACATGAAGATGTCTTCTGTTCTCAAAATTTGTGTTAGGTCATTTACTGCTCTCTGAAGTGTCCCTTGTGCATTCATGATTTTCTAACACATTCATCAAAGTGAAAAGCTTTTGGAATGCCACAAGACAGTTTTCTGATACATGCACAACCCAAAGCTGTGCTTTTTTCTTTTGTCTGCCATGAAAAAAACAATTTAGTCCTGTAGTACAGGATTTTTCCTTTTTATTTTATTTTTTTTTTACATTATGTCTTGTAGATTACATGACAATTTTGTCTGTCCTTATTTTGCCTTATATCTTTTTCAGGTTTTTGTTAGTTCTAAGATTAATATGTCAGTCCTTTAGTTGAAAATGAGTATGAAATTTCTAAAAAATTCTGGTGACTTATTTCTACTGATTGTACTAAAAAGATGACTATCTTTAAATATTGTGCATTTTTTCCTGTTCAGGGATAGAAATAAATGTACTTTCAGAACCAGTGCAAGCTTGTATAATTTATAAACCACAAATGTCACTGATTGTCACAGTCATGAAGGGGCTTTTAATTGACACCTTTACAGATTAATTTTTATGACATTTAGTGAATTGTCCACTTAAATGTATTTATACCAATAATAGTAATGTTATGATAAAATTATTTTCTTTTTGGGATCCATGCTCTTAGGGAATACCTTATAACTGACTAACTTGTGATTTTCGCAAAGGGTCAGTGATATTTCAGCTCTCTAGTAACTGAAACTGAAAGTGTTCATGCTACCAATCCACAATCTGAACTCTTGTCTTCCTAAAAGAGCTTCAAACAGATCAGTTTTTATAAAATGACAGTCTGTGAATATTTTAGTTGTGAACAGAAAATTTAAAGCATTGCTTTCCAAACACAGGACATGACCCAGGATTATTTACCTGAAATCTTATCTGTCCCAAAATACACTGTATTATTTGAGCACTCATATTTAAAGACCAATGCTATAAACAGTTCTGCTTTAGAGCACTGGCTCAGCAAATCCTTCTGTTTTGTTCTTTATTAGGAATTCTGTTCTCAGTTACTCTTGTATTAACTTGGGGAACACAATTTGTACGCGAGAAATGAGGACAACCAGGATAATGATTTACAGATCAGAATTCATTTGAGAAGAGATAGTGGGTAGAAGAAAGCATATGTTTCGTATGCCTGGCTTTTTTTTCCTCCCACATGTGGAGCACAAGTCTCTCAAATATTTATAGGAGTATGCCTTTTGATAATATAAGATTTGTCTCCAGCACCGTGTCCAAGAGTTAAATGAAAATGTTTTTTAAACACAGCAATATTACATATGGTCTACTTTAGGGGTAGGTGATACAGTAACGTATCACGTTTTCTGACTGCTCTTTACTTGGTTAAGTGCTTTTCCTTGGTTTTCTACATATTCATGTTTGTTTCTGAATTGTTTGCTTAGGATGCATACAAGAATAAAGAAAGAAGATCATCTAAGAGTTAAAGAACCTAATAAAATTCTCCATTTCCTAAAATGTTAATAGTCAAGGAAATTTGAAATATTAGACCCTTTATAATATATGTTAAACAGCAGTCCTCTGAAAAAGTTAATATTTAATTTGGCCTATTTACTCTGAATGTTAGCTATATTAAATATTTGTATTTTCTCTGAGCTTGAAAGAAGCTTAGTATTTTCAGCATCTTGTGTAATTCCTATTTCCAGAGATATATTAAGAGGTTATTTAAGGTCACCACTGTGTTGCTGTCAAAAGACACAGCCCTCATAGCCAGCAGACCATGCTAGCCCAGGGTGAGCTGGCTAGAAACATCATGTTTGGCTCACATACTTTGTTTCAGCTGCTGAATTGTATTGAAAGACATCCGAAAATACTCTGAGATTAATTTAGACAGCAACATCTTTATTAATTAAGAAACAGATCATTAAAAAAAATTAAATACTTAGTATGTGTCTTCTCTGTATTCATGCAAGCTGCAGCTGTAATTAAGACTGTTGTAGTTGAAAAGGGAGAAGCCGTGCCTGCGAGCGGGGTGGCAAATGGACCCTGGGAGCTGCTCCTGCTAACATATGGGCTGCTATTGGAGAGGAGCACAAGAAATCTGGTGGTAAGCAGTGCATGAGGAGCTGCAGTGGCTCAATGGAGGCAAGAAAAGGAGAATAATAGACATGGAGAGCAATTTGGGATCTGTTATTTGAATTGGCCCTTTGGAGTTTGGGTTACATGTAAGCTAAAATGCCCTATAAAATGGGGATCAGCATGAGACTGACTTAAAGGAAATGGAAAGCCTACCCAAAGTATAAGTGTTGGCTTTCTTTTAATATTTGTGAAATTCTGGAACCTTCACGTAGCTACCATTTTACACCACAGAATGGTCTGTACCTAAATTCATGGGACTCTGGTGTTTCTCACCATAGGATTGATTTTATCTTCATTTGCTTGTGGTGCATCAGCCTGGTAATCAGCTGCAAACAAGTAGCAAACTGTAAGTCCTCATGTATATCCTACTGTAAATAAGCACATTTTAGCCTAATCACTTTTGTGGCAGCCTGAGGTTGCAGCCTCACAAGTTCAGGGATAAATACAGTCTTGCAAAGAAATTATAGGCTCAAGAGAAAGCTGAAGTTGTGTATTTTTTTTATTGTCCTCTCCCCTACCTCCCCCACATAATTACTGTGGATGACACTTGAATTACCACCGTGCCAAAAACTAGGAAATGAGTAAGTGTGGACTCAGTGCCATAATTCTCTTCAGAACAGGGCGGAGATTAGCAGAGTACTTGCAAAAAGCTAGTACTCTTTACTGGTTAAAAACAAGAATTTAAAAAAGATTTTAGCAGATATGCTGAATAGTGCTTTTCAAGACCAAACAAATAAATGCAAAGGTGAAATGAGTTTTCATTGTATCCATTAAGAGGCAAAATATTACAATGACTGTGTAAGTTCTGTCTCAAGTATTATCATGGCTAAAATTTCTCAGAATATTAACCTATGTAAGAATTGGATGTATGGAATTTTAAATTCTAATTAATAACTTGCTATTAAACATTGGATAACATCAGTGCTTTTCTACTGTACATTTACTGTCACCTCACTAACTCTGAGGATCATTTTTCACTTTTACTTTTTGTGTCCAAAAAATAATCAGCAGCTGTGCAGACTCTCCATGGGAAAATATAATCCAACCCCTTAAATTATAAATGCTGAGGGGGGAGGGGGAAGGAAGGAAACAGTACTCAGAGACAAGCAAAATAGTTGAGATGCAGGAGACTACTCATTTCTATTTTAAACAATTTCATGAATTGGAACATACAAAGTTAAGCAATTGGGCTTCAAGTTCTCAGCTTTATTGACTAAAATTTGTATTCTGGTAAGAAAAAATGTGGTAGAAGACAACTCTTGAATATGAGGACAGAAGTGTAGCATTGCCTTGGTCCAATACTCAGAACTCACTGTATTAAGCACTGGATCACTGCCAAAAAAAGCAGCATTAAGAGCTATTTAGTCTCTTTCCTTGTCTTTTCTGCAGAACCACGTTGCAGAATGATGTGCTAAAATATGAGATGGAGTGACTTAAGTGAGGTTCATGACAAAAATGATGGAAACAGGAAGCTGCAGCTGATAATGAAAATCACTTCTAAAACCTATAATAAGGGTCTATTTATATACAGTTTAGTAATTCTCCATGTTTAAATATAAAATGATGCAACTGGAGCAACATTTATTTCATGTGGTATGATGACAACCTTGATCCTGAATGCCAGATAATCCCTTAGATATGCACTTTCCTTTCTGTGCCATTTAATTTGCTGTATAAATTTTTCGTTGCATTTAATGATTATTCAGTATTTTCTGCTTTTGAGGTACTACTTTAGCCCACTTGAGATTTTATGTCTGTGAGAAAATGAAATAAATTTTTTTCGTTTCCCATAGATGTGGAAAAGGTACAGAAGGAGAGGATTTCTACATATGTCACTGCTGCTTTACTGTAACATTATTGTAACTTATGTACTATGTTCTAATGCCAAGTTATAAAGAAAGTGTTGCTGTGGCCTCTTATTGTCATGGCACAATAAAATTACTAAGGGAGTTATCTCCCTTAATACTGAGTTCCTTATCCACTTCTACTCCACATTAACAACCTGTAACACTAGAGGAAAGTTGTTATGGTTGTGGAATTTCTTGAAGACTGGTGTTGCCAAAGCCAGATAGCTTATTGAAGCAGTTATTCCTTTTTTAATTTTTTTTTTTTTTCATTTATGTTTCCTCTCCCCAGACAGCTGCTACTGCTTCCCCCTCAGGGCTGCTATGCAGCACTTCTGCTCTGCTGGCTTCGGCCATGCTTCTGCTGTCCTTGTACCAGGACCCTTTCAGGGGGAACCATTTGTATCTGACTTGCCTGGGTGTGTGTGGAAGAAGAAAGCATCCAGGGAAATAGGCTTACAAAGGTGTAAGACTTGTAGTGTACATAAATCTAATCCTTCATCTTACCAGAAACAACGATTTTTTAACTTAACTTTTAACTTACTGTCACTGAAAGGCTGGGATGTAGAATTAAAGTTGTGATCAAAACTGATTTGCCCCACACCAGCAGTATTCTATTTATGTATAAATGTTCTATTAATTTTATTCTTCATCTTTAAAAAGGATTTTATTCTCTGAAATTCTTACAGTTCAATGATACCTCAATTCCACTGAATGATTTGGAAGTTACATTTTTTTCTTTTCTACAGTTTGGGGATTGGAAAAGCATATAAAGGATTTTACCGCAATCTTTTTCGCTTCTTAAACTAATCTTTTGGCTTGTGCCATGCATTATCAGTTAGATTGTAATTCAATTGGTTTGGTGCTGTGGTTCTGTTTTCTTGGTGTTTGTATGAAAATGTCTAAGACTTGCATCTTTGGGCAGGCCTTGTAGCAGCTGCTGTATCTGTCTCAACCCTAGCAGAAGTTTCATGTAGGTGGCACACTCAGACTGACAACTTTCTTTCCAACAAGGATTTTTCTCCATTCATCTGTATTTGGCTTATTTTTTAAGTTATCCATTTCCCCATTCCCTAAGTAGCTGAATTAATTAAAATCTGTTCTTAATTTCAGAACAAATTATATTTTTCTTCTTTCCAGTTTTATATGTTTATGAGTTTTCAATATTTAAAAACAGACTTCACTTTAAGAGTGATAATTTTGCCTCATGGAGTCTGTCTTCTCTACTGTAAGAAAGCTTAGCCATGTAATTAATTTTGTAGATCTTGACCCTAAGGCTATCCAGGATTTTGTAGATCTTGACCCTAAGGCTATCCAGGATAATGGAGTTTCAAAATGAAATGAAGGTGAATATTATAGGATCATAGTGGTCACACAGGATTAACTGGGGTAATTATGGCTGTTGTGATAATATAGATCTGAATTTTCCCCCAATGGATTTGTCTAACCTTCTTAATAAAGCAAAAGTCAGTGTTTGCAGGTGTCTGGGGACAGCAAAAAAAACCCTCATGACCTGTCAGCCTTCTTTTCCTATGCCAGAAATCAGAGTCAGCTAGCACTAAATTGAAATTCAGCTAATGCTGCTGCAATGGTTTCTGCTAGGGGTGACATGCACCCTTCCCAGGAAGATGGAGAATTTTCTCCACTCTCTCTCCTCTTCTGGTGGCAGAAGGAGCAACAGGCCCCAGAAATGATAGTTTTCTTGCATGTGGTTTCATATAAAGCAGGTCAGCATTTGCTGTGGTAACAAACATTAGCTCTGATTGCTGTATATTTTTGGCATTCATGGATCTTCCCAGGAGTCGTTGGTTTCTTGCTATGGCTTTCTTTTCAAAGAGGTTAATATCTGCTCTGAAGAAAGGCTCATTTTTCAATTTATTTTTTATCAAACTTCTGACTATTTCTGCATACTAAAAACTTGAAACAGTGGAAATAGTATAAAAAAGTAATAAAAAATATGAATAGTAGGATGGATAAGTGGGTCTCCTTGAGATTACTTCTCTGTAGCTTTGTTTTGCCAATATCTGGCCTGGGGCAGTTATCAGTGGTGAAGAAAGTTCTTTGTGCAGCTGTTTGTTTTGCCAACAGTGGGCAGACACCCTCACTGTTTGCTGAGCAGTGTCCTCTGCGTTCAGTTCAGTGGCTAAGCCGTTATATGAGGAATAGATTTTACCAGCTACAAAGCATGTGTGGTGTTGATGAATATCTTGCATAAAAAAAAGAAAATAGTTATTGAAAGTCAGGAAGCTTACCCTGTTGAACAGCTTAAGCAAGAATGAAACCTTTTACAGAGTAGCTGTTGCAATTTTGAAGAACCTGTCCTCAAAACACCTTGCAATAAGTGTAGTGATGAATCTTGTCCTTTTACCTAAGATTGCAACTTCTGTAAGAGCTGTCTTTGCTTTTTTTAAGTTCAAATTTTTTTTATTGTACTAATTTTAAAGAAAGATGAAAATTGTCACTAAAAAACAAAGCAGAGGGAAAATGGAATTGGAAAAGTCACTATTTTGAAATTAAGAACAAAGTAAAAGTTGGAATTAGCTCAGGATATATGGATATCTGTAAACTGAGATTTATCTCTGCTGTGAAGAAGCACATCTAGTAAATCAGTGTCCCCTTTCACAAAGATGAAACTCTACAAATGTCTCTTTTGGTAAGTGAATGTTCTACTCAGGTAAAGGGTGTCACAATTATTCCGTTTTCCTGATGAGTATTGCTTTATACCAGAGTGTTTCCTTCTTTGAAAAATTCAGGTCATGCCCCAGTGCTGCATGTCACTCACCCCATAGCCCATCTGCACTGTGATGTGATTGCCATGCTCCTGGAAGGGTTGTCCAGAACGAGTTGGCTCTATAGGATGGTGGATGCCTTTCCAGCAATTATTTCTGTTCTCCTGGCTTTGGTTCTACAGCTGTTTTTTGTGTCCACAGTCAGGTCCTACCTGGTTATTTTTCTGTCCTAGTTTGGTCAGTTTGGTAGCAAATTCATGCAGAGTTTGGAAAATAGTGTGGAGTGGCTGTAGTGAAATGCTACATACCTCAGACAGGGTTCCATAAGTGTAACTTGTGAGCAACAATGGGGAGTTCCCTGCTGTATGCTGCTTATTTGCACTGCTGTCTTGTTCTTATTTTAATGATTTCTAAGAAAAGTGTATTGCACCTGAATATCCCAGTAGGGATGTTGCTTTGCCACCATCCTACCTATAAATGTGAACACATAGTCAAAGGAAGGAAAGAAGCCAAAAGTGTTGTGCATGGGGAGCACGGGAAATTTCTAGGGGTGAATGACGTGAGGAATTGGTGAGTTGCAGGTAATGCTGTCAAATTGTAAATAGTGTCATAGAGCATTTGAGTAAATTGCACTAAAATTTGTGCTTCTAAGGCAACATCATTACCACATACAAGTTATCTGATTTCAAGATAAATTTGTGTGCCCATGGGGGCTGTTGTCAAGGGATGCCGCATTCAAAAGAATGAAGGAATTAATTTCTACCTGGTGTATGGTCTGGAGATGTTTACAGTATTTTACCATCATTGTTTTCTTTTCTGATAGAAGTGGGAATGATACATTCCTCAGGGAGAATGGTTTTTGGATTACAAGTTTGAAGAGAGAGTCTGTAAAGTAGAGTTGGTATGAGTGTTGATGATCATGATATTTTATGCAATTTATGTGGAAACATGAAAACAGCCTGTCAGAGGTGTTGCATCCCTTTTCAGGTGTATCTATGTGAGCTTTATCAAGTATGAAAATTATTTCAGTATATATCTGTTATTTCAGTAACAATTGCTTAGAGTTGTGCAGGTGTGGAAACACTGCATGGTGAAGATAATGAAATATCTGACTTTTTTTGACATATCTTTGAAAATAGGCTACCTTGGTCTTCCATTTCATGCTGTTAAAGTTTCCCTTAACTTTCCTTTTCTGTAATATTTTTGTCCAATAAAAAGGTAAATTGATTTGGGTAATTATCCAGCACTTCATTAAATTAACTTTTTCTTGAAAGTTTTGTGAGCTTTGTATGGTAACATGGAAATTTATTACATAGTTACAACTGAAGGCAACAGTCCTGATGAACAATTATTGCATTCAGGGTGTGGTATGCAGTGTTATGTTTTTGGTTGTACACAAGATCTTTTGCTGTTTATTTGCCCTGCCTTGTTCTCATTTTGATAATTTCTAAGAAAAGAGTATTGTACCTGAAAATACAGGAAAGACTGAAATAAATTGAAGACAATGGTAATACAGAAAAAGGTTAATTATAGTAGCATATGTTGCTTTCCTTGTAATAAGATAGAATTGTCTTTACTTACTTAGCTCTAGTCTTTCCATTTCTTGCTCAGAGTTAAAAGCAGTTATGTAATTTCTGAATGAATCTGCATGGGATAAAGTGACTCACCAAGATAGAATATAGAGCACATAGCTGTGTTCTGGCAGGGAAATACTCAATGACTCAGCTACAGAAGAGTCTGCTAATTAGAACTGCTGTACCTGTGGGTTTGGACGGAGATCTGCCCTGAAGCTTCCAGCACACTTTGTGGCACTACTTACTGCATGAATTACTGGTCAGACTTTGCTTTGTGTCGGGTATCCCACCTTTAAGGATGTGAAAGGAGCTCTTCAGATTTCCTTGCTGTGCCTTGCAGTTAACTAATATTTTTTGTTGTCCATTCTTGACAGTTTCTGCAAAGGGGAAAAAGCACAGAATTTCTGTGTTTACACTCCCAGTAGCATATCAAAATTTGAGGCTTTGCTTTTGAAATGCCTTCTAGAATTATCTTAATCCTTTAATTGGTATCTTCTCAGTATAGGAGTAATGCCACTGTCAAAATTCTGCATCTGCTCACAGGACAAGATCACAGTTTACATCTCAGTTTGAGAAGGTCTCAGTTGAACATGTTCCTAGCCTGTAGAGCTGCCAGAGCATATCAGGTCCTGGGAATCATTTCTGGGTGGTGTTGGTCTCTGCTGGGTAGCTGAGTGCTCCTGACCTACCCCAAGGTCAAGTTGGTTTTCTTTGGCTGTGCTGCTGTGCTGTAGGGACAAACACTAGCTGTCTTGACTTACTTGCATTTTATATGTTGTTACTAATATTGGTATGAGCCCCATCAGGAATATATTTAATTAAAAAATGGCTGCTTATGATTTGAGTTTTAGAAAACAATAATAATAGGAGAAATTGTGAATGAAGCTTGAAGTAGATAATTTTGTTATTGCTATTATAAGAATATAATCCTTTCTGTATTTTGTAGGCTTACATGCCAATTGATATTTCAAATCCTAGAATGAATCAGCCTACTAAATATTGCAACCCTATGGTATTTAGCAAATAATTTCTTTCTCCCAGCTGTCTTGAAAGTTTTGAAAGATGTTTTTATTCTCATTGAGTATGCTCATTGACTCATACCATGTGTGTACTTCTATAAACATAAAATAGTTTAAATCTCTTTTTTGAAAATGATTTTATAAATTTATTTATGTTTCTTTTCTGTCCTTAGTAGCATATTTTATTCCTTTAGAATATTGGATATTTTTTGTGGTGATGGTCTTTTTGGGAGAGAGTAGATTAGCATTTTTTTCAGTTTCCTTTTCTTTCCTAGTCAATTGATTATCAGATTCTTGTTAATTTTCCAGATGAAATTTATGATTTAAATATGTGTGAAAAATGAGTGAACAGCTGAACTGGTCAATTCTGTCAGAAGTTCCTTAGGGGGAGCTACTAAAGCTCTTAATCCTAACATGCTCTTAGCAAAGCCTTTAACATCATGCCTTGCATACCCAAACAATCCTCTGCTTGCCTTCTGTAACATTAAGATTGGCTTGTGACATGATCAAGTATACAGAGTGACTTCTTCAGATGGTTGCAGGCCATAAAAATTTTAAGACAGGAGATAAAACTATGGTCTTCTCTTGTTACAAAGTAGCTTGACACTTAAACTGGCATTCCAAAAAATTAAAGGATACTTTTAATAGTTACGGGAGATAATTTTTTTACTTTTTTTTGGATAATTCTGTTGGACTTGTGCTTTAGGCTTTGAAGGGCAGAATTTATCTTCACTGCAGACCTTCTTTTGGAAAAAAGGTGTAATTTTAAAAACAGTTATAAACTCCCTTTTTATCTCAGTTGCTGATTGCTTGGACTACATTGGCATGAAAGAGCATCCAGTTAACTCTTGTATCTTTTGCTATGTAAAGTTAAATTAACTCAGAAGTTCAGGGGTTTAGTTCAGTAGAAATGAAGTGACATTATTTAGACGGTTGCTAAAGTCAAATTTTATCAATGTTTCTGTGTTTAGGCATGTTTTATGTCTTCTGCAAAACAGAATTGCCTTGAGTAAAATGAACCAGTGGCCTGAAGAAAGTTCCAAACTTTCCATTATATTTTAATCAAAATAATCTTATACATTTCTGATGTTAATGTTTTCTCATATTTCTCTAGTATGTCAGAGAATGTGGCTGCTATTGGTCACATAGTTTACTTGCTTAGTTATGAGAAACTTTGCACAAGCACTTATTATTATATTACTGGTGCTACTATTGGTAAACCCAACCTTGTCCTTTGTTGCTAATCAACAACTAGCTAATGGTCCAGATTTTTAACAAAAATAGCTTTCTTTTCCTTTCTGACACAACAGACAAAGTTACTACACACTGCCTGAACACTAAGGTATACTTTACATATGTACACACAAATTTGATACTTTTATGTCAGACAAATCCACCGGAATTAGTATTTCTATTTGTATTTTCATCTTTAAGTGAATGTTACCACAGTGAAGTGGTAAAAGTGAAAAAGATGCATCACCAGGATTAGTGCAGATATTTTTCAATTTTTTTCTGCTTCATTGTCAGCATGAAGTTTGATTTGCCTTGAGTTTTCCTTTTTATACATCAGTATTATACACAGAAACCAAAGTGATTTCTGCTAACGCTTTTCTGTCAGTGGGATATCTTTTGCATCATCCGTTGTTAATTTGGAATCTTCCTTTTGTTAACTTTCAATATCACCAGGAAAGATAAATGGCTTTGCTATTAAGTTTTAACACTTCCTTGAGTTTTATGTGGGCAATCTCTGTGACCTCTGCTGGGGCACACTTTTTAGACAGAAATGTTAATAGTGTCTTCCTTTTACAACTTTCTATTCTGTTTGTTCAAGTTTACAATCTTTCCATATGCTTATACAGAGGTCTGCACTATTGTTAGCATTCAAGACAAATCTCTAGAAGGTGTTCATAAATGTAAATTATTAACCAGATTGGAGGCTAATGATTTTCTTCCTTCACTGCTCAAAACCCTGATAATTTGAGATTATTTTTTTTTCCTAAAAGCTTAGGAGGGAAAAAAGCCCCATGTATCTAGACCTGTCATTGGCTTTGTGTCTTGATGTGATGGTAAAACCATCCCTGGTGAGAACAGGATAGCTGGAGGAATGATGTCCCTAGTGTGTCCAGTGTGAGCGTGAGGCAGTGGTCCTTTGAAGGATAATGTTTCAGAATGTGCTAGAGTCCACTAAACAGTTTCAGTAATGGTCTTAAGTACCTGTGGTTTCTAAGAAACATTATCTTGTGTAAAAAAAAATTATATATGTGGAAATATTAATGTTTGGGGGAGATGTAAAGTGTTGGTTATGTTTTGAATTGAAAATATTCCTTTTTAATTTCATTATTAACACTGTGTAGATGATCTGGGGGCTTTTTAAAGGTCTTTTACAAGGCAGGCATAAGGCATATTGAACATAATTTCTCCTAGTTGCCTTGTGTTCAAGAAAATATTCTATGTTGGAGGAAGCAATATATCTTGGAGTTATTTCAAAATACCTATCTTTTTGCTTAAGTAAAAACTCTTTTTTGTATGGATTTTATTCAACACCAATGAATGTGAGCATTGCATTCTGAGAAATGGATAACCTTTGCAGCAACATGAAACTACTGTGAGAATCTTATCTGATAAGTGGTCTTTAAAATGTGGTATAAAAAACAGGCAGAGAAAAGGGATAAAATTAGCAATAATGCTTAGGATCAGTTTGAATGGAGGAAGACTAGAGAGAGAGATTTGGTAACAGCTGGAATTTGGACTAGGGTTTAGTTGGGTGGAAGTGAAGAAAGCAGTTTGCTGTAGAGCTGTGTAGCAGCCAAGCAATTAATGATGTCTCCCTGCGTGGGGGAAAGAAGGAAAGGAATTGAAGATGACACCAAGATTGAATCCAGGAGTTTTGTGACTGTGAGGGAACAAAAAAATAGAGCTATTGACAGAGGGAGCAGGAAAAGAAAGAATTTGGATAAAGATGATAAACAACCACTTTCAGCTCCTGTTAATTGGTACATGCACTTTTGACTTCATTCACAGAAATTGAGGATATGGCTGTTAAATTCATCTTTAACATTAAGTTTGAATTGGCAGGGAGATGGCAGAATGAACTTTCAGCAAAAATAGGCAGAGATGAAAGTTTTAGTTTATAGATCTTGAATTCTTGGAAGTGCAATGGTCATGGTCCCCTGAGTTGTAGAGGCAGCTTAGGTAAGATGAGTTACCTCTGCAAAAATGAAAAATAAAAAAATGGAAAGAAAATAGAGCAAAAGGAAAAGAAAAGAGAGAAGGAGAAATCCACCAAAAAGGCTGAAAGGAAGGTTGAAAAGATATTGGAGCTATGAAAAATAAAGAATTTGAAAGCATCCTCATAGTGTCATTAACTATAAAAGGAAAGCATACAAATAAACTGAGAGGAAAATAAAAAAGAAAGGGTTTTTTTTAGCTCAGTTTAACAGAAAACAGATAATTTTCTGAGGGAAACTTAATGTAATGTAGAAAGCAACTGAAATGTAATAAAATTTTCTTAAAATTATTACTATTTTCAGAAAGGTATTAGGAAATGTAAAGGTTGTGTTTTCTCAGAAATATCTATATTTGACTTCATAGTTCAAATGTTCACATCTTAGTGTCTTTTATGCTCTGTTGTATTTACATAGAGAAAACTGGATGTTAAAAGTTAATAATACAATGACACTACATTTAAATTATTGCATTTAGGTCATGTGCAAAGAAACCAAATAGACTAAGATTTTGGAATAAGTTATTTGTCTTTTACTAGGTACTTTTCTTTTGTTCTTCATATAAAAATACAAATCTGTAAGGAAATACACATCATGTAAATATGTTTTTCATATACTTTCCCAAAAGTTGTAAACATGGCATTATATTCTTCAGATTGGCTTTATTGTCAAAATAATTCTTTGATTAAATTGAGCTCTTTTTTGTTTAAAGCTGTCTTTTGGGGAGATATTGCCTTAGATGATGAAGACTTAAAAATCTTTCAAATTGACAGGACGATTGACCTTACGCAGCACTCCAACGAAAGACTTGGCCATAACACAGGTATGCTATTTCAACCCTGGTTTAATTTATTTTTCTTATTAGTTAATTCTGTGTAGAAGGCAATCTGTGTTTTAAATGTGGAAATGCAGTATAATGTGTCAGATAACATTAGTTTACACTTAGAAAAGTTATTAAACAAAGGCTATAAGTTCACTTTAGGCAAAAGAGAAGCAAAAAATTTAATTTTGTTCCGTCATTTCTGTTTAAAAATATCTTGTTGAACTGAGGAGCAGAAACTTGTAGGAAGTGTAGAGTCTACTCTGCAGGTGGCCATGTGGGAAAGGAAACTGTACAAAGCTTTGATTTCATCACTGAAAGTTCCTGATAGCAGAGCCCAAACACACTATAGAGAACATAGGTGGTATCCTGGAGGCAAAATTGCAAGCCTGGCGTTACCACCCCTCCTTTTGCTCTTTTTACTGTTTCATCCAGTCTGTACTCAGGCCTAGAAGAAACACTAGGATGTGTCATCCTTGCTAGATTTGCCTTGTCTAAAAAAACAACTATTTATTTGACATTTTATTACACGTTTCTATGCTACAGTTAACATACAGTGCATTAGCACCAGAAGCTGCAATCTGATTAACAGATGCAGCTAGGTATTCAGACAGATAAAGAGATTTTATTTATGTGTAAATATGTCTGCAAGAGAGAAAACGTAATCCATGCCTAAATTGATGTCTGTCTAATTTCTAAAATATTTATGCTTTCGGACTATGATTTGTAAGTTGATAACTGAGAATTTGTAAACTTTAAGGTTATGATGGAAAAAAACCCCAACTTACTGAGGAAAAGTCTGGAAAAAATGCTTTTAGAAAATGTAAATGTTTATTATTGAAATTTGTGTTTTGTTAAGCATGTTTTATGTGTTCCTGAACCGAGCTACCATAACTTTTTCCTGATAAGTGGAAAAAATTTCCAGACCAAAGAAGCAATTGAATTTAACCTTTCAATATTGATATATTTAAAGATAATTTTATTCCTTCTAGGTAGATGATGTGATTAGAGTGTTTTTATGACAATTTGAAAATTTATTTTATCTCCTTTTACATACACCTGTTTTTCCAAGACAGGAAAACTTTTGAATATTTCTAGATCTAGACTGGATTTTAAAATGTTAATAGAGTCAGTGGTGTCCCTCTCTGCTCCCCTCCAAACAACTGTTTTTTATTGTCTGTGAAGATATCTCAGGGGCTAGTTTTGTTGAAGAAATTTAGAACAACACTGGTCATTTCTCCTCAAAGTGGATGCAGTCTAGAGATCTCTTTGGCTTGCTGACTCCCGTCTTGCTTTTCTTTTGCTTCTTTCCAACTGCAAAGTTATTATTTTTTTTAATTACCACAGAAAGCATTTACATTTCTAAGGAGTTTTAAAATTATATTTAATATTCTATTACTTGGTTTTTCCTTTCTTACATGTTTTGCAATATGCACATTATCTTTTCTTGTGGATGGTATTCTATTCAGGATATTGAATCACCCTGTTAATTATTTCTAATTCATTTGGATCAATTTTTTTCCACCTTTATTGCACAACAGGAGTCAATGTAATTGTAATGATCAGTAGGACTAAACTTTCGAGAACAAAATCCCTTAAGTTAATGACTTGATAATTGCCCTCAGAGAGCCCTCAATATGCTTGATCTTTCCATAAAGAGCAGTTGAGAAGTCAATTTTGCACTTCACATATGTAATTTTTTTTCTAAATTTACAAAGTTCTTGGTGCATAATCTATGAGTTTAGCCTGTTTTTGCAAAGTGCACAGCCTAGTGTGCTCACCTCCCCCTAATTCCCAAACAGCAAATTGCCAGCTAAGTAGTTAATATTAGGTAGCAACTAGGAAAAGAATAAAAAGAATGTTAATCTCTAATCTAGAAAACAAAATTTTATTTTAGTTACAGGTACAGTTGCAATTAATTTTAAACTTGATTTCTGAACCCTTTCTGATGTTTGGTTTTGACAGACTAAAGGTGACTTCAGGTAGAAGGATTAAATACTTGGTTGTAAACTGTCAGGATGAAGTGGCGGAGTCACGGTTGTTATTGCAACTCTAATTAAAATCCTGAAGCTCACAGGCTCATTGACATTATGTGACTGCTCCTTTCCATGTGGATTATCTGCCTGCATTTGCAGGGTCAGATAATCTATGAGCTTCTTGGAGTATGGCTCTGTCATTTTATTTTTCATTTCATCCAAGCAAAATGCATAATCATTGTAAACAGAAAAAACAGTAGAGCTAATAACAATTTTATGTGTATGTTATTAGAAGTGTAAACTGCCAAAAGTATCCTCCTTCTCCTGCCTGGATTATGCAGAGATGCAGTAAATAGGAATTAAAACTTTTTTAGTCTATATGGTTTGGCAAGGCTGCATATTAGCCATATAAGACAGCTTAGCAAAGTGAGATACTTTTTCTTTGGTTTTTCACTAAATTAAATATGCAGGCCATAATAAAACAGAAATTAGTGTTTTGGGTTTTTTTTTTTTTCCTCTAGAAATATAGTATAATACTTTCTTTAAGTAACTAATGGATTCTTTAGGGGTTTTCTGTTATGTTTGACAGTTGATGCTTTTAGTGATTCTTTTAATATTTATTTGGAATGCTTAGCTATAAGGCTTATTTTATAAAATGAACGTTAACATGAGAGACAATTACATTAGTGATGATCAATGTTATATCCTCTGCAGTTTATGTTATAGTTACCATGTAACTTGTTGCAAAGGAATGTGTTGAACTATTACCTCATCTATCTAAAATGTTTTTAAAAATTTGGAAAATTTTTCTCAAGGGAGCCAGCAACTATGTGACAGTGTAATCCCAAATAATTAGGCACGTTGTTACTCACCAAGCAGCCACACACTCACTTGCCTTATATGGAATTTTCTCATCTGTAATATGAATTTAAGGTACTGTTTAATGAATATACTTTCTACATATATATTAAAAGTTTTTATGGAAAGTTGGGAAGGCCTTTTTAGTGGTGGTTGGAGCTATCAATTGTCCATTTCTTTCTATCTTTTTACTTTTTCAGCTGCAAAAGTAGTTTAGAAACTCCCTCGTCCTATAACAAATAGTGAATTGTAAAATACAGCCTACTACAAACCTGTAAAATCACAAAACTTTCTGAGTAATTCTGAATGATTTAATTGACTCATGTAGCATAGTCAGTGTTCTTGCTTCTGATTTATTGCTGTTTGAAAAGCCACTTGTAGCCACAAAAGCCACAAAAGTTTGTATGAAGAGAGTATGTAGCAGACTGTATGCAGTAAACCCAGAAATGTGTTTTATTTCTGTAAATGACATGGTAAACATTAAAATAAGCTACTTCCTAGCTTAGATTGTCATTGGCTGCTGTAATCAGACAGACATATATGTATATATTGCTGCCAGGTCTTACTGCAATATACACCAGCCTGTGATGTTTCAAAGCCTTAAAAGTGCATTGACATCTATTTTCATACTAGCAAAGAAAAACAAATATTTCATGGCAAAATCAACCTTTTTAAGTCTGCATCAGTTTTGTTGGGTTTGTTTGTTTTTTTTTCTGATGAAACTTTGTCTGTTTGCTTCTTCTTCTTCCCCTCCCTTGAAATGAGAAAGTTATGGCATACATTCAGGACATTTCTTTGAGAGTAAGCCTTTTAGCTGTCAATCAATAGGGCTCTGAGGATGTCAAGGTCACCAGGAAGAAAAAAGCTCCAAATAATAATTAGATGATGTAATTGTCATGACTTGCCTGAATAACAAAGACATGTTGGCTTACATTCATGGAATGCATACTAGAAAAATTTTCAGCTAATAATGTAATTTTATTGCCTTGTCGAGAATATTTGAAATGTTTCTACAGAAATTATGGAAGAATGTGAAGCTTCCTTTAGAATGCCTCTCTAGGCTAATATAGTTGCTGTCATGTAAAATTCCATGGTTTTAACTTTTGAAAATTCCATTTTTGTTTTCTTTTTTTTTTAAAGGTGGCTTTGGAGAGCATGGAATGTCAAAAAAATGCGGTGCCCTCTATCAGCTTATAGAGAGGATAAGAAGATTTGGCTCTGGTATTTTCGCTGTTTAAATTAGCAAGTTGCCTGATGTGATAGTGTGTCATGAACATTAATGATGATAGTACTTTAACACTTTAAAGCCTTTCTGTATCACTACTGGCATAAACAAATTATAAAAGAAATTGTGCAAGAATAATAATGAAGAAATTAGCTCTTTGTTCCATTTTCTTAGAGTTCTTCTTCCAGCATGAAATCTGAAAGCTAAAATAAATACAGTTTTAAATGTCATATGTAAAACTGCTTAACTTTATGGCTGTTATCAGCTTAACTAATATCAGTAAAATGTTTTTTCATTGCAAGTGGACCATGCTGCAAAGCTGCTAATTTAGTTTGTTTCTTACATTTTTCTGGATCCAGGTGGGGCATGCTGATGCTTCATACTGTGTTTGAAGCATTTGTGGTGTGTTATGCTGAACAAGCATATTTTTATACCAATCACACTCTTGTCAGTAGGAATGCAGTTGAATTGAGCAGGCTATAGAAGTGGAATCCCCCCTAATTCTGGCTGAGTTTACTCTCTATATTCGATGAAAGAAGTAATCACTTTAATGTAGTGTGAAACTTCAACCTCAAAAAGGAAAGTACACGAAATGTCATTGTAATTGCACCACATTGTGTTAATCAGAGCATCGTGCTGCCTTTGCAGATGTGCTTTGATACATATTCTTAATTCTTTAAAGGAGAGTTAAAATTTTAGTGTTGCAAAAATGCTTGTCATCTTTTGTATGCAATTTGGAATAAATTTCTTACTTAGACCTCTGAAGAGCACCAATAAAAAGAATTTGGAATGGTAAAACGTCTAGATAAACATGTAAGCGGTTCAGAAATGACCACATACTAAGTATAAAAATAGTTTTTCTATAAAGTGTCTGCCTGTATTGTTGACACTTTGTGTGCAAATTATTGTGTAATTCACATTTACACACTCATTTAATGACAAGGATAAGTTATTCTCTTTACCCGTTTTGTTTTTTTTTTAAACCCTGAAATTTTCTGTGTAATTCTTGATATAATTTAAGTTACATGCTGGTTGTCACAAAGGCAGGCTTTTCTTCCCATGTAGCAGAGCTTCTTCCCTGCCTTGTGCTGTAGCTTCTTCCTTTTCTTCCTATTGCTGCTCTCTCAGCCTTGGGGCTATGCCAACATTCCTTACCATGGCTCTGCCCTGGAATCCTCCCTGATTCTGACACAGTCATTCACACTTAAGTGCAGCTGGTACCACAGATCCTCACAGAGGGGAAACATAGTCTTCCAAGTGGAATAAGACTTCAACTGCACTGAGCAGGATTTGTTAACCACCTTTTGAATGATCCATTTTGATCAGCTGCCTGGATCTGCAAACTAACTTACAAATTGTTCAGAAGAAGCACCCATCCTGGTGTACAAGTCCTTGTCTAACTATCACTATCCTTTTCTGTTCTCACAGTAGGTTCAGATGATTTGGAAAGATTTTCCTGTAGTGGAACAAATGGTGGTAGTATTTCTGAGAATGATAGACGTTTTTTTCTCTTGTAAAGGAATTCCAGCCATGACTAATACCTACCCATGGGGTTCCAAATGATAGTTTACAAAAAATGTATGATTTCTTACTGTCCAGTGCTTTAAAGATGGCCATATATTTGCATTTTCCAGATCATACAATACAAATGAGAGGGATAGTGAATGTCTTGATTACTTTGAGTCTATCTAAAGTCTGCCACGCTTTGCAGGAAAAATTCTTATTTATTGAAAAAAACCAGACCAAAACGAAATGCAGAAAAAAAGAAACCCAAAAAACACCAGCACAAGGAGTGTGATTTCTTAAATATTTTTATTAAATGAGAAAATTTAGGTGCATTTATGCAATGTACATTCCAATTGATAAATATATGTGCAAGATTGTTGCTCTAGGCATGTCAAAAAAATGAAGATTCAGACTTAATTTCTTTCTCAGAAAACTACATGATGAACCGTCCCATAACAGTGATGTTCTCCTTTGAAAGGACTTAAAGAAATGAATTTGACCTGCTGAAAAACAATTGCTCTCTTTTTTTAGTGTGTGTGTGTGTGTGATCTCATTCAGTGTTTTAAATTATCATTGCAGGTTTTGAGCAAAATAATACATCTAAAGGAAGAACTACTGTAAAATTCTCAGGGAAAAATGAGAAAAACCGATTTCCCAGAGCTGCTACATCACGAACAGAAAGAATATGGCCAGGTGGTGTCATTCCATATGTAATAGGTGGAAATTTCACTGGTAAGCTTTGTGCTTTGGGTAAAAAGAGGAAAGATAATGTTTTTTAATTGCCTTTTTTTTCTTTTAATTTTAAAAGTGAAGTCATGCTATGGAAGTCAGTAGAAGGGCTTCTGTTGGAACAGGCCTGAAGTACATCTGTTTTGAAAATATTAGTCATACTTAATTGTTTTCAAAGGCAAGCTACATAATAAAAGATGGATAAGAACATTTTAGTGAGGGAAAACTCTATTTCTTCACTTAATATTTCTTTTTGAACATTTGTTTCCATGAGCCTAAGTAATGGAATGCCAAGGAATCTATTTTTTTTAATGATGTATATTTAGCACAAAAATATCTCCAATTTAACTGGTCCGACATATATTCTTCTAAACTGATTTCACTCAACAAACTGACTTCAATGTGTTTAGGCAATCTTCAGGGTTTTTTTCAGATGGGCACACACAGACATTGCATACAACAAGAAGAAAGACTGGTTACCCTATATGTAGAATTAGCAGAAAACAAAATTGATCAATATCAACGTGACTGTAAGAGATAATTTAAAACAAAAATGGAGCAAGAAAAGCAAAGAGATAAGGGAAAATATATGAAATAACATTTATTTTGCATGATAATACTGGGAACCAAAAGAAACATGCAAATGCTCACACATTGGGTGTATATGGAGAAATCAGAGTCATTTCTTTTAAACTGACAGCTACAGTAGCGATTTCAGTTTGGGTATTTACATAGTACTGTACCAAATGTGACATTTGCTCTAGGATTACTGTCTTCTGAAATAATCGTAGTAAACTAAATGAAAAAAAAACCATATTAAAGATTTTGCCTTTTTCATGATGAAAGATAAATTCTAAAGATTAGAAAACACTGCCTAAAGATATAAGAAAAGGGCAAGTTGGATGGAATAACCTTTACTTTTTAGAATCTGATGTGATTTGAACTTGTTATTTTTACGAACTTTCAGGTTTTGTTGTCTCTAAGTGTTAAAAAGGTTAAATTTTTTTGTTTGTTTAATTATCCTATGTAACCTTCAAGGTGAGTGTATTTCTGCTAGCAAATTCTTGCCAAATAATACTCTTTGTGGATTTTCAGCTCAGAAGCAATACAGCTATGTTCTCACATGCTGCCCCTATGTCAATAAGCCCTGTCTTTTGTCATGCAATGAATTTACATTGCTCTGCTCTCTGAAATACTGTACACTGGCTAGCTTTGTGTTCTGTGCTGGGAGTTACCCTGGCTGCTTCTGCACCCAGGGGATAGTTCTGACCTTTTCTGGATGTATTTCTCATTTTTAAAGTAAAAATGAAGGTATGCTTAATGTTTTACCAAATTTTGAATTTCCCATTTTTGATGGATCATTTGTTTCTAAGAGATTTCAGTACAAAGAAGGGGAGACTGGTCCCCATTCACAACAGCCTTATTTTAATAAAATATTTTTATAGGTATGCCTGTTTACATGGCTTGGATGAAACTGGTCTCCAGACTTGAAGGCTATAGGATTATTTTTCAAATTTTTTTTTTCTTTCTACTAGATAGATAGCTATGATCTAGGGTTACTCAATTTTTTGTTCTTTTTATATCTGGGGTTTTTTTTCCCTCAATGTGGTTCACTTGACAGTTTCATCTGGGAAATTGCTTAGCAAATGTTACTCTGATGCAGGCAATAAACAACGCTGTATTTCTTCTGCTGTCTTTCTCTGGTGTAACACAGCTGTGATCATTATTGCAGGGTTTATATTTACTGGGGTGTGCCAGGCAGTGTTAGCCCCCTTGCAGGCACATAAGTTCTGGTGAACTGATGGCCTGAGTATCCCTTTAGCTGCAATCTTGCCATACATGGGACTGCTGGGACACACAGGGCTTCATGATTCACTGACTGCTGCCAGGACCATATTCCTTGTATTGATGGTAAGAAGGAAGCTGCAGTTAGGGAAAATCTCTGGTTTAATCTCCCACAATTGCTGTTCCAGGCACGCAGCGAGCCATGTTCAAGCAGGCCATGCGGCACTGGGAGAAGTACACGTGTGTCACGTTCATCGAGCGCAGCGACGAGGAGAGCTACATTGTGTTTACGTACAGACCCTGTGGGTGAGTGTGCACCTAGGGGAACACATACTTTCAACTTTTGCCTGTGTTTGTCAGCTTTTGGCTTAGAAGGGAATATATACTTCACAGGAAAATGAGTAGATAATTACGGCATTTAAATGATGAGCCCGTTCTGCCTGGCTTTAACGTTCATTGAAACTGTATGTGTGGTAAGTTTGTGAGGTTGCACCTCTTTTGTTTATTACTAGACAATTTATCTGCTATATATACACATAGATAGGAGACTTTTATTTTTGACTTTCTGTCATGCTTCCAATATTCATATGTGTTGTTCTAAAGGTATTTCAGGTTTATCATTTGTTTATTCTTAGCTTTCTCCATGTCACATATTTATTGCTTAAATATGTATGGACATCTATCCTATAACCCTTTTCCAGCTAAATTATTGTTTGTTGAAATTTTAGCTCTCATACTGCTGGAGACTCTCATCCTTGCCCAGACTTATTTAACAACCAAATTCTTGACCATTTTGCAAATTCTTTCTTCTAGGTCACCGATACATAAAAGTGAATAGAACAGATTTTATTACTCATGAGTGAAGCTTTACTTTAATCATCATGTTCCATCTTCAGATATTACTGCAAAAAAAATGCCTCAGTCAGCTATGTGTGTTATTTATTCCTCTCAGAATTCTTAATTTTATATAGTGCTCAGTGAACTTCCTGAGTGCGCCATGTCCATTTCCCAAGAAGACAGCACACTGCCTGTGGAAATTCTGTACTTCTGACAGTCATCTCCTGTTTGGGTTGCAGGCTCTGCAGTGAACAGCTCTCTGTCTTACTGTCTTCCTGATCACTGAGCCCTTTGCTTGTCTGCTTTTGAATCATAATAGGATAGAGTAGTAAAAAGAAGTTTTGGGACCTCCTTGCATTTTAGGAAGGATCCTGAATGTATTTAATTTATAGCCTCTAAAATTATATGTAGAATTGTCTGTTTAAAGCAACCATGATATTCTTCTTAAAGTATAGGACAACATAATAAAAGCTCCTCCTAGGCTGCTTTTGAAAGGCATACCCTTTGCCCCGAAATTCCCTGAGCTGCAGATCCTTGCAACAGGGGAGCTTATTCTTGGTTTCCTGCCATGTTCTTGTGCCACTGTAATTCTGCTGTTGAACCCTGTTAGAAACAGTGTCAAATGAAATGGATTTTGTTCTGAACCAACTTGGATATTATTTGAGTTAACACAACCTGTAAGATAGGATTCACCTGTAGAATAGGATTCAGTGTTACTGACACACAGCTAGAAGAAAAATGGGAAGCAAAGAATAATCGTGATGGTTCCCTTGCACTCGCAGAGGCAGAAAGCAATTTAAACAAAGAGTGAAAGATATAAGTGTTTTCAGACAGTTTAGAAAGAGATGTATGGGGACATTTGCCAAATATAAATTCTACAACTTCAAAATACCCAAAGCCAAATGACATAAAATCTCTCCTGCCAAAGAACTCTTCCTTAGGCTTTGTGAGATCAAATCACTTTGAGGGAAGTCTGGGTCATAACCAGCTTTAACAAGAAGATTGGACTACACTAAGTATCTACCTCCAAAGTCTATATTATTCTTTATCATTAATGTTGTTTTATTGAAGGGTACTTTGCAAAATACAAATAATTTACAAAGGCTGTAACAAATTTAAAATAAAAAAAAAAAAAGAAGAATGTGGCTATGAAAAGTCCATCATTGATGAAATAAAGCCTGGCCAAACAGAAGGGGCAGGTGAAAGGTTTTTCTAGGGGTCTTCAAATTGTTTCATGAAGATCCAGATAAATAAGAACATATACTCTCTGGGTGAGCAGGAACTGTGCACTACCCATCAGCATGCAGTGCTGACGCAGGATTTTCCACGGAAAGAGCCCAGACTAAAGTGACACCAAACCAACTGCAAACACTTTCTGCTACACGGCCAGTCACACTGAAATTAATCTTCAGCTCTTTCCCATGGCACCCTGCTGTGTTGGTTTGTTAGCACATTGTGTCAGTATTGTTTGTACTACCATGGCAGCTAACATTCACAGATGATGGAGACTTTATTGTACTTAGCACTGTTGAAATTAAAAACAAAATGATAAACCCTGCCCCAAAGAGCACACAGTCAAAACATAACACATTAAATGAAACAAAGTGGATAGTCATATATGTGGAAATTCAGGTGGCAGTATCTACAAAAGTCTCAGATGACAGCATTAGCACACTAGTAAGTGAAGTGTTACTGAGACTTTGTAAACAATGAGGATATTTTGGAGTGTAATGCATTACATCTTGAAACAGTTCATGGGAAGATCATACCAGAAGGGCAGTGATTAAAAAAGCATATTTGAAATATAGCAGCTGGTTATGAGATATGTGACTTTCTTAAAGTTGAGAGGTTACATAGCAGCAATGACTAAGAGATAAGTTTTGATTGTCATAGACCCATAAGACTGCAAGGGACCTCAGAAAGATGTCTAATGTATTCTTAAGACAGAAACAGCTATTCCTATATCGTTGCTGATATATGCCTATCTAACTTGGTTCTAAAAACCTGCAAAAAAGAATATTTCACCATCTTCTAGGAATTGTATTGCTTCAGCATTTTTAATATAAGAAATGTAGGAAATTGGGCCAGCATTTTCAGTCATAGCTAAAACAGATATTTCTTATTGCAATTACAGGACATTAACTTTTTTTTCCTTTTCATTGTGGCCATAGTAAAGAAATTGCTTTTACTTTTTGAAGTAATCTAGTCTATAATTTGAGACTGTTTTATGTCCCTCCTGAATTCTATATTCTTTTGCGCTAGAAAGCACCTAATTCATTTAATCTTTCCTGGTAAATAGGATTCTCTAGGCCTTTGATCCCACTTCTCTTTGAGATTCTTTTCAGCTAGTCCACATCTTTCTTGAAATCGATAGCCCCACAACTAGGGCATTTTTGTCCAGATGAGTTGTTACTTCTGCTGAGCCAGTGCAAGAGCTAATTCATCTATCTTGTAGCCTCTCCTTCCACTTAGGTACCTAGGCACGGTGCCCCCCTGTTTCTCAACACCTGTCTTTTTCAGCACATGGTTGGTTGGGATAAGATTCCAAATAAGAGACAGAGCTCTTTCCACAGCACAGGCACATCATTGGTTCCAGTCTTTACCAGGTTTTGCATATCTTAAGACATCAAGTAATTCTATATTTCCCTTTCCACATCTCTTGTAAAATCTCTTAAAGTTGCTATGAATTCCAGGTTTGTCATCATGGCATTTATTAGTGTTATCTCTGACTGCAAATTTAAAAAGAATCTTCTCTATCTTAATGTCATGTAATATTCCAACAAACTTTATATCCCCCTTGATATCAAACTTCTCTAATTTGCTTATGGACAATTGTCTGGAAAAATGTCAAAAGCTTTACAGCTGGAGTCCTCTTTCCCATCAGAATAATTTAGTCTGCTGTAGTCTTAAACTATGATTATTTGTCATCATGTCTAGTTTGTTTAACCTGATTTTGACAACAGTTAATTATCAAAATATGGTTTCATAATATAGCTGAATCACTAACTCAGTACATTGAAATTTTCTAATTAGTGATAGTCATTTATATCCATGAGCTGCAGATGTGAGAGTACTGGTTGTGATTCTTGATAGTAGAATCACAAACAATAGTTTTAAGATATTATTGTTTGTGATTTTACTATCAAGCAGTGTACACTGGCATAAATATCAATTACAGCAAGTATTTATGCATCTAATTGATTAAGACAAATACAACTCTAATCAGTAACAGTTTCAAAATAACCTTTACTCACTACTGCTTCTCTATCCTTATGTTTCTTCCTATAAAACTGGAAGTGCCCCAAGACTCAGTCGGTATACTTCTCTATGCAAAGCCAAAAAAGGGTCTGCAAATTGGGATGGCATCTAGTCACATGCTATTAATAAATATTACTGAGTACAAGATCAAACTTCTTTTTACTTAGTAAGACAAAATAGAAAGGAGCAATTATTCATATTGTGCTGGTAACTCAGCATGCCTTGTGGCAATTTTTGTTCACCATTTGAAGAGTTAAACAATTTTTATAACAAAATTCAGATGACTTATTGCAATCGCTACTGTATCCTCTTGTCTATGTATTTGGCAGATCTGTCTGAGATACAGGAAAATCAAATCTCTTTTATATGCTTACCCAAGTATTTTAGACTGAACAGATGAATATTTTAACCTTTTTTGAACTTGCTAGAAATTAAATAGGCATTGCAGGTAAGTTCTTAAAGGTGGTGAAACAGGTAAATTAATTGTCTGAGGTGCACCTTTGTAGCATACTTCAGCTAAAGAACGGGTTATAAAAGGTGCTCAGTCACTCTTAAAAATGAGGAGAAACCAGAATTGCACTAAATAATCCATGCACAGGGGAGGGCTGACTCATGCTCTCAGGTGTTGAATCACCCTGGCAGCTGGCACAGCTTCCTTGCTGGCTGTGGTGTGGCCTGCAGGAGGGCTGTGAGCAAGGCACAGGTTGCCATAGTCTATAGCACGGTGCAGTGACATAAACGGTGAGGGGTGGTTTGTGTAAATACACTGGGATAGACAGCTGTTAGCTGAGCAATGTTGGTTATAGTACGGGGGTGGGTGTCTCCCCTGAGCAGATAAAGAAGCAGTGGACACTTCTGCCATCACATGTCCTCTTAGGGCAGTGAATCAGAATATTTAGTAACCACATTTGTATCTTGATCCCTGGCAAAAACCAAATTCATTGAGCCAGGTCATAGCCAATATCTCCTTTCTACAGATGGAGTTATATCTGTGATTGAAAGAGGTGTTTTCACCACGAAAAAACACTCTGCTTTCTGAGTGAGATTTTGTTTGGGAGTTTTGTGAACCTCTTTTCATTGCTTTGTGTAACATGAAGGTGATGATACACAGTCCTAGTATGATTATGAAATTTTGTAGTTTTTCATCCACATCTTCGTACAGTCAGTGCCATGGCAAGCTGATGTCATGGCCTATGATGATTCCTATATTAATACATTTGCAAGAGTGCAGCTTTTTAAAAAAAGGGCAACACTGACCCTGCTCTTTCTCTCTTCCTTTGTATTAAGTTTTTTGACAGTGGTTGTGAAATAGTATTGCTTAAAAGAATGAGTATATTGTTCCAGTCATTTCACTTTCTCTTCATCATTTGTTTCTCATTGCTAACCATCATTGATCAGCTAGACTGATTAAATGGAATTAGAGATTCATAAATAGTTACTGTCTCTAAATGCTGTCTGGTGCAATAAAGATTAAAGAGATGAGCTTTAAAACCTGTTGGTTGATTCAATTTAAAGGGTGTGACAAGTGCTCATACAGAGCACAGAGAGCTTGGTCTTTTGCCAAACACGCCTGGGGTCAAACCCATAATATTGCAAATTAATTTACTTCATAGATTTTTAAATTTTAGTTTTCCTTATTGTTTCAGTGCATTAGTTGAAGTAAATTATTGTAGCTTAATTGGATGTATCTGGTGTGCTTGACAAGACATTCAACCTGGCAAATCCTAATGACCCTCTGCAAGTGTGAACTGCTGCTGTAATTTGAAGACCTGATGTTAATTCTAATTTTCCTTGGCATTTAAAGAAACACTCAATAAATTTCTTTATATTTTCTAGGGAGTACTTGAAAACTCTCAAGTAACCAGTGTAAGGGAACTCTCATCCTCTGGCTGCTTACTATTTAGGAGCAGGTTAGCATTAAAAAAATAATTCCCAATGTGTTGGGGTTTAGATGTAGTGTTAGACAACTTAGAGGTATAAATACTATGTAAAACATTGCAGTTAATTATTCTGGAATAAAAAAATCTTTGAAATCTTTCATGTGAGGTACCCTCAGTCTTCAAACTCATTTGAGAATGCTCAACTATTCTGTTTTATTACTGTAGGAGTAAAATGTCAAATTATTTTGTCAAACAGCTAAAAATCTATCTGATTTATGAAACACCACTGAAAGTTTTCAGACGTGATCCAAAACACCTCTGTTTTCAAGAAACAATCATTTTTTGATATTGTTAATTTTATTTGGTAAATTGACTAGTTAGGTATTTATTTTCTTATTTTAAAATTGTTTTAATAACTTAATGTTTTATAATGGTCTTTTGGTGTTTCTGCTATTAGCATGCAGTTGTTGCCTGACCCTTTCAAGACATGATGCATAACCTTAAAAAGTTAGACCCTCATTTGGTCCAAAAAGAGTAAGAAGGACAGGAAGAGAGACTGTAATTAAATTCTTGTTTTATTATTTTGCCCTTGTTATCAGGAGTGTCAATAAAAGCAAAACAGGAGTCATAACAGAAGGTACTATTTAAAATAATTTCTGATTCATTTTTTTCTTTTTATCTGTTCATCTCCAAAGTGTCACTATGAAATAACTATATTGAATATATAGAGAAATTTTTAGTCCACCAAATATGTCTTTTCTAGCTGAAGCATGTGATGTATAGGAAGACAATAAAATAGACATGTTAAGACTATTGAAAATGAGTTAAATTGTCTACAGCTTTGGGTCTCAATAACCTATTGATTTTTATTAAGCCATACATAATCATTAATGTTCTTTAGTTCTTCATTGCAATTTTTCTCTGTAGAGTTTCCACACAGAGGCAAACATGAAGACTCTGCAGAATTGTTGAAGCTGTTTTAAACAAAATGATTCTTTCTGCCTTTCCACAATTATATGTGCTTATCCTAACTTTATTGTCATCAATCTCTTGCACTGCCATCAAGTGTTGTATTAAGATCATAAAGATTTTCAACCACAAATTAAATTCTAGAATTTAAGCAAATGTGTTTAAATGTGTTGAGACTCCAAGGTGATTTTGCAGGATTAAAGGTGAATGGAAAATTAAATAGGTTAAAACTGGTTGCATGGTTGGGCCTGAAGGGTTGTACTAAATGGATTGGACTCAAGCTGTGACTGAAAGTGCAGTATCACAGAGGCTTATCCTGCAACCTGTCATATTTAACATTTTTATCAATGACCCACAAAGAGGTGATGGCTCGTGCTCTCATCAGAGCATTATTTATTTTTATTCTTTAGATGAAAACAAGCTCCTGTGTCATTCTATAGACTGACTGAATAGACTGTCACAACAGTGACAATTCTGTTGATCAAAGCTAACATATTTTAAGACCTTGAATAATTAAAAAAAAAGCCTTATTCATGTGTATTTTGAGTAATAAACTGTTCTTGTAGAAGATCTAGAGTTTGTGACACTGTCAAAATTACAGTGTGCATTATACTGAAGAATTTTTATATACTATTTTCTCAAGTTTTAACTGAATTTGCTATGTGGTTTATAGAGATATGTATGAAAACTTTCACCTATGTTTGTGTTTTAATTACAGGTGCTGTTCTTACGTGGGTCGAAGGGGAAATGGTCCTCAGGCTATATCTATTGGCAAGAACTGTGATAAATTTGGCATAGTTGTCCATGAGCTGGGTCATGTGATAGGTTTTTGGCATGAACATACACGACCAGACCGTGATGACCATGTCACCATCATTAGAGAAAACATTCAACCTGGTGAGATATTCTGATAAATATTTTGGAAAAAAAAATCATGTGTTTGTTTTTGGTGTTTCTTTCATCTGCTCAACTCCATTACAACTAAGTGCTAAATAGCTGAAATAGCATTTATTCCTGCTGTTCTTCTTATCTTGACTGGTCTCAAATTGATTTAAAAATAAAATACTGAAATCATAATGTAACATATTCCAAAGATCTGGCCAAGTAGCAAGCCATTACATAGAAGCTAGAAGGAGCAAAATAACAATCATGCTCAAAAAGTTTGAAAGAAGCCACTTCTCTTAAGGCTCTTTAAAAGTCCTATTTCTGTGCTTGAGTGGATAGCCTCTCTCTTGTAGGCTTTAATGAATGATAAGTAGAAATATGTCAGTAGCTTCTAGCTGTCCAAGAGGTTTAGACCTGAGAGGTAAGGTGAAGGACTTTGAATCTGTGACAAGGACAGGCACAGGTCCTGCAGTTTACACATTATTCACCTCTTTCCCTACCGAAGATGCAGCTTTAGTCAATGACCTTGGTGTTATTTAGATAAAGCATCTGAGGAACTTGGGAACTTTAAACTGTGACTGTCAGCTCTTTGGCACTCTAGCTGTTGTGCCCTTGCTCATGTTGGGTAGGTAAGATGGGAGGGAACTAGGCATGTTTCATTTGCAATGTTCATAAATAAGTATGGTCTTTGCAACACGCTGCTTTCGACTTACAGGAACTCTAGGCTCAAAAAGGGTGAAATCAGAAATTGTCCAATGATAGCTTGGAGTATTTGTCTGTTAATTTAGAAAACATTTTAAAATATATTTGAGATACAATGAATCTTTGCCACTTCATCTAGGACTTGGAAGGGGACTGGCAGCTGATGCACACTCCTTTAAGTCTCTAAGGTCCTAAAAGGGCATGCATGTTGGAGCCTTCTTTCTGGTCTCTCTGTATTACTGACTTGTGCAGATGCCATAAGAGCCCCTCCTCTTTTCTTTCACTATGATGAGAAAATCAGCTGGAGTGCTCTCCTCAGCTGTCTGCTTGTCCCTTCCAGGTGTCTCTGTGGTTTCTGACAGAAATTACTTATGGGGAGGCATGAGCTAAATGGGATCAGGAAGCCATGAGGCTGGGTTTTGTTACAGTATGCAACTTATGTTGGATAAAATGTCAATGTCACTGCAGGGGTTTTTTGCAAGACTCCAGTGGAAAAATGAACTGGAGTAAAGGGGTGCTTTGTATTGCTTATATACTGATTAGGTCAAAGAACTTATGGTATGGAATTATGAACTAAGTATAATTCTTTTTCTCCTGTTCTGCTCTTGTTAATTTGCAACAGCTGGAACTTGAAAATATGACTTTGTAGTGTCTGCATTACATGGAGTGTCAGGGATCAGCCTTTGCTGAGGCAAAGTCTCCAGTGTCCAGTGGTTTAGTGCTGGACTTAGTATGCATTTAGACACTTAGTTTCCAGTCTAATGAGTGAGAAGGGTTCTTCTGGAGTCTTTGTTGTCAAAATGCTTTATTTTTGAAATTAAGAATCAAACTAGAAATCAGTATGGACTGTACATGAAGCACATTGTGATGTGTGGGACCTCCATGTGTTAGTTGAATGAGACTAATCTTTCTAAACCCAAATATACAAATTTGGCGTGTGTTTCAGACATCTGCCCTCTCAGTTAAGAGGGCATAATAAAGTTGAACACTTTCTCCCAAATGGCAAAGATTTATGAATGTCAGTGAGTAATTGGGTTAGGATCTTTATTGGTTTTCTTTCCTTATTTGGTTTTTACCTTTACAGAAAAAGATATTAAAGAACCTATAATTATGAATTATTTGTAGGTCAGGAATATAACTTTTTGAAGATGGAACCTGGAGAAGTGAACTCCCTTGGGGAACCATATGACTTTGACAGCATTATGCACTATGCCAGGAACACCTTCTCAAGGTTGGAGTCTCAGGTTATACCTTTTGACTTTTAATTCTATTCCTGTCTGTGAATGCTAAGAACTATGCTTTCTGAAGTATTTTGAAATCCCTTAAAATGTCCCTTACAATAGAATATTCTTACAGCACTCAAAGCACAGCTTGTTTATTTTAAGTCAAAATAATTTAATTACATTTTAAAATGCATTTCTTTTCTGTTCAGTTTCAAAACAGCCCTTTGATCTTGCTTCAGTTCTTTAGATTTTCAGACAAGATAATCTGAAACAACCATTTATGATAGTCACTTTCTTTTTGTGTCTACAAAACCCTGAATTTAGAAAAATCAAATGAGTGAAATGGCTAGGAATGTTATGTGTAACACAATCTGTTCGTTAAAAGAGAAATATCCTTTGATGCAGAGAGTTACATAAGTATGGATTATGCAGGTAGAACACAGGTTTTTTGGACATCTACCACAAACCCACAGCCTTTGCTAAGAGCTGCAGTCAACCATTTATTACAGAGGATGCAGCCTCCTCTCTGTTGTTTGTACAGATTTTTACTGCCATCAAAACCTTATAATAAAGAGTTCTGCTTGCACTGTCCTGTTGCACACTGATCCCTTTTCAGCTCCTTAGTAACTGACTGGGGCTCTCTCTGAAAGGATGCAGGGTTGTGGGGAGCTGGACAATGAGCTGGTCCCACAGGTCAGCCCTACTCTGGAGAATAAGTGAAGAAGGAGGCTTTCACCCAGTCTCCTATTATGTTTCATACCAAGTTACAGTTCAGCTAATTATTCTCTAAAAATACCAGAGTAATGCAAAATTAAAAGAAACCTCCAAAAAAACCCATAAGTTTTTCAACCCATAAGTTTTGGGTTGAAAAGTTACGTGCTTGGATTGTTTTTTTTTAAATTTATTTTTCCAATTCATGCATTTTCAGGCAAAAATACGAGACAATCTGACACTTTGAAATAAACTGAAACCGACTAAAACCTCAACAGCCTTTGCAAATTTGTTTGGCTTCTTCTCTCAATATAAATTACATTATTAAAAAAATCCAACCAAAAGCTGTATTACTCAGCATATACATAATTCACCCCTGGAAGAGCATGGGAATGTGCCACATGAGGTAGCTATTAGTCACATTGCTTAATCCAGTTACACATACCATTACCTTAAGGAAGAGATTATAGGAACCCATATAAAATAATTGAACAAGACAGAACCCCCCCCAAGTCCTAGGGCAATGACAACATCAAGGTAATTTGATTTCTTGGCCCTGATCTCACCACTCTCCTAGCTGGCAAAAACTGACAGTGCCATGAGTAGGCATGCCCTGCCCCAAGGTACAAGGGGTTGTTACTTCATACTGTCTAAAAACAGCCAGCAAAACTCTGAGGTCAGGTATTGATTTGCACTAATTCATCTTGCAAGTGTGAGTCATGCACAGTGTGGCATATTGCCTGCTGTTTGTTAGACCTTGCTCACCCAGATAAGTAGTAGAAATCACAAAACATCATAAAGTTCTGCTCATACACAAGGCTTTTGTTCATGCTGTATTAAAACTTACAGTATGTTCCCTTATTAAAGTGCTAAGGCATTTAAGAGAGGATTGCTTTTGCAGTTTTTCAAAGTATTAAAAGCATTAGTTTCAGGTTGTACTGAAATTCAGTGGAAAATAGAATTATAAATCATAGATGCAAACACTTTCTAAAGAATAATATGCTTTAGTTCTAGAAACTGATTAATGCCATATGTAGTTTATTTCACTGTTTAGGGTAACATCCTGAGATGAATCTGTCTTAGCAAAATTTCTAATGATGCCTTAAAAAAATCTAACTGGATAAAGAGAGCAGTATGTAACTACAATACTCAAAAGGGTTCATTTATTATAGTTTGAAAACCAATATGTGTTTATTAATGGTATTCCTAAACTACAAAGATCCTTACTGTTCATTCATTTCTGGACCTATATTATGTCTGAAAGTGCTGGTTTTACTTTTCAATAAAAGCCCTATAGGTATACAAGAGACTATAAAAAAATTAAAGAGAAAGAGATCATAGAAACATATTCTTCTGTTAACTTCCATTTGAGGACTTTTGAGGGCTTTTAAATTCTGTAATGTGATAATAGAATGTGGTTTTGTACCTTACTCTTTTAAAATTTATTTGAGTATACCAAAATGTTTTAGATCATATTAAAAATCTGGGAAACTTAGAATGAACTGCACATTTGGAACAAGTGCACTTCTCTATGATGTCTTGTCATTTAAGGTTAATGTCTTGAAAATCACATATGGTAAGTTGATATATTTTATTGTGAAGCAAGTAAAGGCTGGCAAGTAAGCATATCGGTTTCAAAAGCGTCAGCAGCTAGAGTGAAGTTAGATATCTTATAACATTTGACAGAATCATGATTGGCAAATGTTTCTGACTTTACCTGCTCTTATATGTAAGTCAGACTTCAGGACTTCTCATGAAAACTTTGTTAGAAATCGGAAATTTGTGATTAAAAATTATGTGGTAGAGATTAATTTATGCATTTTTATGAAATTTTATGTATTTTTTTTCGATATAGCAATAGCATAATGGCAGTGTCTTTTACTTTTGTAGTCTTAATAGTGGTAAGAGATCTTCCTCTTGCCTAGCAGAAGCACAAAATTGCTATGTTAATTGATATGTACCGAGAGAAGATTATTTTTAGTAAATTTGCATAAAGTTTGCTGTGAGGAATTTTATGGCATGTTGTCTGTATTTAAAGTTCTCTATTTTACCCTCTTATTTACGTCAAATACAAAAACCAGATTTGAAAAACAGGTAGACATTCTTGGAACTCAGGCAGTTTAATGACAGAAACCTGATAGGGGTTTTTGGGGTCTATTTTTATTTTTATTTTTTTTAGGGGCATGTTTCTGGATACCATTCTCCCTTCCCGTGATGACAATGGTATACGACCTGCCATTGGCCAGCGTACCCGTCTAAGTAAAGGAGATATTGCACAGGCAAGAAAGCTGTATAGATGTCCAGGTATTGCACCACAAACAAACAAAAACCACATACTAGCAATTGTTTGATTTGTTGTTCAAGAGGAATGACAAATTTTTGAGTCAGCTGCTCAGTAGTCTTTTTCTGTGTTGGCAACTGACATAGGCTGCTCAGGAATTGAAACATAAAAGGATCTCATAGATAAGGTCACTGGAATGCAAAGCACCTAAGGACAGATAAACTGTATGAAACAACGTGACATTTCAATCTGCTTTTCTTAGCTGTTCAACAACTAGAAAAAAAAAGATGTTTAATATCACTTCTGATTTGCATACTGGCTGGAGTCCTTTATTTGAATTCAAGTTGGGTGAACAAGAAGCAAAATGAATTATTGCATTCAGCTGTGAACCCATGATATTTTTTTGAAAATTTGTCAATAAAAGAAGCCAGGACAACTAAATTGTAAACTTTTTTATGGATGAAATCATGTGATCTTTTTACAAATTTCTACAGTTTTAACAGATGCATTTATTATTTTAATATCTTCTGCCTATCTCTGTCATTCTGTAATTTAAACACATATTAATTTTTTATCTCAAAATAGTGTGGTAGAGTTGCTGTCTGTCTCAGAGACATCAGTGGCAAGCCTGGAGTAACCCTGAGCCAACCCTGGGGTTCATGTTGTTCCCTAGTGCTCTTTCTTCACTAAATGCTGCCAGAATGGTGTAAATCTCAAAGCAAAAGGTTTCAATTTCCTTGCTCTAGTGGCTGATACCACTGATAACCTTTGGTGTCAACCAAAGAAGTTCAGAAGTGCCATGTCAATCAGAATTTACCTGCAAGACCCTTGTGGGAGGCGACATCCCCGCTCTGAGCCATGTAGGCTTACACCCTTACTGTTCCTCATGGGAATTAATGAAATCCCAATAACTTGGATATGTTACCACTTTTAACCAACTGATCAATACAGAAGGACTAAAAAAGGGATCAGGATTAAAGTAATGGAGTTGCTTCAAATTTGTGCCAGCAGCAAAGCGATCTACTGAAGATCTGGGGATTCTGATGTGCATTTGATGTACACTGTGCAGCTGAAATACGCTTTTTCTCTGTGCTGTAAGTACACTGAATCACAGTCTTGCATGTACTGACAACACGCACAGAGCTTCTGGGCCTGCCTGAACAGAAACCACTTGAATACCTTTTTTTCAACAACTATTCCTTTGGGAACAATTTTTGCTCCTTCCTTTTGGTAGAAAAAATACTTTAATAATGACACTCTTGGCGGCATTATTTCTAATGAAAGTATACAGAGAGCAACAATTTCATAAACACAAAGAATACATATGTATTTTGATAAAAGACAAATTTTGGAGGAAAAAGTGGTCTATAAAAGTAAAACTGCTGTGCAAGTTGGTAGTATCTTATGATCATACTGACTTAAGAAAGAAAAAAGGAAAAAATTATAGACTAGTCTGTTTAGTGTGTATATAATACTCTAATATGCACTTTCAGTCAACTGCAAAAGATGCAATATAATTTTTGACCTAATGTTCAAAGAGTATTTCAGAGAAAATATCCTTTTCATATACATCATGAAAGCATGCACTGAGAGTTACAATTTCTTTCAATGTCATGAAGTCTTGTTGAAAGTTAGTTTCACAATATTGTAAAATCACTGTGTTTGTTCAGTAGTGGTGTGCACTTGAAAAGTACAATTTTTTTGCAGCACTGGTGCGCACAGGTCACATGGATAATAAAAATAAACAGTGGATGAAGGATCATTCTCCTTTCCCGGCACTTAGCTTTGCAAAATTTGGGATAAAACACATTAGCTTTCCAACCTTACTTAGATGAACCATGCCATAAAAGAAAGTGAGTTTTAAGAGAGAGAAAAAGGCAGAAGGTTTTTTTTACAAATGTTAAATAGCATATTATTTAAAATGCTATTTTTACAGTTAATATTTTTAATAGAAGCTGCATAGCCGAATAACCCAACCCAGACTGAAACATCCAATAAAGAAAATCTCTGAAAGTTGCACAGTACATTTCCTCTAATAAATTTTCCTGCAAATACAGAAACAGACAATTCAGACATAAAGTTTTGGTTTTATGTAAAGAATCATGTGATCATTACAGTATACAACAATAAAATCCCTGATACTGTGTTGGTTTTGGAGGTATGTTTTATTTCCTATTCCAGACAAAATATATTAATCATGATGCCTGCTTATAATAAAACTGCAGTGAATATTTCTGTCCTTAATAATATCTGCATTGTTTCATGCGTTCATTTGTGCTGCCTTAAAAGCAATACAATGAAAATACAGAAAACAATAACTTGATCAGTATTTTCCAGAGACTTACACTTCTATGATTAAAGATTTTATGGTATTGTGCATGTTTTTTTTGGAGTTCTAATTATTTCTGCAAACAGTTGCAGTCCAAGTCTTTTTCTGGTGCCCATGAACATGAAGTTAAACTCAGAGAACACCAGTTAAGCTGGAGAATACAGGTGATCCTCACAGCAGGGAGGCAGCTGATACTCAGGGTCATTATTCAGGGAGGGGCTTAATGACCAAGGAACAGTTTTGAGCCTGGTGAAGCCAGGAGTGAGATTTGATAACCTACCATTCAGCAGCAGGGTAAGCACCAGGTCTGTAAAATGTTGCAACAGCAATTTTGGTTTGTTTTTAACTTTTCCTTAGAATTTTTGTAAAAGGAAAATGCAATTGCTGATAAGGATCTGTTACATTTTAAAACCAAATGATATTGTTACATGATGGAATAATAAGGGAAAAGAAAGCAACTAAGTTGAAGTCCTTCCTCTGCCATTCTGATTTTGAATTTTGAGTGTCTTGGTATTTGAGCGTAAAAATTGAACTTTAAGGCTGGATGTATTATAGTGGTTTTCAGACAGTCTAATGGAGTGATAGAATGTGTTTTCTAGCTGCTAAAATTTCAACACAGGTCTGTCTTTATCATGTTATATAGAAATTGTAGTTAATGTTTATATGTAGTTTTACAGGATTGGAAGAATAAGAAAGGAAAATGATGGAGAAAGATACTCAAATGCCAAAAGAGAGAACAAAAAATAAATGGGTAGAGTGGGACTGCTTAATGAACAGGAAAGGAGTCTCAGACTGGTGGGAGAAATCTGTTTAGAGGAAGAGAAGGTAGATGGACAAAGTTCAGCAAATTTAAAAATTGCCTGGGTTGGTGACAGTGTGCGTAGAAAGGAGCAAATGAAGGCTGAAGCCTGTCTCTTTTCTGTGCTGTTCTCACTGTTCCTCAGGCTTAACTTGCAGCCATCCCTGTTAGATTGGAGAAGAATATTCACCTTCAGAGGTCAGCCTGTGTTCACTGCATAAGGAGGATTTGGGTTTTTAGATTAAGACAGTTTTCCTACAACTATAAAGGGGAACAAAGTCAATAGTAAGACAATGAGTTGTAGTAAACTGATTTAAGTTTTTGATTTAACAAGTACATGATCAGCAGTTAATATTTTTGGGGCTCCTTGGCAGCTTCATATTCCACATACCTATAGTTGTATAGACTTGTGTCTCAGCGTTAAAGAACTTAAAAAAACGGGTAAACTCAAATTAGCCACAAATGACAGTATGTATTTGCTAGTGCTATATACAAAGAAATGAGACTTTGTTCCCTAAGTGTCCTGGAGGATCTGGGCTTCATCATTTTCAGATGTCACAGTAATCCTTGATGGGACTTGACCGTGTGCCTGGGCCAGCCCAGAGAGGAGTTACACGCAGGCTGTGTAATTAAACCTTGCTGCCGAACACACTGGTGGGAATTGCTTTGTATAAGCATTTAATCCACCTGCTGCCTACACCCACTGCTAATCTTTACAAGGAGAAGCAAGAATAGTTTCCCTCTCCTAACTGTGGAAAGCCTCATTAGATGTCTAACCTTCTCAAGCTGTAAAACAGAGGAGAGTGGCTTTTATGGTTAGGGTATGTGTGTGGGGAAAGATAGAGTGGCATTTCTGCAAGTGCTCTATCCTTGTAAAATTGATATAAGGCACGACATTTGAAAGGGGGGAAAAATCATCAGAGAAAACCTTGGCAAATGCTAATGATTAACAAAGAAATAAAAATGTACAAATGCTTTATAAATCAGAGCTATATAAGATCGAAGTTGTAATTGATATCTTCTGACTTGAAATACACTAAAATAACTATGAAATTAAATTTAAATAAGTGGCCCTAACCACTCATTTTTCTTCCACATTTCTCTCCCAAAGTGGATTTCTTTACTAGTGGACCATTATACAGTAAAAAAAATTTATAATATTCTGTTTTATAAACCTAGTCATAAATACTGCTGTTGCTACAGTCCAAATACAAAAAAACCCTTTACATACTCTAGTATTAGAATTTTAACTGTTTCCCATTGCAGAGAAATGTGCTTTTCAACAAGAAATTCCCAAATAACACTCTGTCTACTGCAGCTTTGGAAGTCAGCCTGGAACTCAGATCCCATAGAAAATTAATTTAACTATTGATTGGTATAAGCTGTTCCTGTTATAGTTCCCTTGAGTAATCAAGAATTTAAAATTAAAAGATAAATATGGCAAAACACATAAAGCCCAAGTACATTTTATAAATTCTGATTGTGCTAATTCTTAGTAGAAGTTATCTACTTACAAGTTTTCTTACATTTCTGTTAGAGATATTTCTGAATATAATTTTAATTTGATAGAGAGCTCCCAGGAATTTAATATGGATACAAGATAAATTTTTATATTAAATAGCTTTATTCTAATTATAGAATATAGGAATTACCCTGGGGGAAAAAAAAAGGTCTCATGGCTCCTTCTGCAACTTAAAAGCCACTGTTTTAAGTCTATACACATCTTCTGTATATGGAGCATAGAATGTTCCTGTGTAGTCTTAAAGAAACCATGTATGGGGGAAAGAATAAGAGAGGGCTCTGAAAGAGGTGAGAGGAGTACTTGGATTCTTGTGGATGTCTCATCTTTGGGCTCTATTGTCCTCTGCTCCAACAATTTCACTGCTGGCTTTTTCTGAAGTGCTTCCCTATGCACTTTAAGCTATGGCACTGCTCACCAACTTTGGGGGAACCCAGTACAGGACTCTACAACTTAAGTAACTTTGCATTCATTGTTGTGTTAAAAATTACTTGTGGTTAATGACAGATACAGCTTTTTCACTGAAAAAGTTTTGTGCAGAAATGTCATTTGTTGTGGCTGCCTGCAATTCTTTAAAGATAAAACCACATTTTTTAAATGAAGGAAGAAAAATATTTTTTTTCTGTTTCATTCTTAAAGGACACAGCTTTAGCCATTACAATTCTTGAGGGCCACACCAATCTTTTCTTTCTGTCTTCATCACAATAACCATTTGGGTGTCAGAGAGCATATTTAATGCTTTGAATGTAACTTACACTACTACAGTGTAGTTGTCCAATCACATCTTAGGTGCATTTTGACAAGACAGCCTTTACACCTGGGTTGTCATAAATAATCCTTTCCTTTGTCCTCTTTTATTTAAAGATTTTCCAGAACATTTATAATTCATTGATATTTTGATGACACAATTGTTCATCTGCTGGCAATCGTAGCTCTTTAATTTAAAAACACTACAGATTTGATTACACTGCTAGTCATGGCATAATACCAAATTCATATTTTGTACCACACCTGCAAAAGCAGTGTGTGAAAAAATTTGATTAAGGTCAAAAAAGATGACTGACTAAGGTGAAACATCCTACCAAATTAAGTTTTAATGGTGGAGAATGGCAGGAATTTCAAATGTTAAATTTTATTGTGAAGATGATTTATTTACCAGCATCCACCAGCATCTAGTACTTTGACTGACAGGTGAGAGAAGGGTGCTAAAAGCTTCAATAATAAAGAATGTAAAAGCCTTTGGTATTTTAGGACTTTGCTTTGATTTTATTACTCATGTCTCTACAAATCACTCTTGCAAGAGACTTTGTCGAATATAGGATTTAGTTTTCTTTACCAGCATAAATGGGTGAGTCTAGGTCATCAGTCTCGTGGGTAAAGTACTAAATTAGATGAAACCACTGACAAAATTTCATGGTGGTGCAAGTCATGCTGTGCTTGCATTTGTTTTAGTTCTTAAAGGATGTCTAACATTTTTTTACCAAAAGAGTTCTTTGTATAGTGTTGCAGTTGACTGACACCAATGATATTTTTAAGACTGCCATAATTTTGGTTATGTCAACAGACAACACACAAATGAAATAGTTCATGGGATAAAAGCATCCCGCATAAAATGGAGTGAATGTCAGACTGGCTTAAAATTATGGCTTTGAATAAATTGTAAACTAACTAGTTTATTTTCCATTTAGCACCTGCAGTGAGTTAAATGTATTCTGAGTAGATATTGGAAAAATGCATTTTTCTCCTTTAGGTACATTAAATTTTACATTTTTACTGTAATTTGTTTCTTTCAGCCTGTGGAGAAACTCTGCAGGAATCTATGGGCAACTTTTCTTCTCCTGGATTTCCAAATGGTTATCCTTCCTACACACACTGCATATGGAGAATCTCTGTGACCCCAGGAGAGAAGGTATTTTAGTGTTTCTTTAGCTAGATATAGACACTATTTTCAAAGTAGAATGTTGTGGTTATTTAGCTTTTTGTTTAAGTTTAAAAGATACATAATAATTGAAAATAATGGCATGGCATAAAAAAATGAGATCATAGACTATGTACTACTGACTTGACTTTGATCTGTGGCATTAGAACCACATCATCTATTCAATGGGTGTCCCTGTGAAATGAAGGCATGATTTCAATCTGTTGTACATTTGCACCATGAACTCCCTTTAGAACTGGCTGCCAGTTCAGTTTATGGTTTGGTGTAAAAGTAGAAGAGATGATTCAGGCTTCTGGATGGTCCATTTTCCAGCATGGGCTTGGGCAGGCTGACTGAGCTATATGGGGCTGATAGCTGGGCTTAACTAAGGAAGTTCTCAGTGTGTTAAATACAGTGTTTCTAAATTGAAACAGTAATAACATGAGTAAAGAAAGTGTCATTGTAGGTGTTCCCTGGTATTGGTTCTAGTGCACATAGTTTTACTTTCTGAGGATAAATTTAATGGGAAAAAGAGTGGGGAAAAAAAATGCTGAGAGCAGCCTGGAGAGAGAAGTGGCATCTTAGTGAAAGCAAAACCTGTCCTTCTTGTGTGCACTTTCAAAATGTGCTAGCTAAATCTAATTTTAAATCATTGGCTCAAATATCAGGCTGCTTCAAAACAAATAAGGATAGAGGGAGTGATACAAAGCTTTAGCTGAGACAAAATATGCAGAAAAAAGGATGTAAGTTTCCTTACATGATGCAGAAGCTGATATCAAGCAGTCAAATACTAAAGACTAAAATATAGAATCTAAAGACTGAAACATAGAATATAGCAGACTCAGTACTGGCAAGTCCAAGTAGGAAGACCCAGCACATGCTCCCAGATATTTCAGTCATTTTTCTCAGTGGTCTCCCACTACATATGTAGCGGACATTGTTTTCTCCTGGTTGTATTACTTTGTTCCATGTTGCTCTCAGGTCAGGGTCCTGGTAGACCCCAAGAATACATACTCTTGATGTTGTAATAGATCCTGAGGAGCTAAAAGGGCATTTGCTACTGTAAGGAATGAAAGTAAAGTCATCTGGAGAGTGTTTTCCCTCCTCTGGGGGAGAACCAGACACAGGAGGACAACTAAACACTCTGCTGGATGAAAAGGGTGGCTCAGCAGGTTGTCAGAGAAAAAAAAGAAGATGAGATGAATAAGAAAATATTTGTGCAAAGGATGAAAATTATTCCAGATAGTAAATTTATGTCCCCACTACTGGTGTTGCATTTTAGACATTGCTATGGTAGCAACAAAAATGGCTTGGGGTTTTTTCCCACTCCTCCATTCAAAAAATAATAAAAAAAGTGTTCATCTACAGTTATTTGCTTTTGAAAAAAAATTAATGTGAAAGTTAATGTACATGTTTAAGTATTCAAAGCATACTCCAACTTTGTGTAAGCCTATCTATGGGCACCAGTAATTGTAATACATTTGTGATACAATAAAAAAAAAAGATCTTGACTTTTTAACCACCACTGAAGGTGTATTATACTGCAAAAAATCTTAATAGAGGAAAACCCCTGTGTTGAGGTCAGCATGTGAGAGGACAGGCTCCTTTCCTAACGTATGTGCTGACCAAATGGGAAAAAGACTAAGCAGGATCTTCTAGTTGAAATTTTACATGACAGGTCATGTCCATAGGGCACTGTTACTTCCAGATCTCTAATCTCCATATAGTTCAGCAAGAACAAAGTAAATACGTCTGTGCTAGTGTCAAAAAGTCTGTTTTGTCCATGCTATTCCCGTAGGAAACTGGCTGTTTTGAGATAATGAATCCTATTTACAGCCATGAGGTTTAAATCTTAGGGAATGCATACATCATGTTACCTTGGACATGCGTTATATTTGATCCAAATTTTTCTCTGTAAATGCTAATAATACATTCATATAATGAGGGGAAAATAAAAATATATTCAAATTTTTTGTTTCTTTGCTGCTTTGACCCTGATAAATCTCAGGAATATTGTGTGGAGATTAGAGCATGTATAAGTGTATCATGTCATATTCTGAAAGGACAGTGAGCACTTTAGTCACCTAAAAATAAACTGAAAAGGCACTGCCTAGTTCTTTTCTATTTATTTATTGAGACTTAACATTCTGCTGTATGGGCATAGTTTGGAGGACTTCTATCCATGCTTCTTTCTGCAAGTAAGGACTCTTCTGCTCTTTGATGCCCTGAAATTTAATGAAGGCTGGGACTGCAGTGGCATGCTCTGGCTGTAGTATTCCCTTTATTTGCAAGGCATGATAAATTGCCAGGCCAACCTAAAATATGTGAGTTTCTGTTAGTAAAACAAGGCAGCTCATTCACTTTTTACTTTTGAGACTTAAGACTACTTGGTAAACAGCTGTATTCAGAATATCTATACACAGAAAAGTCCCGGAGGGAGGATGGTGTTATTGATGTTGTATGCCCTCAGCCAGGGTGAGTGCTTCCTTCTGGTGTGTAGAAATTTTATTGGCATAGGGAGAGTTGCAACTGTGCCAGTGTTTTATTGGAATATGCCTTTTCTGAATTGGTTACACTACTTTTCAATTTTCCTTAATGTTTTATATGAAATACAAAATAGGACAGAAAAATCCTTGATTGATATGTGTAAAAAATGCCACCTGCAGAAACCTTGGTTCAAACTACTGCTATTTATTGTATGTTTTGTGCTTTCTTATCTCAGGTAGCAGGGAGTATGATATATTCTATTGGAAGCTGCAGTAGCACAATCGAATCTGCTGTGTAATCAATAATTCTTTAATTGTGCTGACAAATACCCATTGATTGATTTTCCTGGGAAGCCTCTCAGCCATCCTGTCCCCTTGAACAAGCTCTGCCTTGTCTGTAGCTCTATTAAATACATTGCAGAATAGTAAATCAAAATCTTAAATGTATTTAAACTTGATTGGTTCATGACCAGAAATCGTGCTGTGACAGATTGGGAGTTCTGCCTATGTACAGCTAATGAATTCTGGTCTGTGTTAGGAAATTGCTGTATCATCAAATACCTTGGCATGTCAGAGTGAGAAAAGGCTGTGAAGGTTATTTCATGTAGTTTCAAAAGCAGAGGCCATTGAGGAGGCTCATTAAATTTTAACCACTTCCATTTAGATAGCAGCACTTTGAGACATTGACATTATCACACCTAAGTGAAACCATCCATTTCCCAGCTCCATCCTGGCAATGAAGGTTTGGGAAAAAGGTGAATTTCCAAGCAAAGGCCAGAGAAATCTCACGTTCTAGCTGTGTCGTGGAAAAAGGAAAACTTGTCTCTAGACTGGTGAGAGACCTCCAGGCTCGAAGGAGCTGAAGTGATGAAGGAGGTGTAGGTTGTGGCTTCTGCAGCTTGCTTCCAACAGAGCCAGCTGGGTTAGTTTAAGCAGCTGTCTGAATCTCATCAGGGCAAAGGAAAAGGGCTGTGAACCCCTCTGACTGCACAGATGGGAAGTGGGGTAAAGTTGGCATGAGTGGAAAAGGATAAGACTCATGAAGGCAGCAGGCTTTTCAAACAGTATGGCAAAATATAAACAGAGATACCTGCTTATGTTTTGAGAAAAAAAGAAGGAAGGAGTTTAGAAGGAACCTGAACTACAAAGTGGATGATTTGAGGAGAACAAAAGTTTTGTAGTTGGTGTGGCCTCTTTATTTGAATGAAAAGTTGAAGGAGAAAAATTCTGCCAAGGAAAGAGAATTGCTGTGTGAATGAGAGAATGAGCTCTCTCCCACCCTCTGAAGTAAATTCAAATAGCATTTGGAAATGTAATAAAAAAACTGAAGCAGAGTAAAGCATATGACTGTATTGTTAGCCACATCTCCATATTTCTCAGCCTAAGTAGGTAGTTTTGGAATTCTGGTGATATTTGGGCATTTATTTCCTCAGTACATCTTCCAGAAGAACTGCCTGAATAGTAAAGGCAAAATATCCTGTGGGTTAGATATCCATGAAAGGGTGCACGAAACCCAGAAGTGAGATGGACCTAAACCATCTTATCTGACTGTCTGGGTTCATTGTTCCAGTTATGGTGTTATAATTTTTTCCTTGCATCGGACTAAGGGCAAATTCCTCTCCTTTCGACTGACACTCACAGCTGCTCCACAGGCTGCCATGGAGATGGATTTTTGCGTGTGAGGTATTTGCTACTGTGCAGCAATTCATGTTTGTTTTGTAATGGAAGGTTTCAGCTGTGAGTTCCTAGGATCAAAGCTAAAATAATACCAATTCCATGTTCAAATGTGAATAGAGAAGAATTTCAATTATTTTGAAATATTTTTTTATGTATACTGAGGAACTGATTCTGAAGAAGATGATTTTTTTTTCCAAGTACAACTAAATCAAATAAAAAGGTATCAATTGGAAATTATTTTATAATATAAAATTTGAGTAACTTTTAAACTGCTTGTTTGGATTTGTCCCTGTAATTGCAGGACATGATGCTAAGACTATCCCAGTCAGGGCTTAAATTGTAGCTATTGTATCAACACGTGATCAGGAAGAATCCTATTCCTGCATAAAAAGTGTAAGTTTATGGCAGTTTAGGATTAGTATTTATAAAATAGGGAAAATGTAATTTGATATAAGGGTAGTACTCATAGTAAGTATTGAAAATATTCCTGTTTACAGATGTGCTCAGTAAAATTTGGAGTCCAAGTTAAAAGTTTCAGAAATGCACAGAACTCATATTTCTGTATAAAATCTTTATTATTGTTTCATTAAGAATCATTAAGGGACTGTACACCATTTTTTATTAGTGACCTTGCTTTCAGAATTACTGTCCACCATTGTCAACATTCATGTGTCTGAAAGTGAAATGTATTGTCAAAAGAGTAGTAGAAGGGAACACAAACCAAAATAAAAAACTATTAAAAAAAAATTATTATTTGGAGCTGATTATAGTCAGTGCTGATCAGAGTCAAAGTGTAATGGAAGAAGAAATGGCAGTAGAATTATCAAGTAGCATACTTAAAATTATATTAGCAAAGTATTATTAACATTCTCAACTTTTTATTTCTCAATGAAAATCTTCCTATGAGCAATTAAATGTGAGTATTTTGTCTCAAATGTGCTCAAATATATAAGATTAAATAAAATTTTCATGTTCCCAAGAAACTTTTACTTACTCAGAGAAATAATTGAGGAGCGGTTAATTAAATGTCTAAATAGTTGGAATCTCATTACAGGTGACCACTCTGGCTTCAGATCTGCAGAATGTTGTGATTGTTTTTCTCTTATTGATCACACTTGATTTATTTACGCCTTCTCATCTGTTTGCAGATAGTTTTAAACTTTACCACCATGGACCTTTACAAGAGCAGTCTCTGTTGGTACGACTATATTGAAGTAAGAGATGGCTACTGGAGAAAATCCTCTCTGCTTGGTATGCAACTGTTAAATGCTGCACCATCCACTGTACCACACTCGTCGGGCTCAGTGGACTTGGTGTTGAACCCACAACAAAATTCTTGGGTTTTAGCTGTCTAGAATGTATCTAAACTTGGGTATTGGAAAGAAACCCCTCTAAATGGCCTTGATTTCAAACCTCAAGCCTTCCTTTCACTGCAGCTAACCATTATTCAGCTGTATGTGTTAAAAGATGCTAACTAAAAAATGTGCAACTTTTTGCTTTGCTTATGGGTATTGAACTATGAAGCTGCCATAGTTTTGTTCAGAGAAGTAGGGAAGTAGTTTACAGGCAAACCTGTAGAGCACTTGAGAGGAAATCCATCGGTTGTGGGATGAGCACATGCATCTGCTGTAGAGTTGTTCTTACAATCTCTGTGCCTGTACCTTTAATATTACGAGTAGATTCCTTCTATTTATTCTTTATGTATAGTTTGCTCTTGCAGAGAAAAGACATGCAAAGCCATAAGGAATTAAGTTTGACTTGCAATTGATATGTAAAACTGCAGTCATTCTATTTTAATTCAGAAGGTTGGTGAGGAGACTTTGCCTCCCATAATGCTAGTGCCCAGATACAGAGGACAGCTTTTTAACAGGAATGTCTATTTTCTTGGCCTTGAACAGAAAACAAAGAAGAAACAATTATGACCAGACAGTAATCATGTTTTTCTCCTGTTCCCTAACACCTAGAAAAACATAAATTTTAGCTATATAGGTAGAATTTAAGAGGGTACTGTAGAATAGGTTACTTATATTTTAGTTTTTAAATCTCTTTGGCTCTTAAGCACAATGAGCTGTGTTACTGTGACCTACATTGTATTACTTTCCCCAGATTAGTACTCACTTTCCCCTTCCAAAATGTGTGTGTTTGTATGCATAGAAACAATCTCTAACAAAATTTTTTTTCATTAATTCCCCCAAGGTTTTACACAGACTTGTGAGCCTGACTGCAATAAAAAGTTCTGAAAGCTTTATAATAAAATCTTTGTGTATTAGGTCCTGATCTGCAGAAACACATGTGCTTAACCATAAGCGTATGAATAGTTCCACTGAGTTGGTTCTGCTACTTCTGCTTATAATGTTAAACACTTGTATAAATGTTTGCAGCATTTGGCTTCAGAGGCGGCAGAAAATGCAGTTACTGGTTGCATGTTTTTAGGCAGGTTTTGTGGTGACAAACTGCCAGAAGTCCTCGCATCCTCTGACAGCAGGATGTGGATCGAGTTCCGCAGCAGCAGCAATTGGGTTGGGAAAGGTTTTGCAGCAGTTTATGAAGGTAAGCCTCATTATAGCATTAAAAACTAATTGATTATGGAAGAAAAATATTGACCAGATACCTTTGGATAGTAATAGTTCCCTGCCAAGTCTAACATATGAAACTAGTAATTTATCACTAAGAGACAGTAGGTACTAAATTACTGTACAGGGCATTTTGAAGCTCCTCTTGTGATCGCATTTCAGCTAAACTCTTTTTCAGAGAAATCACTGATAATAATCATAAACTTTTTTACCAGTCTTTAATTAACTAAATATGCATGTTCTTGAGCTTAGTGTCTGCAAAAGTTTCTGTGTGTATTTCCTGTTTATCCTTCAGAAAAATCTGTCTTATATTTTCTATATACTCTGGGAATAGTTAATAAAGGTACTCATGCATACTGGGTATATTTGCAAGTCAACATTCACCTATTTAAAATAGAGCCTGTACTTTTCATGAAAATATTTTTTATTTATATTAGCTGTTTCTTCAAACTGAGTGCAAGCTTGAAGTGCTAAGCCTTAGGTTAAAATGCATAGATCATTATAAAATATGAGATTTTGCTTTCTTTTGTCTTTTTCCAAAGGTTAGTAAATATTAATGAAGTATTAGGTATATTTCAAGGGTGAACCAAAATGTAATTATTTTGACCTTTTAAATATATTCTGTAAAATATATAGATTCAGATTATCCATTATTACAAGAACTTCCTTAACACTGTAGACATATTTTGAGCTATTAGAAATGCTAAATTATAATTGCTAACTGAAATACATACAATGGTTTAAATTGATTGTGTTTTGAATAATTTATCCTTGGTAGATTTAAGTATTTTCCAGAAAAACTTTATTATTGGTTTTAAAAGTGGGAGCATATAATGTCAGTTTTGGCATGGGGAAATTACAGAAAATGTCATTATTGACAGTAAAAATGTTATGCTTTTATCAGCTATTTGTGGAGGTGAAATCCACAAAAATGAAGGCCAGATCCAGTCTCCCAATTATCCTGATGACTACAGACCAATGAAGGAATGTGTGTGGAAAATAACAGTGTCAGAAAACTACAATGTAGGATTAACCTTTCAAGCATTTGAGGTAAAGCCTTTTAACTAATCTCAGACAAGCATCTAGTGGCTAAGTGACAGTGAAATTTAGGGGAATATGTATTAAACTCGTGAATGAATTTAAGAATTCTCTATGAAAAATAACTCCAGAATCAATGAAATCTTTTCTTCTACAGAAATTTTCAAGATTAAAGGTTTTTATGTTATATTTGAACGAAAGTGTTTAAATTACTGAAAATAGTCACAGTGTACCAAATACAAAATCCAGTTCAGCAAGGCTGCTTCAATATTCTGTTAAATAACCAGGACTTTTTATCTTTACTAAATCTTATTGTTAAAAAGGAATGTGTGGCTGCAGAAAAAAACACTGTGTTTTTTGGCTTCTGTTTTGAAAATGGAAAGACCTTAAAATGAGTATTCAGATCACAGACCTGTTGTAATGAAGACCTATATTTAGTGAGACAAGAAAAACGTTGTAGTGAGTCATACTTGTATGTCTTTAGTGTATATCACTCTGAGTATAAGGTTGCTGAACGGTTGTAAACAATTGCATAAAAAAGAAAGAGTAATATTTCATACATCTGTTTTATTCCTACACAACACACTGGCTTGAACTTTGTAGATAAATTTAGCAGCATACTTTGAGTTAATTTGTTTCATTTGAATATGTTTCAACAGTAAGGATAAGGAGAGAATCTTTAAAAATCTAAACTTTTTGCCATTATGTTGTACATAGATATAAATACAGGTATGGTAAATATAGCTAAAATGTCCAATCTGACATTTTAGTCTGGCAGGCAGACTTCAGGGTTATTGCACATTTTCGCTGTGACTGATAGAAAGATTTGAATGTGAGACAATAAGGGTTTGGCACTTTATCAGCAATTATGAATGTAAAAAAATTTTAATAATTTCATAGATGCTGCTTAATTTTACCTTTTTTTTTTTTTTTAATACTGAATTAATGTCAGTTCTAGTGCAGACAAGATCAGCCTCTCTGGCTCAGGGGGTTTTCCAAATGCACTTCAGAGTCTGCATGATCTGGCTCAAGATTACTTACCATAATATGTTAGTCTATTTATTTAAGCGCTGTTGAAAACGAACAATATTTTGCGTATTTTTATATCATTTACTGACTAGATATGGAGATTTTCTAGTCTGCCATTGGTGCTCAGCATTTTTTTATTGTGATGACAAGGGAAATGGCCCTAGGCCTCTGCAAAAGAGACTTGCTGCAATATTTGATCTGCACGCAGTTCTCAGCGATGGTCTGCGTGTGCAATGCATTATCGCTTGGACTGACCTCAGTCAGTATCACCGCTGGGGGAATCAAACTTACAGCTCTCCTTATCTTTCAGGAACTTTTTCTAATCACCAAGTTATGGACTATTCACAAGTGTGAAGATGGCATGCTTATGCCTCACCATACCAGAAATAACTAGAAGTAAAGGACAAGCAAGCAACAGAACATTTCAGTAGACAAGTGATTAATGCCATGGGAAGAAATGTCCAGTTTTTCCTCCAGATTGTTTAGTATTATGGCACTCTCTAGAGGTGAAACATGTGGACTAACACTTCATAAGAAGAAAAAGGAAATTGAGCAGAAATATAGTCAGGGGACGGTCTCAAGTTGGGGCTTATTCTTTGTGTGTTTCGAAAGGAAAAAATTAAAAATTTCCAACAGTAGAGACTAGAAATTTTTTCCAGGGAGAGTCTGAGCTGTAATTCCAGAGTGGCAAGATGCCCTTCAGCACTAAATGAGGTGCCCCAGACAGGCACAAGACTGTTACACCTATCTTTGTGGCATCTCTTACTGGCTCATCAACCAGTCTCCCTGCTGAGGACTGGAGTTGCTTTGGAAGCTGCTCTGGAGTGCCTTGCCTGGACAGTCACCATTGGGTCTGATTTCCATTGCTGCTCCCAGTGCTTGAATGTAGGTGTTCTGGTTTTTGATCCTGAGTCCCACTCTGGACTCAATCCTTGGTGCCCTGCCCAGTAAAACAGAGTTGTTTAAAAATCACAGTTCTTGGTGCCAGCTGAGATAGAAAAAAGTAAATGTCAGGCCAGAGAGTTATTGCAGTGTGTTTATGAGAAAATTACTTCTCTGTCCTTCGAAAGGTACAGTTAAGTAAGAGGAATTCTCATTATCCCTATGTAATACTAGAAAAAGTAACTGTGTAAATAACCTTCATTCTGAAATGAAAGCACTAGGGAAACAGAGAATTTCAAACTGTATCAATGAGTCATCTTGTTTTGCCTGCTGTAGGCAACACATTTTCCACTGAGTGCAGGATTACACTTTCTTATTTGGCTGCTATAATTTCCAGTGTCTGTGTAACAGTAGAGATTTTGGGACTAGTAACTCCATATTTTTTATTGTTATAGTCACCTTTATAAAATTGTTCTTTGAAAATTAGCAGGGTTTTCTTGTTAATTCTTTTTTTTTTTTTTAATTAAGAACTTTTTTTGGCACAGAGTCTCACCAGATAACATGATCCAGAAGGTTTGTAGAGCAGATTCGTATTAATCTTCCTTATTTGAGTGATCTTGTAAAACTCTGTGCAGATAGTGATGATTTAAATTATTTTTAAATAAATTAGGGAATAAAGTTTATCTGATCTTCTAAATTCACTAGGCATATATGCCACCTTTTGTGACTGAAGTCTACAAACTGAGGCAGATATGTTTACCTGTATTGCAGTTTGACTTTATGAACAAAAAAATTAACAATGACAAAAAGTAGTGTAAAGATTTTTACTGCAAAAAATTGCTCCCAGTTTTGCTCTTCACATCCTTTCTCTGTTTGTTCAGTTGTGGTTGGCTTTGTTGTTGTTTATCTAAAAACCACACAGAAGGGTTTTTTTTGAGAATAGTTGTTGAGAATGTCTCTGTATTACCATTTCTTTGGGAGATCCCATAGTGTTTTCCTGCTCTTATGTTCCTGTTTTAGTAATTTTTCTGTCGTTTTCTCAACTTAGCCCTCTGATGACATTCAAATTCAGGGTTTCCTCCAAGGCCTTCAGGATGTGGGGTTATCTTTCAGTTTCCTATAGGAAATGCATTTCTCTGTAAAAACACTTTAGTTATGGGTTTTCTCTTTTAATTTGCTAACATTTTGCATATTTCTCCTCATCAATATGCAATAGCAAACTTGTGAAATTTTAATGCTCCAGTAAACAAGATTTATGGGATCAGTCCAGTTAAAACCAATCTCACCAGGGGTCCTTTCATTAACTGGAGACTTTCTTCAAGGAAAAAGTAGGAAGTAGGAAGACTAAGACAGACAGAAAATATAGGAGGAAATAGGAGGAATAAGAGACAATTGAAAGTGTAATAGATCTTTGTATGGTAGTGTTCGCAGGTGATAGTACCATATAATCTTAAAACCTAAGCTGTGGATAAAACCCCCACATTTAATATTTTTTTCATTGATTACGAAGTACCGGTTCTCTCTCAAAACCACAATACTTATCTATTAGGTTATTATATAGGTGTAACACTTTAATCACTTAATATAGTAATATTGATAACAGTGGCATCACTCTCACTACTAAAATTAAATTAATATTAAACTAAAATTAAAATAATATAGTAGAATGGCCAAATATCAAATAGGATTTTTTTTGAAACTCAATAGCGTCTTGCAAGTTGGTTGATTTTTATAGTCTTAGGATCTTTAGAAACTTACTCCTATACAAAATGTATTTTTAGCTGTTCTATTCTGCCCAAAATAAAGTGATCCTCAGAAAAGGAACTACTAATTCACCTCAATGGAAATTTGGCACACATAACTCAGAACTATACTGAGCTAGTGGATAATCATAATTTCCATATTGCCCGTAAAACATGGAAATATGGAAAAAACTGATGTTAATTAAAAGTCTTGAGTTATGAAATGACCACAGATGTGGAGAAAATTCACAATTCCTTCATTGATATTAGTGGGCTTTGGACCAGTTCACTTCTTTATTTTTACTGAGATAACAAGGCAGACTTTGTTTCAAGTTGGAGTATGATGTCATGAATTTATTATTTATATTAATGAAAATTTGGAGTGGGTATTGTCAAAAACTTACCAGTGCTCATGTAGACACATTCCTGACTGCATTATTTGCAACCATGCAATTGCCATTAAAATCAGCAACAAGTGGTAGCATCCCAAACCTTCCTGGCTTTTCTCACTCATTCCCAAGCTCTGTCCCAAAGCAATTCCTGAGCAAACATCTAGGAAATTACAGTAAGTGGCAATATGGTTTGTGACATAGAATTGAGTGGGAGAAGATTATGCATGGGAATGCTTGAAGAATTGGAAAGTTGGAAAGAAGACAGAGAAATGTTGTATGGAAGTGCCTTATTTTGATGCCTCTAAAATGACATGAAATCAAGCAGTTCCTTCCCCCAATTTTCCCTCTTACATAAGAAATCCTAATGTGCTAAATGAAAGCTCCCAAGTCTGTGGTGATTCCTGAGCTTCATGCTGGTCATGATGTACAATCAGAGCAGAGAATCAGTGGATACTTCTACTTACTGGGAAGCCAAGGTGCAACAAAGACTCTCTCTGGAGTTCAAATGTGGATTTTTTTTTTTTCTGGGCTTAGTTTGGTTTTGACTTCTATATTGTTTTAAAAGAACTTGGATGTGCTGAATTAAATTTAGGCTTTCTCCATCCCTTTTACTTGACTGTGATCCTGTCACCCTCCCCATCCTCTCCATCCCTAAACTTGCCTCTCTCAATTCATCTGGTTTGTTGAACAAGAGCATTCTTAGGATAATTGTTTTTGAATGCTTGGATCTAGTTAATTCTTTTATAAATGAGATTGAGTGATGTGAAGTATTCCAGTAGTAAAATGACCCAGCTCAAGAGGATTTTTAATTCTGTTGAGAAAGATACTCTCTCAATAAAGACAAGCATTGTAAATTATCTAGCTTCTGGACAAGGTCATATTTGGGCTGCTACTGCTTTCCTCTCTGGTGCAATTCCCATTCTGACTGACTCTGCAAATACTATTATGTAAAGTGCACAAAGCTTGCTACTCAAGTAGACATGTCCAGACACATATTAGTCTGTGTTGAATGTCATCTAGCAGAAAGTTTAAATATAAAGGGAAATTTTTAGCTGTTCTGGTTTCAGTAGGTTTCTCCATTAGTACAATGAAGAGTCATTCATTGACCCAGAAAATCAAAAGACGACACCTGAAATTGGGAATCATGCAACTAAAACTAGACACAACAGCCACAGAAAAATGATGAGCTCCTTTTTGTCCTGCTTTGTTACTGCTTAAGATCTGATCATTTTAGATGTGTTTGGATCTAATTCTTCAGACGCATGAAATTCTTTATGCACCACAATTTTTTACCTTTATCCTGCAACATCAGTGAACAGTGACAAATGCAAAATTTTACTCTGTTAGGAGGATAAAGAGATCATATTGATCAAAATTGAGCTTTTAATATTGCTAAACCAGTGAATATTTCTGACCTGTTTAGCTGTTGAGCCATTAATCTTCTTTACTTGAGTGTACATGAGCAAAGAGGACTTTACTTGAGGTCAGAGTAGAACTTTGAGGAAAGCTTAGAGGTGAGCATGTCTTTTTTAGTTACTTTTTTCCCAGTTAAGCTACTGTGTCCCTAGTAACATTTCAATAATTTTTTCTTGTAGAAAACAACTATAGTTAAAATCTGTTCAATCATGCTTGTTCATCTTCCTGCTGCCTGAAGCCTAAACAGAGACCTTAACATTGATTTTGAAAAAAATCCAATTCTGTTTAATATATGACCAATATTTGATATTTATGGTCAGGTAGGTCACTTTGAAAATTATGTTTTACAGATTGAAAGACATGACAACTGTGCATATGACTACTTGGAAATCCGAGATGGAACAAATGAGAACAGTCCTTTAATTGGTCACTTTTGTGGCTATGACAAGCCAGAAGACATTAGATCTACCTCTAACACTCTCTGGATGAAGTTTGTTTCTGATGGAACTGTTAACAAAGCAGGATTTGCAGCTAACTTTTTTAAAGGTAAATGTTAAAGAATATTTTGGATGCTGTGAACAGCTTATCACTTCTTGGGCTAGAAGAATTATAAAAGAATGTTAAACATATTTCTCAATCTTTGTTTACTAATAGACTGTACTATCTCTAGCATATTTTTTCCCTGGGCATAAAATTTATTCAAAACAAACAACAGAGGCTTTTGAATCTCCTAGTAAAATGTGTCCAAATAATAAAGGAACACATTCAGCACAACCTTCTACTGTCTTCAGGTTAAATTAATTAACTTAGCTTTGAAACATATCTGATTTTGTAAAAAAGTGGCGCTTTTTTACATTGTATTATCAAATATAAACAGGTTAATTGCAAATGGATTTTTTTTCCTGCTAAAGTTTTTTATTTTCTTTGTCTAAATCTTGTCATTTTTTTTTCTAATCCATTTTCTGGGTTAGTCTGCTTCATCAATTTATTACTCTCTGTAAGCAGGAAAAAACACAACAAAAAACAGATGAAAAATCATATTGAGCAATAACCTCATAGTCTACCTTCAGTTTTGGGTCGTTTTTGGGGAGAGGAGGGTGTCAACTGCAGGTATGCCTGAAGTATTTGATGAATGGAAAATTTGTAATTTGCACACTGTACTGCTGGTGGCACAGTTAAAGCTACTGGCAGTGGTGTGGCCATGGTGACACCTGAAATACAGGTCATACCTCTAGGAGAACTTTTTACTCTTTTGAAAAGACACAAACCACAGCTTTTCTAATCCTAGCTGATAGTTTTCATTGTAGACAATTATAACTTTGAAGGCTGTATAGGCACGAGAGTAGGAACTCTGACTTTTCCTGAGAAATTACTTGTCCTGGTGTAAGGAAACAATATTCCAGCATCTGAGGAATATTTTAGCCATGAATCTCATGGGTATATTTCAGAGCTGGTAGACAGAATACACAATTCCTTTCCCTCCCCCAGCCCTGATTCATCTTGTTCCTTTTAATATCAGTAGAATAAAAACCTGGGATTTGAGGATTCTGTTAATCTGTTTTTGAGTATGAGTGCAGCATAATGCACAGATTGATTCTGTGGGAGATAAAGTGCCCTTCAAGTGACCCTACTGTGGATTTTCAATCTTTCCTTCAATACTTTGTACAATCTTTAGATTATGACTGCCTGAATTACTGTATGCTGCACACAAAGGGCTTATAAATTATTTCTGCAGCTGTCAGTAGATATTGTTTAAAAAAACCCAAAACAAACAACAAACCAAGCACCTACACCCCACAAAGGACAAATTTTTAGTTTTGCCATTGCGGGTCTCCTTAGCATTTGAAAATCCTCTAGCCAGCAACCACAGTGTGCTATGTAGTGCATCTTATAATGGCATGCATACAGCTTTCTGGGTTAATATTGATCCAGCAGTTACAGCTGGGGAAGGTAATTATTTAACACTTTTTTGTATTCTTCCCTGTCTTGGTAGAGGAAGATGAATGTGCCAAACCTGACAATGGGGGCTGTGAGCAGCGCTGTGTAAATACCCTGGGCAGTTACCAGTGCGCCTGTGATCCTGGCTACGAACTTGGTCCTGACAAAAAGAGCTGTGAAGGTACAGTGTGTACTGCCTTATGGGCTCTTAAAGCTCTGAGAGTGCCATTGCCTGAATGAAGTGCTACACATTTCTTAGAATGTCTGTCCAAGCAGCATGAGATCTGTGGAACCCAACCCAGAAAACCAGGGATCTCTTTTTAGCAGCAGTGCCAGAGCCATGTTCGTCCTTTGTCTGTCAGCAATTTAATTTTGTAGATTTTGCTGTTAGCCAATCAAGAATGGTGCAAAGTAGGAGTTCATACCACTTATTACATTATTAATACTCACTAAAGTAAAATCTCTCACCATGCTCAAGGAGACACAAGTACCAGCAGAGTCATGTGCCACTTTCTCAGAATCAGAGTATTTAGCGATCCCTCTGACCACCTCTGACTGGGGTGTGCTGGGGAAGCTGGAAGGTCTGGAAGAGCTAGATCCTTTATTTCAGCTCAAAGCTCAGAGGAATCCTCCCCACTCCTAGTCACATTGGGGACTTTTCTTACTTTGCAAGGTGAGCAAAGTGTGTTCAAATAATCATTTGGAGGGAAAAAAAAAAAAAAAAGAGATAAGTGGAAGTCTGTGTAAACATAGGATTGAACTGAGATAAGATTTTGCATTCTATGCATATTTTATATCAAAGGAAAGACACATAAGGTCTTGATCATTATGCAGCAATTTTTGTTTGAGTTTTACTCATAGACATCAATAAATCAAGGGATAGCACAAATTTATTCTTAGCTCATCTGTTTGACCAGCGAATGGATTTTGAAAATTGGAGTACTTGAAGTCCTGGTTTTCTTCTGATGCAATTCACTGGCCTCTCTTTTTTCCAGTTTCTTGGTTTTAATTCATTATTTGTCACAATCTGGGGTAGTTTTGACTAGTTTCTTTGCAATTCTTGTTATTTTGCTTTTGGATCTGTGGGGTTGGTTTTGGGTTATTTTTTTGTTGTATGTTTGTATGAGGTGGTGACAGTCCTAGATTAAAGGCATGTTAGATTGTGCTCTCATCAAGCTTATTGGGGTTTTTTGGTTGATTTTCCTCCCTCCCCCACCTTTAATAAAGAGAAATTTTGAAAAATAATTTATTTGGATAGCTGCGTATTAGGCAGACAATAAGAAAATCAGTTTAATCTAAGCGGGGCCATGAAGACAGAGGTTTGATCTCTGGGCTTTTGATCATCATCCCAAATTTATGCAAGGAATTCAGTTTAGTCTACTTGCTGACTTGAGTCAGAATATTAGAGAAGATTACCAGTCTTTCAGAATACTCTTCCCTCTGCCTCTGAGAAATAGAAAAGAGCACCCAAACAGTAAAGCAGCTCTGTCAAAAGAAGTCACTCTAAGCATTGCAGTGTGGTGTAGAGCAAAAACCCTGAGCTATCCCTAAAAGTGTGTATGTGTTTGTTCCATGTGTGGTGGCACTCACTATATGTAGATAGTATTTGGGACTGCTGAATCAAAATTATTGTGTAGTCACTGTGAACTTTACATCCTCGTTATAGTTTGGGCCTTTGGGGGGTGAGCTAGCTGTGTTAATTCACACATGAGTAGAAACCCCTCAGTCAGAAACTTTGCTCTACACTTCACTGCAGTGTTGATGTGCACAAAAATTTGTTTCATGGTCTTCTAATCCTAGTCTCCACCAATGGCAGTGCATTAAAAAGCATCTTTTTCCACTAGTTCCACATTTCCCGCCCTTGCCTCAAGGATCAATAGAACAATGTTCAAAAGCAGAAATTGAAATCTGGCAGTAGTTGCTCTGACCCAGACTGGACCATTTGAGGGGACAGTTTGTGTCATCTGGGTGCAGTTTCTAAACATATGTCTGGTCTTTTTTGATGCACTGAGGTGTGACCCAGGGTCTTAGGGCACCCATTCCCATCAGATTACTTTTACATGTGCACCAAGAAATGTGCTGCGTGAAAAACTAGGGACTGGGAGGAGCGCTGGTGTGTGTCGGAGTTGACAAAATGAGCCTTGATATAGTAAATGGTGAGTTCTCCCAGCTGTGTTAGATGGAGTAGATGCAGTGTGTGAGATCATCAGCAAGACTGGAATGGCCAGTTTTTAAAGCATTCGGTGTTATGGAGTGCAGCTGAGTAGAGCTCCCCGCTTCAGCTCTTTGGAAAGAGATGTGTGGATGATTTCCAGTGCTGTCACAGTGCTGTAATGGCATCAATGTAGCAGAGTGTGATCGAGAGCTTCTCTAAATCCCATTACTTTCCTTTTAAAAAAAATCTACACAGATGGAAAAGATTAACGAGTTTATCCTTTGCAAGTTGAACTGCATTCAAGAGCAAAGTAGACTACTTCTCTGTTTTATGGAGGCGATTATTTGGCATATATTTGGAAATAATAGGCATTTTCTCTTTTAATTGAACATCCATACTTCAGCAAAAGTAATTGTGACTGAAGTGTATGTGTCTGCTCTTCCAAAGAAGTGACCCTATCTAGTAGGTTATGGGAGGCATATACAGCCATATGAGCTGAGACAGGTAGGGCTGATTCTGCATCAATAATCAAGGAGAGAAGCACATCTTCTGTCAGAAGAGGGGTGGTCAAGGTCTTGGGGAGGGCAGTGAGGTCAGAGGACTTGCATGGGAAAGGCTGTGGAGAGAATAACCAGAGTCTCTGGAGGGAGGGGAAAAGAATGAATATGATAACGCCTTGTGTAGTCCTGAAACTTATCTCTGCCCACAAACCTGCAAGCTGTTCAAGATAGGGGCTGTCTCTTTCTCTTTGTTTGCACCAAACATGATAAAGTAAGATTCTGATTATTCTGTCTGGGCATTGCAAATATAAGTAATGAGAGGACTGATTCTTCTCAGTGTGCTTCTGTTTAGAGTAAAACACAGTGTCAGTCAAGAAGCTATGTTCTCTTTTAATTTTACAGCTGCTTGCGGTGGACTCCTGACAAAGCTGAATGGGACAATAACCACACCAGGGTGGCCAAAAGAGTATCCTCCAAACAAAAACTGTGTGTGGCAGGTGGTTGCCCCAACGCAATACCGAATTTCAATGAAGTTTGAGTTTTTTGAGTTAGAAGGGAATGAAGTAAGTAACCACGAACAAAGAGCTGCGCAGTCTGTTACATGCTAAACAGTTTCACAAGCATTCAAAAATAGGTATTGTCTTAGAAAACCCTTGCTGACCTTTCCTATGCTGACAGTAAGCATGGATATTCCTGTTTTCATTTTGGGGCTGTTTCTGGATTCTTTCAAAACAAACATGGAAAGAATATCTCTCTTTTACATATCATCTAAATGTATATGTATTACAAGAAATTTTAAAAAGTGTTCTCTGCTGAGTCTCAGCTGACTTTTTTATCAACAAAATAAAACAGAGCAAATGGGGCTGAAACATATTGGAAAGAATTCAAGGGAAGAAAATCTGGAGAAACCAAATCATCTTTACAGACTGACTACAAAGAATACACATAAGCTGTGGTTAGTGATTGAGTGAGAGAGCATTTAAATCACTTACAAGTATCTCACTGGGGGAGTATTTTGAAACGAGCAGTACCAAAAATAAGGCTCAACAGAATAGCAGCAGTTTTTGAGCTGGGCAGCCCCCAGAGGCATTCAGGATCCTCTGTCCAGGTAGGAGGAGGGACAGGGCAAAGCCCTCCATGTACTAAAGGATGCTCCTTACAGCTTTCAACAAAGTGGTGGGGGTTGCAGTGCTTTTTGGATGAGAAGCAGTAAAATATGGGCTTCAACGTCCTTTTCAGCCTTTGTTCTGCTTCGTAGGCACTTCTCTGTCCTATTATTGAATTCCCTCACTACACTCCAGCCATAACATGCTGTAACCACTGAGTTTATATGCATATTATGCATCAAGAACACAAATCCCAGGATGTTATTTCTGACTAAATAAATTTATAGCAATCTATTTGGTATAAAGATGGCCCACCTTCTGGGCAGAGGTTTTGAAGGGACAAAAGCTGGAGTTTAATTTATAACTAAGAACCAAAACAGCCATGACTTCTCCAAAATACCTCAATATTATTTGCAGGGGCAGAAATGTGAGTTTTATTTCCCCCCATAATTTTTTGGAGTGGGTTCTAAAGTCCATGAAATTCCAGTTTTCAGTGATATATATGTTACACTCATGTCCTGTAATCATTATTACTAGAACTGCAAGAGATGTAATAAAAACTTAAAAGTTCCAAAGAACTGAAATTTAATTACCATTTGAACACGTCATAAAAACCTTTCCTTGTACTTTCCTGGTATGTGAGCAAGATTTGCAAGGAAAACACCTGGTGTGTATGAAGTTAAATCACTTTTCTAGGGTCATAAAAGATGTGTAACATAAGCAGATAGAAAAATCCTAAATGTCTTTCAACATTCAGAACTGGAGTTTGATCATCTTATGTGCTATTAAATCTTGGCTTTATATTGTTAAATAGTAGTACTAAGGATGGATGCTTGTGAAAATCAGAAGAAACATAATATCTGGAAAATTCTAATCTATTGTCTGAGTGTAGACATAAAATGTATACATTTATCAAGTACTCTATTTTTTAAAAAAATTTGTTATAGGAGTTTCATTTAAGACCCAGTTTAATATGTCTTTTACACTACTAAAATTTAATATTTTACATTCACATTTTGCAGTTTAACCTGTAAACTTTTTTCAATGCAGTGTAGTATAGAGGAAGCTAGGCCTATCTGAAATTACATTTCATTTCTGATCTAAAGATATGGAACCATAAAAACTCACCAGTCTTATATTGCTGAAATTGGTGGGATTTATCAATGTAGTAAGCTATATTTGAAAATCACATGCGTTATTATAAATACATCTTCCAATTGATATAGATCAGCATGTGGCAGGAACTCAAGTTTTATGAATCTTTGTGTTCTTTATACTGTACAGAAGGAGTTTCAGCTGAATAAGTCACTTTCCTACTCTGCAACATATGAAAATTCTTACAGTAACAATAAAAGTTTAATCTACATCTTCAATGTATTATATTAAAGCCAACTGGAAATTGACAATTTTTCCTAGAGAGAGAACAACAAAGGCCAAAACATCCTTTTCTATTGTTCCCTTCCAGCTCCCTTGACACTTCTTATTTGACTAGGAATTGCAGTTTTTCAAAGACAACTTGGATTTAATGTACAATATAAGCTCTGTATGAATCCTCCTGGCCAATATTTTCTCTTAAGCTATTAATTGCAGACAACTGGGGCATTTTTGATTAAATGATTGATAGTTGAACCTAAGAAGCTTAGAAGTTTTGGGGTGGATGGCTTTAAATTGACCAAAGGATTATGCATTGAAGATATTATCATAAGAAGTAGGCCTTGAATAAAGCTTTTTTATTACATTATTTTACTTTATTTTTAACCTTTTGATGAAAACGGTATGCATCCTGTTTCCAAATTATAACTATGCTACTGTTGATGAAAGTTTTATGGTTTTAATAGTGGAAAGTTATTTATTTGGAAATAAATTAATTTATTTTAAATACATTATGATAAAAAAATTACCTTATAAGTTTCTAGGTGAAAATTTAATGAAAAAAAAAATCTTTGCAATGCATGCATTGGAAGGTTTGTAGGTTTGAGATATGTGGTTTATAGCATGCAGATAGGTACTATTTTTTAGGATAAATGTTTCTAAATTTTGATTTACTGTCAAAGGAGTGTTTGCTTCTCAAATTAAGTGGAAATGCTTCTAAGCATCTTGAAATTTAGATATTAAACACCAGTCAGCATCATATAAAAATATGTTTGAACATAATTCATTGTATAGCTATGTGTTAGTTAGTGGCTTTAAAATATTCTTACCTAAAATCAAGAAATGTTTTCAAGAATTTACAAATGCTTTCAGAGTCAGGAGAAAGTGAAAAAGGATATTGTTCATGTATTACTAAGCAGCAATATAAATACCAGTTAGAGTTCTGGCATTTGTAAACAGCTTCATGTTTTTATTTTGGTTAGGCAAATTTTTTTCTTTCTTTCTCCTCTCAGGTTTGCAAGTACGATTACGTGGAGATTCGCAGTGGCCTTTCTTCTGATTCCAAACTCCACGGTAAATTCTGCGGTACGGAAGTGCCTGAAGTTATCACCTCTCAGTACAACAACATGCGAATTGAGTTTCGATCTGACAACACTGTCTCAAAAAAAGGCTTCAAGGCACACTTCTTCTCAGGTATAGAAAAGTACCCATGTATACCTGTGAGTGCCTGGATGGCCACTGACTAAGTGGAGTGTCCACAATTGTCATATGAAAATGGGTGGCTTATTTGCTTATGGTTTTCCTGCTAGCTTTGAATTAGTTTTATTTATATAAACATAAACTACTCTCCTGTCTTAAAATACTGTTCTGACTTGTAATGTCTGTAGCAAATATATGAAACATATCTATATATAGTTAAATAACAGCAGAAGCAAGTAAACTTTGTGAGATAGAGGATGAAAGAAAATATATTGCATTTCTATATTTTTATTAGATTTCTTTTATCCTAAATTTTGTTACTATTTTTTTCAAATCCCAGTTGTAATGTGATATGAATTGCACACTGTGTAGGCTCATATTTTTTCTACTCAGGTCTCTTAATATATTCCATTTGTTGGGAAATTACCACTTTGTGGTGCAACATTTGTTTAATATTATGGGTACTTCTGTGCCAAACTTAGCACTTCTTAATGTTTTGCAGAAGAACAGGGCTTAAGATCTTGATCTTACAAAAAAGCTGTGTCTTTTTATTTATGAGTGTAATTTTACTGAGGGAGATCAGAGCAGTGGAAGTTTATATCATATGAGGACATAGACTGTTGAATAAAGTTACATGAGTGAAGCTTAAGGTGTGAGGGAATATTTGCTCAACAGTGGCCTCTGCAAATACCCATTGAGAGGGGGACATAGAAATCTGGCTCTGGCAGGAGACCACTCAGTGTTAGTAACAAAGTTTGCTTTGTGTTTTTCCTGCAAGTTTACACACACACATAGGGATAGGTATCTCATCTTGTGTAAAACAAAACAAAACACCAGTCCCCATCTGCCCACCTCCCTAAACCAGATGTCTAACAGAAGAATTTGGGAGTTTAATTGTGCCCCAGATGTTTTTGATAGTGGTTAGAAATCTAAATCTGGAGAATCCTGATTACCCTTAGCATGTAGTAGAGTATACTACCATTATGAGCATTTGCTTGCTAAAATATTTTATCAAAACTGAAATGAAATGGTATTTCATTGGTTACTGTTAATAACTAAAAATTATGACTAATAAGAATCTGTATAATATATAAGTGGTGAGGTTTGGGAAGTGAAAAAATATTTACTGAGGTAAACAGTTTAGACGTTGAATATTTTTTTATTTTGACTATTTTGATATTTTTATTAAGCAACTATGAAAGATGAGAAAAGGTATTTAATCTCATACAAGACGTTAACAAACATTTTGCCTTCTCTAAGTATATATATTTTTTTCTGGTCATAGTCTTCCAAAAATCCATCTTTATATATAGTAAACCTTTTTATTTTTAAATTTATGATTTACATTAGCAAGAAGCATTCAAGATTTACTCATTATTTATAGCAAATGCATATGTGCACACAACAGAGCTTTCTCCTAGAAGCACACAACTAGTCATTTTATGTAGGTTTAGTTGTGCCAGCAGGAATTGTCACATACTTTGACTTTTTACAGGAATAAATATTGACATGTTCAAGTTCTAAAAACTGCAAATAAAGTTTGTTAAATCTTTTTAAGATCTTACAGATATTTCACTTAAGACTGGCAATGGTAGCATAGCAATTTGTGTAAGCTCTCTGGTTCAGAACTTGTGTTTTCTGGACATCCTGATCATTTATACATTTATAGACAGTTAAATTTTGGTTTTAAAGTAATAGTTGATATTCACATATGTATTTATTTATTTATTTTTCTTAAGTGTCTTTTTAAAATGAGTGGGTTCCACCAATGAGTGGGTTCCACTAATGTTGTATCTTGGGGAAAGACTAGACTATAGGTCATGGATTAGAAAACATCAGATTGTAATTGTTCAGAACTAATATTTCCCTTGTATATTTCAGTTCTGAATGAAGTGTTCTTATCTTTCCCTTACAAGGTAAACGGGAAAAAAGTTTCAATTATGTCATTGATGACATAATAAATTCTTTAGTCAGGGATAATTTTGAACTAGTTTTTTTTTTTTTAAATGAATAGAAATGTGTAATGTGTCCTGGATATAGTAGATATGTAATCCCTTTAAAAAAAAAAAGACAACTTTGATATAAATAGTCTTTGAATTTGTAAGTATATAAATTTACTGAATGCTTCATAATACATTTCTGCCAGCACTTAATATAAGTTCAAATATTTGAATATAATATGAGTATTTTATTTTTATTTTCTCAACTATCTTCCATTTGTTCTAATTTCTAGCAGATTCTATTCTTCTGTGTCATCTGGCTTTCCCTGTTTGACAGTGTTTTCTGATTAAAATAGATATTTTATAATGCTTGAGACAAATAAAATTTCTGAACTTAAAACATCAAAAAAGAAGATGTCATCTCCAAATAATCAATCAGACATCTTAGGACTGCCAGAAAACACTGATGCTTTCCTATGCCTGAAATCCCTATTCCTTATTATGGACATAGTATGCTGTTGATCTGTCAATGAAGAACAGGTTTGAGACTTCAAGTATTTTAACTTTTGGGAATTGATAACATAATTGTTCAGCTGATAAAGTGTTGGTTTTTTGCCTGTTTATATGTATATTAATGTTCAGAATACTACTAGAATGATATCTGGGTAGAAATACTTAGACACTTGATTGCATGCATTTAGCAATTTTAATAATTAAATCACAATAGAAGCATGTGTAAGCATTTAATCATAAAGACATAACAGAAAAAAAAAAGTAATGAATAAAACACATCTTGCACTCTATTCACCAGTAAAGGGCAAATATGCAATGCTCAGCAAGAGAGAAATGTGGATAAGTTAAATTAGTGTGAAGATTAGGAGCTGTAAAGTGTTCTTCAAGCACAGCCACAAAACTTCCCTTGTTTTCAGCAACTCTTTCAGTGGTGAATTCTGCACCACAGCTAGAGTTGAGAAAGGATGGCCCAGCTCCAGCTCAGACGACAGAAAGCAGTTTTTTGGTGGTTGAAACCTGCTGTGATAAACTGTGAAAGCAAACAGTGACATAGGGCAACAGATGACCTGCATTAGGAAGGTATTTATGTTGAAGGTATTTATGTTGATACAAGACAACATGTAATTATATTTTTGGTTATAAAATAGTGTTAACAGCCAGACAGGTGCTACTGAAAAGTGAGAAAAACTTTTTTTTCAGCAATCTGTAAAATTTACATTTGATGGGACTGTTCTGAAGAAAGCCCAATTAGGAGTCTCTGCAGGCGATCTAGCTGATCTACAGAGACTCTGTTGTATATTTATAATCAAGTTTTTTGGATAAAGAGAGGAAACTGGAGGGTCACTAAATATTATTTTTTTTAAAAAATTATTAAAACTTCTTGGATTCGGATAGGCTTCTAAACAAAAAACTTCTAGTAATCAGGTTTTTGTTCTTTTCCCTCTTTCTTCTGTCCTCCTCTGTCTCCTGCTTTTGTTATAAGACCAAGACCTAGGAGCAGGTCCTTGCAGAACTTAACACTCTGCTGGGCCTATAAGACTGGAGAAGTATTAAATAATGCCAAAAAGATAAATATAAATATTTGTAATATTGATATTATTTTTTTAAAACAAAAGCCCTTAAACTTTTTTTCTGTGATCTTTCTGAGAAGATAACCTAAGGATCCATCATAGTTTGTCATTAAACTGCTTTAATTTATCATAAGTTTCAGACTCACTTCAGTGTTTAAAATAAACATGATTCTTTGCATAATCATTTAAAATATTCATGGTTTTTGATGTAATGTAGAAATGAGGTGTGTTGAGGCATCTTTTCTTGGGTGGTGAATCTCTGAGCAGTTAAAAAGAGACAGCTAGAATGTTTCTAGCCTTGAACCCAAACTCACCTCTTGTACCATCCTGGTACATTTGTTTCCACAGACAAGAAAGCTGCCTGCAAAGAGAAAATTTTTGTTTTTGAATCTTGCAAGGACTTGATACAGGTCCCTTCAGGTCGAGTACGTATTATTCACAGACTGGTGGCCTCTGAGGGTCTCAGAGGTACGACCGTTTGTCCTCAGATTGATTCAATCTAATATTTTGTTGGGAATGGATCTTTCCCTCTTCTGAGTACTGAAATGAGAAAAGAAGGAAAGTATCCATTCAAAATTCAGGGGACTCATTCCCATCTGTCAGCATAACAAATGGCTTTGTTTTTACATGGCAAAACATTTGTTCTTGAAATTAATACAGACTAATTGTTTTTTTTTTTTCACAAATTTTTAAACTGGGCAATCAATTTGACAGAAAGTCTGTTCTCAATTATGAAGTGTGAGGAAGGCTTGTTCAACAGTTGCATCCTTGATTAACTGTGTACAAGTAATTATTGTAGTTCAAATGTGTTCCAAAATTTCTCCTTTTTACCTTCTGTCCATTATTCTATTTCTGAGGACATCCAACATGGGCCTATTTGCTTATGCACTGGTCTCTTAAGAGATTATTTTACAGAATATAAGCATATTTCATGTTAAAATACTTTTCAGTGTTTTCACAGAGTTTGGTGAATGATGAAAATGGACAGGGTTTTTATTTAGAATTTGTGCACCTAGTCCATACTTGAAAGCTTAATTTGAATGCATTTTGAGCTTGCCTTCCTTTTATTTCATTATTTTGGTGGAAAACTACAAGCTAATGCTTAGGAGGGAAATATTGAAGACTTTTGTTCATATTATTTCTAATTTCTGAATTGTTTATTACTGTTCTTCACTTGTAACGTGGAATTAATTTATGATAGTGCTTGCTTTTGCAAAATTATAACTTTGGTTTGAAATTACATGGACTTACTACCTCAGTTTGCAAGGTGCATAAATAATGTATTGTGGAGCTTTAATGCTTCCCTTTATCATCAAAATGACAAGAAGTATAAGTCTGTGACTGTATGATTTCGAGAGGTATCTATGTTTTCAACTATTTCTTAACCTTC